>JBBBDQ010001174.1:605000-962500 GCA_037127315.1 Ascarosepion bandense | reverse complement strand
GCCCATAGCTGGAGGGAAGAGAGATGAATTACTACCTTTGCCAAATATATTTACGCGTAAGTGAATGCAAAGAATTTAACTGAAATCTTTTAGCTCGGCTCTTCGATTTCTTGTTCCGAGCCGATATCGACTGTTTTACAACGCACATCCTGAAGAAGAATGCGTTTACAGTATGAAAAGTGCGTAATACCTAATTATATGATGGTTTTTAAAGTCATGGGATTTAATATTGTTTAGTTAGATAATTGCTTTTAAAGTCATTTGAATAATTTTATTTCAAAAGTTTTAAAATGAGGAATTATAAATATTTATAAGCCTTTTTATTCGCACTAGCATGTTTATCTTAGGTATTATACTAACACCATTTCAATTATTGCCTCCAAACTTTTTCAGGTGTCTGTAATATTTAGTATAGGTATGCAGGTGGCGTAATGGTTAAAAGCCCGGAAAGAGAAATCGGTGAGCTGAGTTCAAATTCAAACTGTGTTCATTATATTCACTTTCACGTAAATACCCTTAGGGGATGTATAAATACGTCTCCCCTAATTATAGATTAAATTGTAGGGCAAACGTTTATTAACTTTTAAAATCAGACAAAAAAAAATTTAGAAATGTTTTTTTCTTTTATTGTTTGAGTTTTGTTTAATGGCATATCAACACTTCTGTGGGTTATTTACTGCCAAAAGGTAGGGTTTAAGTTATTTTTTAAATGTTTGCTTTTAGTGAGAAGATTGATTGAGTCAGATTTTGATGAAAAGTTGTTTTTATATTTTTATTTCAGAAAACTGAAGATGTCTTCTACTTTTGTATTCAAAATGTATTGCTGGTAATATTTTTCCTTCAATATATCTACAAGTCAGTTAAGTGCCATACGTGAAACACGCTTGGCCGATGATGTCTCTTTCGAGACATGACTGACTGGGCAGAAGATTATCCCGCAGTTGGTTGCCATTA
The DNA here is from genome assembly GCA_037127315.1 of Ascarosepion bandense. NCBI lineage: Eukaryota > Metazoa > Mollusca > Cephalopoda > Sepiida > Sepiidae > Ascarosepion > Ascarosepion bandense. The sequence goes on along the minus strand of JBBBDQ010001174.1, from coordinate 961,546 downwards.
CTTTCTGCGGTAGACTGGTTGCCAGCCAAGGCTATAGAACCCAATCTGTCCTGTTATTTAATCCATAACTGGAAGGAAGAGACGGATTAATACCTTTTCCAAGGGTATTTGCGCGTAAGGTATTAATCATTTTGACCCCAGTTTGTAAATAAACTATTTTCCTATAGCTGGGACACTAACAGGTGCTACCACTCTGGATCAAGGTGGACCTGGGAACAACAGCAATTGAGAAGTACTTCCATGCTCCTCACAACCCCGCAACCAGAGGCCTTGCTGCCGGATGCAGTTTAACGTCATGCCTAGGACTTTTTTCTTTTATTGTATTTTTATGACAATTATCACGTAGGATTGCTATTCATTACTAAATTATTAAGTGATGGTTCCTTATTTTAAGATTCATATATATGTCATTCGGTGATGATGTGATGATTTCTAAGTTTAGGATTTGCATTTAAGTTGGTTATATTAGTTTTTTTTAATATATTATTAATTATTATTATTATTGTTAAATTTATTTAAAGAGATAAAATATTGAGTATAGAATAGAATGTGCCAGAGGTATTTTCCCACAACACCGCTAATGGTGTTTTTTTTTAATAGCTTTGTCAGATTAAAATAATATAAACTGTCAACTGTATATAACCATTTCCTAAGACAGTCAGTCAGTTAAGTGCCATACGTGATACACGCTTTGGGCGATCATGTCTCGTAAGAGACATGACAAACTGGACAGAAGATTATTCCGCAGTAAGTTGCCATTACTTTCTGCGGTGTTGCCAGCCAAGGCTAAAGAACCCAATCTGTCCTATCATTTAACCCATAACTGGAGGAAAGAGACGGTTTAATACCTTTGCCAAGGGTATTTGTGCGTAAGTGAATGCAAAGAATTTAACTGAAATTCGAACTCAGCACCCCGCATTGTCGTTCTGAGTCGATATCCACTGCACCACAGCGCACCTCCTAAGACAATTCGTCAGAAGTGGCTTTGAACGAGTGAAGCTTGAAAGTCTTGGCAAAGACCATCCTTGAACCTTGTGGCATGACGCTAAAGAATCTTAAGCAAAGAGCTGTGCCAACTAATACAAACAATACCACTTAAGGATATTCAACAACGGCAACAACTTAAATGGATAGCACTTGTAGCTCGAAGTGAAAATAATGACATAATCAAGATGTTGACATTCAAAACTATGTTAGCAATGAAGCCCCCATAAATACGAGAAAAATCAATGACAGTTAGTGGGTCTTGAACAATTAAGAGTGTTGGACTGACCTTCGCAAGGATGTTTCTAATTAGCGTCCAGTTGGGTTGTAACTTAATACATATCCCTCTCTTTTGTAGTCATAGTGTAGATATTGTGCTGGATATTTATTGAGCACAATATCTACACTAGAATCATTAGCCAATCAGAACTTGCAGAATGGAACAGAATGGAATCTCCCAGGCTGTTATATAAACCAACTACCTGGAAGAGTTGGGCTTGGAGATTCAACAGTCAACTACAGTCTGTTTGCTATCTACTAATCCTACAGATCTGAGGAACATATTTTCACGAAAAATATTTTTAAGAGAATGATTTTATAAATTTCATCTGAAAATATGATAGATTGATTTGTTTTTTACGACTTTGTAGGTTATTCAAAGCAGAAACATATTTTGGATTGTAAAAAATACTTTTTTCATTAACAATTACTTGGCGATACAATGATTATTGCAGATGCGAGTCCTACTATTAAACCCATAGCTAAGGGAGAAGAAATAACTAGAAGTCGGCTCCTCGGTCAATGAATGCGGAATGTTTCCTGAAAAGGGAAAAATTAAAATTACTATTATAATTTTAACCGAAACTGAAGGATTAAAAATAAAGCTAGCTTTTTTATTTTTAAATTAGCTTCGCATTAGAAAAAAAGAAGAAAAGAGCAAAAAATGAAACATAATTGTGTCATTCCTTTTTTGGTTGTTAATTTGAAGTGTGGATTTAAAGGCGACGCTACTTTAAGTTATGATTAATTCGAGCCAAAGTGTAAAAAAAACAAAAAAAAGAAAAAGAAAAAGAGTAATGACTGTTTTTTACTACATTCATCTGGGCAATTATAGGATGTAATTTACACAACTACTCAACTTTTGACCGACACTGAAGCTCGATCTGATTGTTGAATGGTAACACACACACACACACACACACAATTGACAACCAGTAATTAACCGACCGAGAGCAGCAACTCGTTAAGAAGGGTAGGGCTATAAGTATATCTCAATGCTTATGACAGAGAACAGTGAATTTCGAGTCTTTTCTGGCGAAGAGTTTCAGTTCCTTTTATGGTGGTTTGCTTTATGTGTGGCTATTTAGATCAGCAGTTCTTTACTTGTGATTCTGTAGCACCAGACCACAAAGTTCAAAGAAAGATGGTCTTTGCTAAGACTCAAGCTTTACTCGTTCAAAGGCATTTTTTAACCTTTTTTTACTTAGAAAGCGATTGTATGCATCAAACAGTTTAGATTTTGATGTCACCCTTTAGAGGATACTTGAAAAGATTTTGGATGGATTATATATGGAGCTAGAGAGACAAAGTGGAAAAAGCTTTTAAGCGACATGTTTCACCGACGTGACATGTGTTCGCATTTTTTCAGGTTGGAATGAAAGACAAAGCTGTGTGTAAGGAAAATACCTTATGTCTTTGAAGATGTCAATGAATGAAATTACTTAAATTACCTTATCAGATTCGATGGCCAAAGACCAGACAGTGGCATATACATATAGTGGCTTTTGGGTTTTAAAAAATATACAGGGTCTATCAAAAATACATTTACAAACTTTCCTCACACCAAAACCAAGGCAAAGATCCATATAAGCATATATCCACAAATCCTTCATTTTTGGGTTATTAACTTTAAAGAAAGTTTAAGGTAGATGGTGCTGTGTTACTATATAGACTCGGTTACATTTGTCATTCGTGTTCACTTGTGTTTAGTTTGTCTTCAGCATTTAACGGGCGTAGTAGTGAGTTAACTGAGAAGTGTTCTGCCTAACAACAGCAGGATTTTCATATTTTGAATAGGTAGATATAATTTTTACATACGGCCGTCTGAATTGTAATAGAGCCGAGACTGCACAGCTGTACCAGATTGCATTTTGAGATCGAAGGCAGCTGAGTCAGCCAACCTTTGCTACTGTTTATCGTCGGGTTGGTGAGACAAGATCAATGGCACCACAATAGATCGAGGAAGACCAAGATACACCCGTACGTCTGATCACGAAGAACACATTCTACCGGCTGTCAGACATTTGTTTATATGGACTTTTTTCTTCGTTTTTTGTGTGTGGAAACCACCATAAATTTTGTAAAAGTATTTTCGATAGATTCTATATATGTACATATATATGATAAATTGTCTCACACTTGTAATAAAATAAACGAAAAGAAAATAATAATCCACAACGGCTTTTAAAATGTCTCACAAATATCCTTTTACGTCTTTTACTGTCATCCCTCCTCCCACCCCACCACACTTTCTTCATACCATGCATTTTCTCACTTCTTCCTTTTTGTTAAGCCCAGACGTCGCGTGACCCTTATGTGTATCTATCTATATTCTCCTCCTGCCAAAATTTGGGTCTATTTCTCTCTGAGCCGTTATCATCGGCTGTTTCCTCTTAGCTCTTTCTTTCTCTCCTGTCTTCCTACGCTCTTTATTTCCTATGTATCTTTCTTTCCTTTTTGATTTACCCCCACTGTTTTTCGATTTCCTTTTTTTGTTTTTCCTTCTTTTCTATCCTCTCTACCTCGTACAATTTTCCAAAAATAAAGGGGAAGTGAGATTTTTTAATCTTCTTTTTCAAAAATAACTTTTAGTACCATCATTATTAACTACCTGATGAGACATTGTTTTTTCGATGTTGAAACAAAATGTACACTTTTGTAGTAAATTATAATTTGTACGTGTTCTAAAATATAACTTATAATAAATATTCATTGCTCTATTTCTATATTGAGCACTGTTTTAAATTAATGTTTTGAACGTTGTTAAGACTTTCTTCGTTCTTTATTCCCTTGGATATATATATATATATATATATATATATATATATATATATATATATATATATATAATTATTATTATTATTATTATTATTATTATTAAATTACTTTAATCCGAAACGGAAAAGTAGGAAGGTAAATTCCAAGAACCTGATCCTAATTAATATTAAAAATTTAAAAAAAATTTAAATATTTAATTTAATTTATTTTAATTTAATATATATATATATATATATATATATATATATGTTAATAGAATAAGTAAAGAATACGTAGGAAAAAAGTTTTTAATGTAACATATTTCGCTTTAACAAGATTCTTCAGAGACTTTTTAAAAACGAATGATTGACAACTTATTTTCAAACAAATTATTTATTTATTTATAAAAAAATTTTGCTTAATACTTGTATACATTATTTCGTTACAATTTTAAACGGAAATGGGTTTCGTTTTATCATTCACACACATACTAACTTTACCGACTCATAAATACACATATTCATACATGATTCTCTCTTAAACATATTTTATTTTAAAAAAGAAAATCGTCCATCGATTGATACTTGTATACATTATTTCGTTATTTATATGGCAATCTATTTTATTTTTTCATTGCCACACATACTAACGTTACCGACTTATAAACGCAAACACTAATACTTTAACTACCCTTGAATTTCTCATACACATGTTTTAAAAAAGAAAATCGTCCATCACTTGATATTTGTATACATTATTTCGATACGGAAATGTATTTCGGATGTGCGTGGTAGTGCCGGAAGTTCGGCTTGGAACGAGAAATCGGGGAACCGAGTTCGAATTCCAGTTGATTTCATTGCTTCAGTTACGCGCAAATACCCTTAGGAAAGATATTAATCCGTCTCTTCCCTTCAGTTATGGGTAAAATAACATGGCAGATTGGGTTCTATAGCCTTGGCTGGCAACCACTCTACCACAGAAAGTAATGGCAACCTACTGCGAGATATCCTTCTGTCCAGTTATTCATGTCTCTTTCGAGACATTATAGTATGCAAATCCTATATAATCCAACAATTAACTGAAACGCAAAATCGAATCAGAATGACTGAAAACATTTTGGTAAAACCAGACCAAGGCAAATGTAAAAATTAAGATTCTGGATTCTGATTGGAGAATAAATAGCAAACTGCAATATGACCCCGGTAAAAAATTTCTGTTGTATCTGATGACCTGACTAGATTTCACTACTCTTGACCGGCAAAGACATTCTGATGATGATGATGATGATGATGATGATGATGATATATATATATATATATATATATATATATATATATATATATATATACATAAGTTGTAAGTATAAAAATGTATTTTTTGACAGTATTTATTTATTTCTATTATTATATATAAATATATTTGATATTTCAGACCGGCCTCGGCCTTTCATCAGAAACAAATGATATATATAACAGCTGACGTCTAAAAACAAAAGAGTGCATTCGTACAATATCAGCTAGATTAAATTAGATTCAAAGGAATCAATTGTTGTACAATAGAATCGAGTACAGTTCATTATAACTTTTTCCGCCTGCTGCTCTCCTTGGGCTTCTTGACAAAATACAAAGGAGGATCTGTAACGTGGTTGATACTGACTTGGCAGACCGGCTGCAACCACTCTCTCACCGGCGTGATGTGGCTTCCCTGTGCCTCTTCTACAAGTACTTTCATGGCTTCTGCTCCGATGAACTTAGAGCACTGGTGCCGCTTAAGCACGAATTTACACGAGATACTAGATTAGTAACTAGGTCCCACCCTTTTACAGTTAAACAGATAAGATGTAACCGTAAATTCTACTCCAACAGCTTCTTTTCTCGCACTTCCCGCCTGTGGAACTCCCTTCCACAAGTCTGCTTTCCCGACAGCTACAATCTCCAGGTGTTTAAATGTAGGGTCAATAGACACCTCCTATCACTCTAACTCCCAATTATTCTCAGAACACTCTCATCTACCCAACCCTCATTCTCGGTATCCTTACCTGCCTATCACCCACCCTCTGATATTTCCTATATTTAACCATTCTCGGTATCCCTACCCGCCTATCACCCACCCTCTGATATTTCCTATATTTAATCATCCTTTCTCCACTCTATGTAGCCCCCAGCGCAGTAGTGGCAGTGATATGCCTTGCTCGGGGTGAAACGCTTATAAAAAAAAAAAAATAAAAACTGGTGAATAAAAAGAATAAAAGGAAGGATGAATTCGATTAGGTATTAATACATTCACAAGTTTTAAGTAATATCCAGTGCACAGAGTAAACATTTTAACAACTGACAGTCGTAAATTTAAAGCATTCCTGTTTAAAGTCTATCTTCTTTTTAAAAAGATTACAGTCGACATTTAGTATTCGAAAATGCAACACCCTGAGACCAAGAGATATAATAGAAAACGTTTTCTTTAGTAATCCACCTGAGGGTTTGAGAAAATAAGTGTTAGAATAAGTGGAAGAAAGAAGGATGCTAAAGGATCGAAAGTTATTTCGTTCGATTGCCGATAAGAAAAATAACAAAACAAATCTTTCCAAAGGCTATTAACACGATGTATACATAAAAATAAAAACCGAACACACTTTGGTTTTACTTGAAACTAATTGTTGCTATGAAATACAGTTACGGAGCAAATGTCTTCTAACCTCTTGAAACTCGCTTTTGCGAGAACCAAACAGATCTCTTACTAGTCATGTACTGTAGTGAACAAAACAAATTCTAAATTTAAAATTTAAATCTGACTCATTGATTTTGTTAGAAAAAAAGATACATACAAACAAAAAACCGAATTTTCTGGAATTTACAAACTTTCACACAAAACTCGCGAAATTTCACACCTCGATGTGAAGTGTTTTTCGGCCAATAGCAAACTAGGAAACATCTACAAAAAACAAAAGAAAAAACAAAAATTCAAATAATCTTTAAATATTAAAAATAACAAACAAAAAGTTCCTTTTACGGATCCTTTTCGCGAGCCGACGTGAAGTTTGTGTGTCGTTCAATGGGAAGCCCAGAATTATATCCGGGTGTAAGTTCCCAAATGACCTGTTTGGAGCCCTAGAAAACGAAATAAAAAGACGAGACAAGAACATGAGACAAGAAAACGATCGAGTTGAGAAAATACAAGCATAATGAACATGTCCCTCGACAAACATCAAGCCATCGTATTATTTTGCCTCTCTCTTTCTCTCTCACCTTCTTCTTCATCATTCACCAATATACTTAATAACTGGCGGGTACCCTAAAGACTGAGCGAATACTTCAAAGACACTCCTACTAAACAAACGCTCACGCATACATACATACGCACGCATAAACTCTTTCTAACAAATTACTACTTGAACATTTGAACGACCTTGTACCAGCCAAAAGACATTACTTTTATTTGTAAAACCCTTAATTGATATATATATATATATATATATATATATATATATATATATATATATATAACATAGTGATGATCCACGTATACTGTTTTAATAATATGTATAGGAAAACTTCTAAAAAGTTGTAAGTTTAAAAATGTATTTTTCTGACAGTATTTATTTGTTTCTATTATTATATTTGATATTTCAGACCGTACTCGGCCTTTCATCAGAAAGAAATGATTTTAAAATTTAAATTAGAAACATATTTCGCGAGAGCGTTCGTGGAGAGATTGTTTACATCACGTGACGCAGAAAGCGACATATTTTATTTTTATACGTTTCTAATTTAAATTTTAAAATCATTTGTTTCTGATGAAAGGCCGAGGACGGTCTGAAATATCAAATGTAATAATAGAAATAAATACTGTCAGAAAAATACATTTTTAAACTTACAACTTTTTAGTAGTTTTTCCTAACCCTAAGACGTTAAAAAGGTCAACAGAATTCAAATTACAGACCAACCCCACTAACACCTAAAAAACAAATCCAACACAAATAAACGGTCTTTCCAACTGGATAATTCTCATATCAACTAAATCACCTGAAGAAGAAGCAGCTCAGATACGTGGCTAGCTTCGAAACGCGAAAATTTTTGTGTAGTGATACCATGAATTTATAAACCATTGTAACAACTATTACAGTATATATATATATATATATATATATATATATATATATATATATATATAATTGTTGTTTCTATATACAATTTGATTTTCTTGTTTTGTACCCCTCTTATAGTGGGCTATCTACTAACAAGGCCAAATCAAACTAATCTGTTTCAACACAGAAAATAGGTGATCATTGTCTCCATACCTTTCTGAAATTGTTTCTGATTATCAGATTTGTTTTCTTCGGCTTGTCGACACTTTGTTGTTTGTTTAAAGCCAGAAACTTTTTTTAGACGGTTAGAACTTTTTGAAGAAAATAATGATTATGAGATCGGAGTAGGATTAATATTAGACCAAAAAATGATGCAACGTGCTATGGAATATCTGAAAAAATTCTTGTAGTTAAACTGAAAAGAAAGCCTTTCAACATATCCATAATATTTACACTATTTATATTCGGATTAATGTTTTAATCTTTGTTGTTTTATCACAACGTTTCGGTCGTTGTACCTTCTTCAGGGAATTCTGAACTTAACACCTTACTTAATCTACCCTATTTATTTAAACTGATCATGTTTAGTTCTTCTTTTTAGTATTGTTCACTTGTTTGTCCGTTTTCACGGAGTTCCGATACACACTGCCTGTCCCAGAGATTGAACTTGTAGCGTAGGGGAGCTGGTTAATTTTTCTTTGATTCGGCCTTGTGTCAGACTTAACCGAATTGCCTACAGCTTACAAGTTTTATGCAGAATTTATCATCAGAAAATTTTCATCAGAAGGTTAGTTGTCGGCAGGTTGGAATGTGTAGAATTGTGGAATAATAAAATATACATTTTTCATGTTAAAATAAAAATTTATAACAAGAGTTGTAGAAATTAATGTTCACTGAGAAAGTTAAGGTATCAAGAGTTCGTACAAAATGTTCGTAGTAGTAATTGTTGAAAGAGATAAGGAGAAAGAGAAAGAGGACAATGTCCGAGTCGCTTGAAAATGAAGTTACATTTTTAGTTGTTTCGTCTCACAGCTTCCATCTCTCTTTGCTGACTGACGCTGATGAATTCCTTTTATTGTAATCTAGATCTTTCGCATTTACACGTGAAGTTCTTTTGGTCTTGTAAGTCGCTCCCATTCATCAAAAATTATTTTAAATCTACTTGCGAAATCTAGTTTCGACTTTTTCTTTAAGCAGATGGTCAATCCTTTGTCTATTTGGGGAAAAACCAGGAATTCACACGTCGTTGTGAACTTTTGTAAAAGTGAAGAAGAGAGTTGATTTTAATTAATTTCTCATCCGCTACAAACTTAAAATGACTATGTAAGCAAATTCACGAAAAACTGCTTTTATCCACTAGGACAATTCGCTGAAGGACAATTCGCCGAAGTAGAGTTGGAGCCTTAAACCTACCTTCTGATGAGTGATTGATTGTTGCTGCTGTTAAAAACTTAGCGGATCCCATATAGTATTTATTTCTATTCTAGGCCTACTAACGGAGTCCTCGTAGCTTAGCAAATGCTTTGATTCTTTCCGACGTATAAATCTCCAGCATTTTCTTTTGTTCACTATTTTCACTTTATTACACAGAGGCTGATGATTACCTTGTTCCCCGTCAAACATGATCAGCCATACTCAATTTCATTGTCTCAACCCTCACTACGGGTTTTTGGTGTTCCTCCAGTCAGGGATGATTTGTTTCATCTTTATATTCTCTGTCACAACGTCAAGTAATCGAGTACACGCAATTATCAATTTATAATTCCCCGTCTTCCTAGTATTTTACTAGACAGAGATTTCTCAGTTGAGTGGAATTGCTTTTGAATATTGTCTTGTAGTTGTATGGGCCGTAGATATTCTGTATCTTTTCCGATAAGTTCTTGACGTAAGGTAGATAGTCCGTGACAATTTTCTGGATTTCTGTTTGACGCTGATGTTCTCACCTGTAGATGTTGACGTTATGCTCACTGGGTAGTTGCTATTTTGAAGTGTACGCTTGATGTTGATCATTTATCTTTGGTATGTATCTGGGTTTCCACATGATTTTTGCTCAGTGTTGTAGGCAACGAACGATCTCTTTCTTCATACTCTATGGATAGCGGGAACTGAATTTGAGTATTGTCCGGTTGTAATATAACAATCTGACCCCACCCGAGAGAACGCTGATGCAAGCGGGGGTGTTTTCCGGTCGTTGAAAGGAACGGATGTTTGTTTGACCTTATTTCCGGCAGTAGCGGAAATGGACAGAGGCAAACAGAACAGGTGTCTCTGAGAATTACGTGGGCGTGCGTGGGCGAGGCAAAAATCGGAAGTACCGGTTTGGAGATTATAAAAAGACCTCGGCGCACGGATTTCACCAGACGCATAGAGAGACAGAGAGACAGACGAGACCAGACAGAGATCGGCCGGTGAAGAGAGACACTCCCGTCAACCCGTCAACCCTTGGAAGCGCGCTCTCACTCTCTGTTCACTAGGCTACACGGTTCATCGTCATTAATAAAAATATCACTTCATATTTTTATATATATGCGTGTTTGTTGTATATTGCTATATAACAAATACGTTTTGGTGCTAGTGACTTGCTGTTTTGAGACAACAAAACAGATTGATACGAGCTGGTTACCACGGCAACGATTGAAAATTCAACGGACTTAAAACTACCAGATAGAAGACGAAAATAGTAAACAACAGGACGAAAATATATAGCAGCCGCGCGACTAAGTGACTATAGACAATCAGCCAAGGTAAGTGACTCATTGATTTGATAGTGTGTGTGTTCTCTGCTCGTGTTTATAATAAGTCCAGTTAGAAAAAAAAAATGCATACTTTTGCCATTGAGAAATGTGGATTGTTGGTGTCAAACACATTAAGAAGGGTAGAACGGAGGGGGTACAGGTCTACATGTAGAGAGTAGCGCGTAGGTTTGGGGTTGACGGGGGTGTTAAAGTTGACGGGAGGATTGGAGTTGAGATATTTACCTATCTGTAAGTACAAAACATCTGAGTTAATGATTTATTTTTGTTGTTAATATTTTACCATATATGTGAAGTGAGTTTACTGGTATGTTGCTTAATTAATCTGACTTTTATTGAGTAAGTGAGATGTAAAATCATGTAAAGGAAGTTTCTTCTACTCTTTAAAGTGGATAATTGGATTAACTTGTTGATAACAATGTTTTCGTTGGGTTGTGCAGTGTTAGGTTTTTTTTTTTGGATTTCTTTTCAATGACTGTACACTACAAAATGATTTACATTTCTATGGTTGTGAATTATGCTTTTGGCAGGTTCCCATCAATTCAACATCCTCTGTGAATTTTCATTTATGTGACTTGGGAAATATCTTTTGAAGATATATTAATTTCTGAAAACTAGTAAATACCTTGGAACAGATAGATATGGAAAGATTTAGTGAAGGATATGAAGAACTCCCGAAGAAGTTGACGATAGGAGTCATTGCTGGCGTGGTCGGCGTAATAATAATCCTTGGAATAATAGCCAGGAAGCGGATTTTTAAGTGTAAAAGAAGCAACAGTGCTTCGGGAAAGGAAATTGAGTTATCCGTTGTGAATAGTACTCCGGGGTCAACGGGTGTTCAACACTCAAATGTCTCTGCGTTAAACAGAGAGACGTCAACAAATCAGATATGCTTGGTTTCGAATCCAGAGGAAGTAGCTCAGGGAATAGAAAACATTGTACAAACTAAGGAACTACGAGTCACGGGTCCATTTTTTTAAAACTAAATTAATATAGATGAAACCTCTAATCCTCCACAAGTAAATTGCATGCGGATTAACGTTGGAATCAGGGTAATTTTCTTCATTTTCTATTGAACATTTCTCGGTCAGACTATGAATGATATGTACGGCAGATAATGACCATTTTTTCTGTGTTCAAACATAGTATGTTTGAAATTAAATTAAATTAAATGAGGTTACATGTGTAACAATAAACTCGAGCAGAGGCACGCATGGTGTTGGTCAAAGGTCATTTACTCGATGTTAGTTTGGAAACTGGGGCGTGGTTACCGCCTATAATCATGTGGTTATGCATCGAGGCGTCTACGCTTATGGACAGAGTCGAGAAAGAAAATGAACATTTTTAAGAACTTTGCCCAATTCTGTGAAAATGGATATTAAAAAAAAAAAAAAAAAAAAAAAAAAAAAAAAAAAAAAAAAAAAAAAAAAGGAACAATGAAACATCGAGCTGGTAGAACAATTTTCACGATGGACACGAACATTGTTGGGTTGCCGATGTAGGCTCCCCTATATATTTTTTTTTTGTTGTTTTTTTGTTTCGGCATGCACATGTTTTTGTTGTTTTGGCGTGCACATGTTTTATACAATTGTCGGGCTTGTGTGGCGTGGGGAGGAGAGTGAGGGTGTTGCGCTTAAAATGTTCTTAGGTGAACATTTTGGAAAATGGGTGGGTGAGGAATGTAATATAACAATCTGACCCCACCCGAGAGAACGCTGATGCAAGCGGGGGTGTTTTCCGGTCGTTGAAAGGAACGGATGTTTGTTTGACCTTATTTCCGGCAGTAGCGGAAATGGACAGAGGCAAACAGAACAGGTGTCTCTGAGAATTACGTGGGCGTGCGTGGGCGAGGCAAAAATCGGAAGTACCGGTTTGGAGATTATAAAAAGACCTCGGCGCACGGATTTCACCAGACGCATAGAGAGACAGAGAGACAGACGAGACCAGACAGAGATCGGCCGGTGAAGAGAGACACTCCCGTCAACCCGTCAACCCTTGGAAGCGCGCTCTCACTCTCTGTTCACTAGGCTACACGGTTCATCGTCATTAATAAAAATATCACTTCATATTTTTATATATATGCGTGTTTGTTGTATATTGCTATATAATACGGTGAAATTTAGTGATATACGAATATTTTGAATCCATTTTCTGTGCGAGTTATTAGTACATCCAAGAAGGTTAGCTGGATGTACTCAATAAGTTCACTTCTTCCATTGTGAACTTACTGAGTACACATGCTATTGTATTTGTACAGTTTCATGGTAAGACTAATGTGTCATCTACCTATCTCAGCCATACCAGTCTTTAGTGGTGCCGTTTCTAAAGCAATTTTCTTGAATTATTACATATATATATTTTCGTCATTACTGGTAACAACGGTGATCCCATAGTCATCTTCCGGTTTTTATATCTCAAAGTCTAGTTGAAAGAATGTTGTCTGTACACAGAATGTTATTCCATCAGATTATCTATTTGGATGTTAGTACATTCTCCCAAGGATAGATCTTATTCTAATCAATTCCGAACTACTGACAGGGGATCATCCGTAGGAACTCTAGTGAACAGGCTTACCACATTCAAGCCTACCATCCGGTTGATATGGATGGGAGCCTCTTGCATAAGTTTCATTACCCCCCCCCCCCCCCGAAAAAAAAAATTGAAAGACAAAATGGCTATATAACTATATAAAAAGGTATTTATGAATGCAGTGTTACACTACAAAACATACCAAAGTGTCGACTGCGGAAGCGACCACCTTCCAGTGTAATGTCAACTTAAAGTGAAACTACACAAATTGCGATCTGAATGACTCCCGAATGAGTCTAATCTGAAGGAAAAATATATGGACAGCGTTAAAAGTAGATACAATGATAATGGAAATTCAAAGTGGGGCACATTAAAAGAAGTTTAAATAACGCCAGTAAACGATATCTTCCCAAAGATAATTAGAGAAAGGAAAATGAATGGATGGCATTTTCGACATGATGAAAAAGAAAAAAATAAATCTGTGCCAACGTGCAGAATATAGGAAAGTGCAAAAACATATTAGGAACAAATGCAGCGAGCTAAAGTGAAATGTCTCAATAAAAAGTGTGCAGAAATAGAAAGAATCAGTATGTATATAAAGGATAAGACAAAAAAATATAAAGAAAAATACATGCGCATTAACAGGATGTATGAAACCCAAAGATAGAACACTGATATTAAAAAAAGAAGATTAAAAGACAGCAGTTTAGTTTAGGAAGAGTTTAAATTAGCAAGTCATTACTTGCCCCAGGTAACAACAGATTGTAGTTCATCGCTGAGATCAGAAAACGTGACAATTAAAAGAAAGCACTTTCGTTTCGGAGCCGTTTAAATTAACGAGACATTTATAGCCGTATTTTAAAAACAGATTGTAGGTCATCGCTGAGATCAGAAAACGCGACCATGAAAATAAAGCAGTTCGTTTCGGAGTCGTTTAAATTAACAAGGCATTTCTACTCCTGTTTTAATAACAGATTGTAGTTCATCGCTGAGATCTGAAGACGTGACCATTAAAAAAAGTGCAGTTTCCTTTTGGAGCCGTTTAAATTAACAAGCCATGTTTAGCCCTGTTTAAATTCCAGATTGTAGGTCATCGCCGAGATTAGAAAACGTGACCATTAAAGGAGAGCAGTTTCGTTTCGGAGCTGTTTAAATTAACAAGCCATTTCTAAACCTATGTTAACTACAGTATGTAGATCATTGCTTAGATCAGAAAAAGGGACGATAAAAAGAGAGCAGTTTCATTTTATAGGCGTTTTAATCAACGACCCAATTATTGCCCAAGTTAATAACAGTTTGTAAGTCATCGCTGAAATCAGATAAAAGGACAATTAAAAGTTGGCTTTTTCGTTTTTAAGCCTTTTAAATTAACAAGACATTTTTTACCCTTATTAACAACCGATTGTGGGTCATTGCTGAGATCAGAAAAGGGAACATGAAAAAGGTGCAGTTTTGTTTTGGCAGTGTTAAATTAACAATCCATTTCTTGCCCCAGCTAACAACAAATTGTAGGTCATGGCTGAAATCAGAAGACGTGATCATTAGAAGAGAATAATTTCGTTTCGGATTCGTTTAAATTAAAAAAGGTATTTCTAGTCTCATTTAAAAATCATCGTAGTACATCGATGTTATCAGCAGTTTCGTTTAGGTGGCTTTTAAATGAGAAAACCGTTTCTTGCCTCAGTTAACAACAGTTTGTCTGATGATTAAAAATAGAGCTGTTTCATTTTGGAGACTTTTAAATGAACAAACTATTTCTGCCTCATTTAGCAAAAGATTGTATCTTATTGCTGAGTTCAGAATAAGGGACGATGAAAAAGGTGCAGTTTCGTTTCAGAGCCGTTTAAATTAAAAGCCATTTATAGCCCCAGTTAAGAACACATCGTAGGTAATCAATGTGATCAGAAAAAGCGATGACAGTTTTGTTTTAGAGGTGTTTAAGTTAAGAAGCCATTTCTTGGTTTACTTGACAATAGATAGTAGATCATCGCTGAAATCAGAAAAAAGAATCAATTAAAAGAGAGACGTTTTTGTTTCGGTGGATTTTAAATCAACAAGCCATTTCTTGCCCCAGTAAAGAAGAGAGTGTATGTCAAAACACAAAACACTGGATGATTAAAAGAGAATAGTTTTTATATAGGAAGCGTTTAAATTAACAATCCATTTCTTGCTGCAGTTAACAACAGACCGTATGTCATCACTGAGATCAGAAATAAGGACAAGTAAAAGTTTGCTGTTTCGTTTTGAAGCCTTTTAAATTAACATGACATTTTTGTCCCAATTAACAATAGATTGCAAGTCACTGCTGACATCAAAAAGAAAAAGGGACGATTAAAAAAGAGTAGATTTATTTTTGAGGCGTTTAAATTAACAATCCAAATTGTATGTTATCGATAAATTCAAAAAAATGTACCGATTGAAAAGAGCAGTTTCGTGTTGAAGGCGTTTCAAGTAACAAGTCTTTTCTTGCCGCATTTAACATTTAGATTGTATGTTGTCTCTGAACCCAGAAAATGGGACAATGAAAAACGTGCAGGCGTTTAAATTCACAAGCCATTTCTTGCCTCTGGTAACAACAGATTGTCGGTCATCGCTAGGATCGATTAAAAGACAGCAGTTTCGTTTAAGTGAGAAAACCATTTCTTTCCACGGTTAACAACAGATTGTGTATCAACACTGAGATTAAAAAAGGAGGGATTAAAAGGGAGCAGTTTCGTTTTGGATGCATTTAAATCAACAATACATTTCTTGCCTCAGTTAACAGAACATTGTAGGTCATCGCTAGGATCAGAAAAAGCGAGAATTAAAAGAGAGCAGTTTTCTTTCGGTTGCGTTAAATCAACAAGCCATTTCTTGCCTCATTTAACAACATCTATTGAACAGGTGAAGAGGCTCATCCCTTGTTTCCTGTTTAGGATGTGGTTTCCGGCTTTCTCTTTTTCATTCTTTTTACCCTTACGTATCCCCCTGCGCATCAGTGGCGTTACCGCCTTGCTCGGGGTGATATGATTAAAAAAAACAAAAAACAAAAAAACAAAAACAGATCATATGTCATCGCTGACATCTGAAAAAGAGACAATTAAAAGTTAACTGTTTCGTTTTGAAGCCTTTTAAATTAAGAAGACATTTCTTGTCCTAGTTAACACCAGACTGTAGGTCATTGTTGGGATCAGAAAAAAGGACAAATAAAATAGCGCTGATTTATCTTGAGGCCTTTTAAATTAACAAACCATTTCTTGCCACGGTTAACAACAGATTGTAGGTAATCGCTGAGATTAGAAAAAAGTGTCGATTGAAAACAGCATTTTCGTCTTTGGAGGCGTTTAAAGTAACAAGCCTTTCTTTCTTCATTTAATATTAGATTGTATGTTATTGCTGAGATCAGATGAAAAGATTACAGTTTTGTTTCGAAGCCGTTTAAATTAAAAAGCTATTTCTTGCCCAAGTTAACAAAAGATTGTAGGTCATCACTGTAGGTCATCACTGAGATCAGGAAGAACGCAGATTGAAACTGAGTAGTTTCGTTTTTGGAGGGGTTTTAAATTCAGAAGCCATTTAACAACAGATTTTAGGTCTGAGATCAGAAAAAGGGATTAAAATTAGATAACCTTGTAAAACACCATTATCCCCCATATTTTGAACGGAGATTAAAGAAAAAATTATCTATCAGGCATTAGTAAGTCATATTAAGACGTAAATAGATAATCAATACGATAAAATCTTTGCTAGAATTCTAGAATTTGGTACATTTCTCACAACGAATGTGAACTTGATTCTCTTTTGGCACAGATTCTTGTTGATAACCGCTTTATATAATATTCGATGAGGATTATAATATCTTTCGACTGCTATTTTGGGAAAATTGTCATGTCGAATTGCTTCAGATTGTCAAGATAAGATTGTTTCCGTTTACAGACAACAGTTTTCAATTAATGACAAAAATATCCGATTAAATTCAGACCAGACAATTAAAGAGACTACTTTGTTACCATCGGCTTATTTTGAAATTATTTTGAGTTTGTTTTTGAAATATGAATCGCCTTTGTGCTACTATTAAAAACGATTTGAATATAACAGTTAATGTTTGAGAATAGGTTTCTCATTGATATTGCTAAAAAGAGTGTAGTTGGATTCAGGTTCTAAGGTGAAGTCTATTGTAGGTTCAACTTTGTTAAGTTTCGTTGACCAGATCTGTTAAAATAGTATTTTGTGGATATATTAGTAGGGAGTCGTCTATGTATATAAAATAAGAGGCGTTTGATGGTCGAATTATTTTGAATGGGCCACTATCTTCTTTTTCTATGTGCCCAGTTCTTTCAGGACGTATACGATCATGGCTTTCCACGTCTCCCTATCCTTGGTGGCTCTTAGCAGGCTTTCTTCTATTACCCAACGCAACCCTCGTTCTGTCATCCACCTGATCAGGTCCTTCAAATATGTTATCCGCTGCTTTCCCGTGTCTTTTTCCCCTCTATCTGGCCTGTTAGTATCAGGTACCCCAAGCCCTCCTTCCTCATTGCATGTACCAGGAAATTGAACTGTCTCTTACTGATACTCAGTATTAATTTCTTTTTCGTTTTCATCCAATCCAAAACCTCATCAACGCTCACATGCTCGATCCATGATATTCGCAGCATCCTTCTGTAGAACCACTTCAGTTGCTTCAAGTTTTTCCTTCATCTTTGATGATATTGTCCAACATTCACTGCTATATTGAAGAACCGACATCACATAGCAATCCAATACTCTCTTCTTTATATCTAACAAAATTGTCCTGTTTCTTAATACTTTACTCAACTTCTGGAATGCTTCTTTCGCCATGCCAATTTGCCTTTGGATTTCTGTGTTGTATTTTCCGTTTTCTGTTAAAACACTTCCTAGGTATTTAAATTTTTGTACCTGCTTCATTTTAACATATCCCACCTGTATTTGGCATTTTGGGCTGCTCTTTTTACTGATGACCATGCATTTGGTTTTCTTGCTGTTTATTTGTAGTCCTTTCTTGTCACTCTCTTCAGCTACCTTCTGTAGGAGGTCTTGTAGTTTCCTTTCTGTGTCTGTTATCAGCCCTGTATCATCTGCGTACCTTATGTCGTTTAAACTGTGGCCTCTAATGACGAATCCTGGCATAACTTCTAGGGTCCTAGAAATTCTAAAAATAGACAAGCGAGAACGCCACTAAGAGGAGATCTTGTCTATAGGAGTGGTTACGAAAAGTAAAGAAACTTTAGTAATTAGCTGGCATATTTTATGATTTTATGTGTGGGGATAGGTAATTTTATTTCTGCTTTTGTTAAACCAGCTTCACTCATCCCTTCCTTGATAGCATGTGCACAGAAACAATAGCAAACTTAACTTTAACGTTTGCAGAAAAGTCACCAACAAAGAACAATACTTCCCTTTATTTTCAAGGTAAAAAGATATTAAAAAAAGAAAGAGGGAAGAAAAGATCAGAAAATACGATGAGAAATCAAGAAAAGGAAAAGAAAGAGGAAAAAGAAAGAGACAGAAGAAATAGAAAGTGAAGAGAAAAATAAGTGAGAAAATGTAGAGAGGGAAGAGCCAATAGAAATGGTTAAAAGAGAGAGATTTTAAGTTTGGTTCGGAAATGAATTATAGACAGATACTAACATCGGTTACAATGTTGCAGCTCAAATCATGTTGGCATTTTAAAACAAATGATGAAATCCCATACACCAACATACTGTTCTTGTGGCTTTGTTGCCTTTCTTGGAGTGAAATCATTAAAAAAATGAGGTTAATGCGGGACGTTCTTTTACCGATGTCGATATTTTTATTGGAGGATATATGACCGGGTGATGACGTTACTGTAGCGTGGTTATCAGCTATATTCCTGAAGGTGGATGAATCACACATCCCTAGAATTGTTAAGACGTTATGATAACTTTTGCAAATGGCTGTAGTTGAAAAATTCTCTACTTGTCAATATGTGTAGAACAAGTTCTCGCTGTTTTTCAACAGACACTTTCAGATGGTTGCGCATCTATAAGGAAGGACTATAAGCAAACTTGAAATTCAGTGTAAGTCATTTCGCCGAAGCGTAAACAACTTTGTTATTCATAACGTTAAACATGTCGAATTTCGTTCCCAAAAAGTGTATTTGCAGGGAATTTTACTGCACTACTTGATTCAAAAGAAATCTGCAGCTGAAACAAACAGAATTACGGCGACTATGCTTTCTCTGAAACAACATGCAGAGATTGGTTTAGCCACTTCAAAAATAATCATTTTGTTATTGAAGATAAAGAACGCTCTGGCAAATTGGAGGCATTGCTTTATGAATACTTATGTAAGACGCAAGCTGAACTTGAAGAATCATTAAGAGTTGATCCCATAACAGTTTCGAAACATATGAAATGATTTGAAGCTTCTTCTTTGCATTTGGTGGGATCAGCTGGATTAGTTTAATAGGAGTTGCTGAAACCGATCGAAACCATCACGAGAGATCGCTATCAATTACAACTGATATTTTGGGTCGAGCATTGTAGAAAAAACGGCCGTTATACAAACAGAGACCCGACAAATTGATTTTGCAACATAAAAACGCTAGGCCACGTACTCCAAAACGGGTGAAAACCTACTTAGAAACAATTAAATGTAAATTCCTATCCCACCTGCCGTATTTGCAAGACATTGCCCCGTCCGATTATCCCTTGCTCCAATCGCTAGAACATGGCATAGCCGAGCAGCAATTTCATTCTTATGAAAATGCTAAAAAATGGAGCGACTCGGGGTTAGCCTCAAACGACGTGTCGTTTTTTCGACGTGGAATTCAAATGTTGCTAGAAGGGAAAAAAGTAGTGACTAGCGATGGACAATACTTTTAGTAACATGTTTCTTTCTAATTTTTGTAAATAATACATTAGTTTTCATTAAAAGTAAGCGAGAAGTTATTCAAGGTTCTAATATAAAATTTATTTTCATAGTTTTTGTCATGGAAAATCACTAATTTAGATGATAAATGACCGTCCTGATATCTCAAAGGAATTATTATTCATTGTCTGTAAATGTTACGCTATAACGAAATATATTTACACCGTTACAAGGCAATGTTGGGTTCACTTTGTTGGAAGTCTCAGTTGTTTTTTTAATCATTTAACCACAAGTAAGGTAATAAAGTCACAAATACGCAAAGGGGTTACTGAGTTCTTTTTATAATTATTTCAACCCAAGTAAGGCAGGATTGTCACTGGTGCACAAGGGGTTACAGAGTGAGAAAAAAAAACAAGGTAAAGATGTTGAAGATATGAAAAAAGGTGGATGGGATTCAAGTAGATAGAAGATAGCAATTGTATTGCATTTAAACCTATAGAGATTGTAGCTATCAGGGAAGACAAATGACTGGGTGCAGCGTGTGCAGAAGAAAGGATAAAAGATAGATGGGTTTGAAGTAGATAGAAGATGACAATTGGTATTGCATTTAAACTTTTAGAGATTGTAGCTATCAGAGAAGACAAAAAATGGGTGCAGAAGGTGCCGAAGAATGAATAAAAGATGAATGGGATCGAAGTAGATAAAAGATGGCAATTGGCATTGCATTTAAACCTTTGGAGATTGTAGCTATCAGGGAAGACAAAAGACTGGGTGCAGAGTGTGCAGAAAAATGATAAAAGATGGATGTGATTGAAGTAGATAGAAGATGGCAATTGGTATTGCATTTAAACTTTTGTAGATTGTAGTCATCAGGGAAGAAAGTAAATGGAAGAGAATTCCACAAATGGGAAGTGCAAGAAAAGAATCTGTTAGAGTAGAAGTAGTAGTTACATTTAACTATTTTGACGGTAAAAAGTGGGACCTAGATGCCAATGTAGTATCACGCATGAATACAGATGTTTGTGGAACGAGGGAAAAAATCTCGTCAGAGCAGCTGCCATGAAAATACTTGTAGACAAGTCAGATGGAAGCCACTTCTCGCCGGTGAAAAAGTGACTGAAGGCCAGCTGCTAAGTCAGGAATAACTCTTTTGCAAATCTTTCTTTGACAAGTGTTAGGTAAACAGTTTTGCAACCAATATGTAAGGTTACCGTAGCGTTGTAGCAATTAATTGTGTTAGCTGGGTATCCTTGTTTTTTGTAATTGATTTTAATACTTATTATTTATTAATAGTTCTGTTTAGTCATTCAACAATATATTCCCCTTCATTGTTTACGTCTTCCTGCCAACGATTGACTGTCCAATGGCATGACGATAGAAACCACTAGATACAAGTAAAAAATTAATCAAGGCACTTTTTAAGCTCTACGTCGCTGTTGAACGAAAAACCTCTTAAATTGTTAGAAAGCGGTCTAAAAAGGTGGTCGTCGGAAGGTGTTAAATGAGGAGAATGTTGTAGGTGTGGCAGAAATTCCAAATTAACAATGTGGGGCGAGCATTGTCATGTTAAATAATGACACTCTATCGCAGGTCAGGTCTTTTTTGGCTGAATTACCTCTTTGAGCCTATTCGTTTGTTTAATGGAGTGTTTAGCATTGATCGTTTGGTTTTTCGGGATCTTAACCCATCGAGTGACAATAACATAAGAGCTTGTCATTTTCTAAGTCAATTCCTTTGTGGGGTCTGGCACAATTTTTAAAAAAAATCTGCGCGTGCAACTGGTTCTCATCAAACGGTATAGCTCAGTCAAAACGCGAAGAGACTGTTAGCACAAACATTTCCTCCTTAAAACCGGAAAATCATTTAAGTGCCATTCTGTCAGTTAAAAATTTAATAGAAAAAATATATTCCCTAAATCCAAAGATTAAATATACAAACTTACATTAATTATAAAGACTCTGCTTAAATAAAAATATCCGGCGCTACCCATTACCGGCTCTTCTAAGAAATCCAAAGGATATAGTCTAGTCACTAGATAATAAAAACTTACAAGGTTAAATCTGTCTAGAAATCAAAGACTCTCATTAATCAACCATTTTTAAAAAACACCCTCTCCAAAAATTCCAACAGTCAGAGACTTATTCCCCTATCACTAACCCCCACCAACACCTCTAACAAAACTAAACAAATATAAGGAAAGAGGCTTTCCATTACTTTACACACCGCCTGATGAGACATTGAAGTT
This sequence comes from Ascarosepion bandense, assembly GCA_037127315.1. NCBI lineage: Eukaryota > Metazoa > Mollusca > Cephalopoda > Sepiida > Sepiidae > Ascarosepion > Ascarosepion bandense. Next base: position 939,084 of record JBBBDQ010001174.1, on the reverse strand, counting down.
TCAATGTCGAAACAAACGTACCTTTATCGTGGATATATGTAGAAAAATTATGTACATGTTCTAAAATATATATATATATATATATATATATATATATATATATATATATATATATTATTATTATTATTATAAGTAGTACAAAATAATGGGCTAGCGTTCCACAATTTGTAATGATTTATTTTTTAAGTTTTTCAACAGATGATGGAAAGTGCGACACTGAAATTCGAAACCGCATTGGAATAGTAAAAGATGCCTTCAAAAAGCTAAGATAAGTATTACGTAACAGAAAAGTTTCGTTAAAAACAAAGAAAAGAGTACTATACTACTACGTAAAACCAGTCTTCCTATATGACAGTGAATGCTGGACGATGTTGACACTGATAAGAAACTTGAAGTAGCAAAACTGTGGTTCTACAGAAGGATACTGAGAACACCACGGACCGAACATATGGGCAACAGCAAAGTTTTAGAGAAAATGGAAACAAAAAAGATACTTATACGAAGAGAAATTTGAAATTTCTAAGGCGCATAATGAGTAAATAGGGCTTGGAAAATCTGTTCCTCACAGGACGGATAAAAGGCAAGAGAGACAGAAGAAAACAAAACATAATCTATTTAACTAACTTGAGTAAATGAATGACGGAGCAGGATTTACGAGATATATCAGGAGACAAAATTTATTCAGAGCTATAAAGGATAGGAAATTTTGGAGACCCATGATCGCCAATGTACTGAACGGACACGGAACATATAAGAAAAATAGTGGAAATGTTAACTCAGTAATACGTTCAAAAAATTAGGGAACAGTCTCTCCCGCCTTACGAGTATTTAGAATTGAAGAAAATTGTCACATAATGGAAAGAAACATATTAATGAAACAACATAACGATAAGATTCTACACATAATTCTAAAAAATGATGGTTATATACCCTTGTGCAAATGAATTGAAACAAAACGAATAATGTCTTCCTAGGATCTTTTACACTTTCTCTGATCACGAATACGTCGTCTCTTGACGTTGTTTTTTTCCGGTCACATTTTTCTTTATGATAAAGCCAATTTGTTTCTTCGTCTTGACAGTTGAAAGGCTGACACCAACAATATCCGTAATCTCTTTGTAAGGCTTGCCAGTGTGTTCGTGCAGCGTCACAATTTTCGAACGCTTTCTTGGAGTAACGTCCATCGCAGACAAAGACCGCAGGACAAGTAATTGACAGTCGAGGCATTAGTGATTGGGCACGATAAAAATCTGATGCACTCACGGATGACGCAATATTTTTCAAGGCCAAACCAATTTCATCATACACCTCGAAAATAGATTCATATCACTGCATACCACTGCAAATGACCTAATCTGAGAAACAATAGAAATCGATTACACCCTGTCATTCGGGTGGATCTAAAACTGGCTGTATGGTGAAAGAAATGAAATTAAAACAGTTGTTTCAATTAATTTGCACAACGTGTATTTTCCATAATATGGCATTATATAATCGAAATATTTCTCTTTTCTTCTCTCTCTCTTTCTTTTAATCTGGGAGGGGAACTATAAGAACACCTGGACATTTAATCAAACGAATTGCATGACAGACAATCTATCAGTTAAGTACGATTCACGATACATGCTTTGGCGGTCATATCACTTTCGAGCCATGACTGACTAGGCAGATTTTCCCGCAGTAGGTTGCCTTTTTTTTCTGCCATAGACTAATTGCCAACCAAGGCTATCGAATCCAATTTGTTCTGCTATTCAACTGATAGCTGAAAGAAGAAGAGATGTATTAATACCTTTCCCAATGCTATTTACGCTCGCGGTAAGTGAATGCAACTGGAATTCGAACTCGGTTCTATCGATTCCTCATTCTGAGCCGATATCCATTACACCACAAGGCCCATTCATATATGAAAGATAATAACACAGTAAAGAGGGGCGTTGGATATCTCTGAAAACAATGAAAAATATACACAGCTCTGGCAACGTTATTATCGCTTTCCAAAAACTTCTTTGAACGGAGCAAGAAATGAAGAAAAACGCATACAAATAGTGTCCATTAATTTATCAGTTCTTTTGTTTTCACTGAAAAGCGTAAATAATTCGAATAATCAGATGTATAAATGATTTACAAGAAGACATTGATAATGGATTCTCATCCATAATTTCTCTTTTCCTGAGTGATTTTCGGTAGTGGGACAAAATTTATATCAATGCTTATATAAAATTTAATCATGAAAAAACTAAAAATCACATCAGATAAGTCCTGTTTGTTTATGCGATTATTCTAGAAACCATTAATAGACTTATATGTTTGTTTCAGCTTTGCAAGGAAGCAACAACCAAAAAAATATAATTTTGGGATTCGTTTCACCAAAACTCTGTGTTACACATACTACAAAAGAGGTTAAGCGATTCTTTTAATAAACTTTAGATAATTTTTACAAATAGAAAAGCATTCAATAAGGAAGATCGATATTCATAAAAGTAACGTTTCTTTCCATCAGAACTATTAACTTCAAGAAGACAAAACGAATGATTATCGGAAGAAGAGACACTCCGATGTGCTATGCACATCAAAGTCAAGCAGATACGGAAATGCTGAGATTGGGTAAATGTGGTAAGAATGTAAGCAACATATTAAGAGATAAGAAAATATCGTTAGAAACAATGAAAAGCATACTGAACTTATATGTTAACACATCACTCAATATGTCCCGGGCTTGCATATAGATAGCGCCACTAATAAAAAAATCCAAATAATTTTTATTGAAGTACTAATCTTCAAATGGCTCGTTACAAAATTTTGGCTCAATCGGAATATTAATTTACAAATTATATGTATTTAAGTGAAGCTACTGTTACAAGTTTTCAAAACAATGATAAAATCTGAATTTCATGTGTTTCATCATTGCTTTCTGATGGGAAAAATACTGTTCAAGCAAAACAATGACTTGATAAGTGCTATTCGGACTCTGCTTCGCCGGAAACATCGGTTAAGAGGTGGTATGCTGACTTTAAACGCGATCGTACAGACACAAATGATGCTTAATGCTCAGGTCGCCCCAAATCGGCAGTTGTCCCGGAAACGCGCGCGCGCACACACACACACACACACACACACACACACACACACACACACACACACACACACACATCCACAAACACGTTTTGGCCAATCGTAAATTGAAGTTGTGTGAGATATCAGAGGAGTTGAACATATCAGAAGGCAGTGTATTCACCATTTTGTATGAGCATTTGTCAATGAGAAAGCTGTATTTAAAGTGGATGCCGCGATTGCTAACAGTCAATTAAAAACAACTAGTCGACGATTCAGAGCGTTGTCTGAAACTGTTCAAACAAGAAGGAGTTTTTGCGTAAATATGTGACAATGGATGAAACATAGATCTACAACTTCACTCCGGAGTCAAATCGACAGTCAGCTGAGAGGAGAGCAGTAGGTGAAAGCCGTCCAAAGCAGATAAAGACGCAAGCATCAGCAGGTAAGGTTTTTGTCTCCGTATTTTAGGATGCGCAAAGTAAATGATTTATCGATCACCTTGAGAAAGGAAGAACCACCAATAGAGATTATTATATAGCATTATTAGTGCGCTTGAAGGAAGAAATAGCCAAAAAACGGCCACAAATGAAGAAGAAAAAAGTAGTCTTTCACCAAGACAATGCACCGTGTCACAAATCGATCGCAACGATGGCAAAACTGCATCAATTGGACTTCACATTGCTTCCACATCCACCCTGTTCTCTAGGTCTGGCCCCCAGCTCACTACTAGTTGTTTGCAGACCTCAAAAGAATGTTCCAGGGAAAAAAATTGGCTCCAATAAAGAAGTCATATCTGAAACCGAGGCGTATTTTGAGGCCAAAGACAAATCGTTCTACAAAAAAGCATCGAATTGTTAGAGAAGCGTTGGGATCAGTGTATCAACCTAGAAGGAGACTATGTTGATGAATAAAGTCGAATTATGCCTAAAAGTTGTTGTCTCATTAGTTAGGCCTTCGATTTATTGAGTAATGTGTTATATCTAATCTCCTATATAGTAGTGAATACTAAACAATTTTCTCATTCCTTTCAGAAGCAAAATAAAATAAGTAAAATATTAAGAGATATGAAAATGTGATTAGAAATAAGAAAATCGTGCAGGAACTACTAAGTAATATATAACCTATATGTCAATGAATTCTAGATAATCCCTTCACAGGTAAAGAACAGGCTTGAACCAACAGTAATGTAGCCCTACTGGTAAATGCTGGTGCACTTCTTCTTAATCACATATTGATACTTAAAGCTTTGCATACAACTATTTGTGCTTGGCCTTTCATTACATTTTTCAACAAAGGCTACATCATGTGCTTATCATTTCCAGCCACCATAACGGAATATTGAACAAAACACTCATATATTGTCTAGTTGCTATACAGTTATTATCAATTGCTTTTTTGTCATGATATAGAAACTTATCTATCTATCTATCTATCTATCTATCTATCTATCTATCTATCTATCTATCTATCTATAACGTAGAATACTTGGTATATAAGTCAGGTAAATTCCGATAGAGACGAACTCAAAAGAACTCACTGTTAATAATTATTTCAACTATACTAATTATATAATACTACTAGTGGTTATATTTCAATTTATATTAAAGTATGATTTACAATTTATCTTTTTACCGTAAATATATCCCTTTGTATTTTTAACTAAATTTTAATATTAAATTTTCGTGTCATGTTTTTCTGAGAAAGCAGATGAATTGGAATAGACCCCGGTGTCAATCTAAGACGTTAATTTTAACTTCCTTTCTATCTATACTGTCCGTTCCCCTTCCCTTTCTTTTCTTTTTCTTTCTCTTCTTTCCGTTTATCAATTTTCCATACTTTATTTATAATTTTCTTTTATGATTTTTAATTATTTTAACTATATTTATATTATAACACTACAAGTGGTTATATTTTAATTTGTATTAGAAAGTATGATTTACAATTTATTTTTTACCTTAAATATATCCCATTATATTTAAAACTAAATTTTAATGTTAAACTTCCATGTCATGTTTTTCTAAGAAAGCAGATGAACTGCAATAGATGCTGGTGTCGATCTAAGACGTTAACTTTAATCTCTCTTTATACTATTCGTTCTCCTTCTCTTTCTTTTCTTTTTCTTTCTCTTCTTTCATTTATCAGTTGACTATATTTTTCTGTTTCTTTCTCTCTTTGGTTTTTTTTTTGAATGAGTGAAGAATTGTTTTTATAGATTACCGTTACAAATGTTTATTCTCGATATGGACACTTGAACGTCTGTGTGCAATTATTTTCTGGATGTTTTTTTAAATATTAACTGTTGTATGATTTGGGTCTGGCGAGCAGCAAGGTCAGCATGCGAAATACGTATTAGCCATGAAATTGTAGAATTTTTAAAATTTTTTATAATATATATATATAATTAGTTTTTGGTCATAATTAAATTGGACCAGGACCCAGTTGTAGTATAATTTTCCCAATACATTTATATTGTAGAGATTTTGAATATTTTCCATTTGGAAATGAGTTATTGTCGCAACTTAGGTGTCAACCTTTCGTCATCTTCAAATGATTTATGATAACTGATTTTACAACGTTTTTCAAACATGCAACAGGGTTTTTTTTTTTTTTTTACTGACGTGCGACTGGAATTAAAGAAAAAACTAAATTTTCTAAATTTGGGAGGAGTTATTTAAGGGTCTTAAAACACTTTTATCCAGGTTTGTATGATCCTAAGATTTATCTACAGGTGTGATTACATATGAACATTACTTCCTAACTTTTATTTAGTAAAGTTTTTTTTGTTTGTTTTGGAAACAATATAATAACTCATTTCAAAATTATATATATATATATATATATATATATATATATATATATATATTAAATTTCGCAACAAAAATAAAGTAGATATAATAGTTAACCAATACTTGCTGATCTCAATTTAATCAAATTTTAATACCAATGCCCACCAAGATTAATTTTAGTCTGCCCACATATTCTCCAAATTAGAAGTTGCTTTACTCTGATTGGTCCGCATTGTACATCCAATAATACCTCCCTGATTAAAGGGGTCTTGCTTGTTTTTAACCTTTTAAAACCATTCAATTTAAAATAACCACATCACTTGACAAGACACAAGAAGTGTCGAAACAAAATAGCTACTTTTGTAGTGATATTGTAACATATCCATGTTATAATTTCTGAATAAATATACATGATTTTATATATATATATATATATATATATATATATATATATATATATATATTAAAAGTGTGTAGCTTGATGTTACACATTGTGAAATGATATTAAAAAGCGAAGCAACCGGTTTCGGGCTTCTACGGGAGATTTTAATAAGAATTAAAATAAAAAAGTGTGTCATAAAAATGAGGGGGGAAATTATGAATATAAGGAGCTAAAAGCTAATGATATCGAGTCCCAACAACTCACGCTGTTTGCACAGTGCAGTCTTTCGGGACCCGATATATAAAGCCTCCAGGACTTTGAGATGGAATGATGAATGAGATCAGGACACAACAGTGAACCAATCTACACTAAAATTAGCTGCATACTTTTTATCTAAACTTATTTATAAATGGAACTTTGTCTGTGTGTGTGTGTGTGTGTGTGTATCTGAAACGGCCAAACCGATTTTCTTGAAAATTTACACAGTTGTATTATAAGCGTCTGCGAGTGTTCTTAGCTAGATTTTGTGCCGAGGTACGCCTGATAAATATCGAAAATCAATAATCGAAAAAATCAGGTTATAGATAGAGGGGTTTGATTTTAATCAAAATTGATACACTCATAGACAAAGACATAAGAAACAATATTCAGAAGTTTCAAAGTTGCAGTTCTTAAGTGCAGAAAATCGATATTATATATATATAAAAGGCAAGATGTTTGTGTTTGTGTATTTGTTTATCTGCCTGTGTGTCTGTATTTGTTTCAGCCCTTTTATTTTAGTTTTTGCTCCGGGTTTGGCTCTAAGTAGGTATAATTGTAGTTCTTAGACTTAGCCATGATACCATTTACTCAGAGGACTTATTTAGCCTTCAAAATTTAGTTTACGACGAAAAAAACTTATTTGATATCGATGCCAGGAAATCAAAATTTGACTTACATCCATTCATTTTTCTTTTAATCTACGGTTTCGCTTTAACTGGAAACAACTATTGCTTTTTAGTCTTTCATGCCAACGTCCAAAGAGTCTGAGCTCCAGGACCATGGATTAGTTTTAAACCTTTCATTACACCCGAGCAACACTGGGCTGTACTGCTAGGTCTTTATAAGGTGCTCGCAAATGGCAGAACCGTAAGTATTTGGAACGAGTCCATTTCGGGGTTTCTTATTTTAGTTGGGTCATGTTGTTTTATTCTCAAGACATGGCGCTGAGTTGTTTTTCCTATGTAGTCAACTCCGCAATTACAATTATATTTATAAATTATGGAATTAATTTGGTGGGGAGGAAGAACACCCTTGCGTGCAGAACATAACATGGGCCGGGTTTGAAATACAATACATATATCGGCCGAGAAAAACAACAATGAACATTAGATGAAATTTGTCTAGCCATGCTTTCACACTTTGATCCAATCCAGGGAAGTCTCAGATAAACGGGGCTTTGTTTTTTAGCAGTAATGAGTAATTTTTTGAATTAAAAAAACTTGTTATAGATGACCGAATGAACAGTGTCGGGCGGATATCCTAAACCGCATAAGATTTCCTTCACAAAACTAATTTCATCATCCAGAAAAGACTCAGAACAAATCATTAATGCTCTGTGAACTAGGGTTCTAATTATGTTTATCTTACGTTTTTTAGGACAAAAGGAATCCCAACGCGTATATAAACACGCAAATGTTGGTTTCCTATAGACAGAGGTGAGAAAAGTTGTAGGTGTCCAATGTACTGGGACATCTAAAAAAGCTAGTTGAGAATTTGATTCTTTTTCAACAATAAAACTCAGTGCTGGATGGATATTATCTAAACTTATTTATAAATGGAACTTTGTCTGTGTGTGTGTGTGTGTGTGTGTGTGTGTGTGCATCCGTTACCTATAGACTCCGAAACGGCTGAACCGATTTTCTTGAAAATTTACACAGTTGTACTATAAGCGTCTGCGAGTGTTCTTAGCTAGGTTTTGTGTTGAGGTTCTCCCGATAAATATCGAAAATCGATAATCGAAAAAATTGGGTTATAGAAGGAGTGGTCCGATTTTAATCAAATTTGATACACTCATAGACAAAGACATAAGAAACGATATTCAGAAGTTTCAAGGTTGCAGTTCTTACAATTGTGCAGAAAATCGATAATATATATATATATATATATATATATATATATATATATATATGCATATATATATAAGGCATGATGTGCGTGTCTGTTTATCTGCCTGTATGTCCTTTATACAAATCCACAATTTTTATCCGATTCTCACCAAACTTCACACAAATATTCTTTACGCAGAGTCTGAGCTCCAAGACCATGGATTAGTTTTAAAGCTTTCATTACACCCGAGCAACGCCGGGCTATACTGCTAGTTAAGAAAAGAGAGAACCTGATCTGGCTCAACTTCATTATCAAATAAACAAAAAGTGTCGTCCACATATCGACAGTACAGTTGAGGGCTAAGTGAACTACTGCGTATTCTCTCCCCGTGAAAGCCCACAAAAATATTGGCAAGTACTGGACCCGAAGGAGAGCCCATCGCGACCTCGTCAATCTGTCAATACATAGTATTATTAAAGCTGAATTCAACAGCTGACGTAGCAAATTTCATCAACTCCACAAAAACTGATTCAGGTATGCTAGGTGGAGACATAGAGATAAGGTAAATCACGGCAGTTATCTATTGTCTCCAAAAGAGGTACACAAGTATACGCTGAAGAAACATCAAAGGAACACATGTACTTACCTGAAGAAGACAAATTTCAGATGCGGTCAACAAAAGAAAAGGAATCCTCCAGACAAATCCACTTAAGTGTTGCAACACTGGCTCCAAAAGAGAAGGCAGCCATTTGGCTACTTTGTGTTGCGCTGATCCAACCATTGATAGAACAGGTCTAAATTGTACACCATCCTTATGGACTTTTGGAAGACTATATAACCTAGGACGAATGGATTCAGATGGACGAATCTCATCGGAAATTTCCTTGGAAAGAACCCCATTTTTTACCCACCTAAAAAGTGATTTTGGAAATTTTATTTCATTTGAGGCAGTCCGATCACACATATCGGCAGATCCAAGCTTTGTAAATTTTGAAGTGTCATCCAAATTAAAGACATCTTGAACACATAACCTGCACGATCCAGAATAATGACACCAGCACCTTTATCTGGTCTGGAAATCACCAATTCGAAGTTATTCGTTAGTGAATTATGTACACGTTGATGTTGATGTCCACTTGGATTCAGCTGAAGCAACAGAAAAACTCACAAAGTTGTGTGTCAAATGATTCAATTGAGCTTTCAAATTGCTAAACACATTCGAGGAAACAGGTTTAAGTCTCACCAACTAGGCAAAGAGGACTTCAAAACCCTGAAAAAATCTTCTTGTCAGGCATAGATGTTGAAATGCAAAAATCCAATCCATGAGCAAGAACAAGATTCGAGCTCAGTGAGTTCATGGGACGACAAGTTGATAGTATTATTTAAATTAGGTTCCGATATGCTTCCATATCGCTTGTGTACAAGAATCTTCAACTTAGCGTTATGCTTAGATAATATTTTGTCACACTCATGTCGATGGAACCATTCCAAATACCGGGAGAACCTTATCCAGTCAAAGAAGGAAACGAAATTTCGGCAATAACACCACAATCTCATCTATCCAAGCTTTAAACTCAGGCTTCTCGTTGAAAGTTGTTGAATGGAGTCTTTAATGAAGACTCATTCAATTTTCCAACTAGTATGTAATATCGCTCTCTTAATTCTAAATTGAATTGAGGAGAGGCAAACCTGGTAACGTATACATTGATGGAAAAAATTAATCTTAGTATTTTCTTTTTAATCCCCCTCATTTTCATGACACACCTTTCTTTTCTTTTAATTCTGATTAAAATCTGCAGTAGAGGCCTGAAGAGCGGGAGCGAAACCGGTTACTTCGCTTTTTAATATCATTTCAAAATGTGTAAAATCAAGCTACAACCGACACAAACGTAGTGAAATCTTCAATAGGTTTTCTGGTTGAATTCATACATTTCCACCTCTTATGAAAGAGTGAAGTTTTAGGATTAAAAAATTTTGTAAGAAGTTTAACCGCTTCAGTGAATGTCAATTCGCTTGTTTTACGGGGTAAAATATAATTCACAAATTTGGTGTACTCTGTGTTGTCCAGTTCCCGGAGAAGAAGGCAAACATTTTTAGAGTCCGACCAATTTATGCAATCTATGGCGTATAAATCCCAGAATCTTTTAAAATAGGTGGCAAAGGTTATATCATCGTCCGGAGAATATGTAAAAGTGTCTATTGCGCCCAGAATCGTGATTTGTGAGAACGCATTTTTGTTTTCGCTAATTTGTCCTCAGTTTGCCAGTTTAACGGTGTTTCTTTGCTCTTGTTGAGTTTGGAGTAGAATTTTTTCAAGTTTTTGATTTCTGACATCAGATTGTTTTTGAAATTTAAGCCGTTCTTTTTAAGCTTGCTTTTGACACTCAACAATCTGCATTTGAAATTTCAGTTGTTTTTCTTGCCATTTAAGCTCCCGTTGGTTTTGCTGTTCAAGTTGTAACTTAAGAAATTCGAGCGTGGTAGAATTAAATTCTTCCATGTTTATACATGTACTTTTTTTTATACTCGAATACAAATTAAATTCGAATGAAAACATTTCTTGAATAAAAAAAAAACAACTTTAGTTTCTTACTCACCAGTAAAACGAAAATAACAAATATATCATATCATTAGTAAGAAGTAACTGAAATTCAGTTATTATAATGAAAATGAATCTATGGTGAGTTAAGATTGTTTACGTTTTGAAGGAAGACGGCCATTCTGGAATCAAAACAGCGCAGAAGATAGCAAGTCCTTTGACTGGGTGGTTTTGAGGAGCATGGAATCACCTCTTTTTTTACCAGGTCCACTCTGACCCGTAGTAGTAGCACCTGTTAGAATCCCAGCTATGGACCAATAATTAACTCCCAAACTTGGGTCAAAACACTATGAACATATAAAAATAGACTGTTATAAAAAAATATACACTTTTGAAAGAAAAATATTACCAACAATACATTTTTGAAGGAAAAAATATGACCATAACGTATTTTTGAAGAAAAATAATTATTACCAACAATACATTTTTGAATACAAAACTAGAAGACATCTTAAGTTTTCTAAAATAAAAAAAAATTCATCAAAATCTACCTAAATCAACCTTCTTACTATAAATGAACATAAAAAATAATCTAAACCCCTACATTTTGGCATTAAATAACCCACAGAGGTTGATATGCCGTTAAACAAAACTCAAAATCAAACTCAATACTCTAAAATAGGAACAAAACTACATTCGGTGTCTTAATTATTTCCACTCACTATCACATAAATAATTTGAAGCATAATCGTTACAGTCCACCCAACAACGTGCAAAGACAGAAGACTAGCGTCTCATATCCAGCTGCTTCGACAAGATGATGCTTAACAGCCCATGAAAGTAGTCCATCCCATGAAAGGGAAACCTCCGGAAACGGCTTTGGAAGTAGTTCCAGACAGAAAACATTAAGTGGAGACCCGAAGGAGGATGGTTGTTAACAGTGACAACTTTCAGGAAACTCATTCAGTCAAGACGCCCACAAATGTATTTCTTTGGATTTTGTTGGTACAGGCAAGAAAGGTTAGATGGGAATATAGTCTGGACAGAGCATGGTCTTCATATACCATCGGCCAAAACTGAGCTCCGGAGAGGTTACACCAGTTTCACAGCCAACGGATTTAATTTTAACCAAACAAGGTGCTGCCTTTATTTCGACAGATAAACAGCTGCTTACAATACCGAGTGCGATGGGTAAATAATTGACTTTATATATTTTTAATTTCGAGCATGTACTTTGTTTTTTTTTATTTTTATTTTGTCAACTGCACAATATAGTAGGGTCAGTTGGTCACTGTCTGTGAGAAAAAGTGTACCATGACGCAAATCACTCCGCAAGAAATTTGGAAACAGCACGCTGTACTTCTCTACCATCTGCATTGGAAGCTTCAATGCGAACATTCCAGAGTGTTGGAAAGTCACTCTAAGGACAGATCCGAAGATTCGGAGAGAGTTAGATGGGTTTAATGGTGATTACAAAGGTGTTTGGAGGGATGAATACTAATTTTTCCAGAGGCCTCAAACACAACACAGATGCCTACAGCAAGTGCATTGAGAAGGTAGTTCTGCCCTGGGTCAAGAGGGTAGCTGCTAGATAACCCTATGTCTGGCAACAGAACTCTGCCCCATGCCACACACGCAGGAGAACCCAGTCATGGCTGTCAGACAGTTTCTGCGACCACATCACCCGTTATATCTGGCCAACTAACTCCCTAGAATGCAACCCCCTTGATTATTATGTGTTGGGTGCAGTTGATCGAGAAATCAACAAAACTTCTTGTAACATCAACGTTCAATTAAAAGGCAATTATTATGGAAGCATTCAACAACTTAAACACGGAGACTGTCCAGAAGAGTTGCAAGAGATTTCAATTTCTTCGGAAAACCGTAGTTAAAGCTAGTGGCAATTTTATTCAATAAATTTAGTCTTTAGTTTTTAAAGATATTTTTGAGTAATTTTGGTAAAAATATGTTAGAATGAGATGTCAGTGTTATTTTTATTTTTACCTAATTTAGACAATTTATCTACCGCACCTTATACATATATATATATAGTGAATGTTTGAGCAATAATTTAGCAACTGAAGCTTATAAACTCTCATGGTAAATTCATATTAGTGAAAAATTATATTATGTGAGTTTAAAATAATTATAAGATTATATAATATCTGTAATCTAATATCATAATATGGAGAATATTTGTTGAAGCTGTCAGCTTTTATTATAGAAACAAATTAAATTCAACATAAGTATGTCTAATGATATATGCCACAGAAACACACATAATCCCATTTTTTAAAGTCATTGCCCTTCGGGACTATATTCGTTTTTGAGGATTTCCTCTTTTGTGGGTTTATGTAATTGTTTTTGGTGTTTAGGGAAGTTCGGATATACCTGCAAAAATGGCCATATGCATAACTAAACTACCTAAATTTTAAAAAAAAAATCAGAAACATAAAAGATCTCTTTCGTACTATTTACCTTGTTCGGACTATTGTCCTTATCTTTACTGCCATGTTTCCGACGTTTCGGCCGTTGTACGCTTCAGTCTTCTTCAGGTGCTAGAAATTTCTAACCGAGCTGTTTTTTTACGATCACTGGGGTATATCATTCTCATTCTCTTCTGATAGCTATGCAGTTATTTCCATTTCACTTGACTCTCTAAGTTATTTGTTCACTGTTGTAGCCTGGTAAGTCTTTGGGTTAAGTCGCTAGAGACTGTCCACAACAGGGCCTAGCTAACACTCTCGTTGTTTACACAGCGAGGGTCTACAAGACATGATGTAAACAGACTCCAGTACTTTAAAATGGAAAAGTGAATGTGAAGTGATTCGTACGGAAAACTAATCCATATTAAATTCCATGCCACACGTTCTATTTTTATAAGTTGTTCACAAATTGAGAAACAATATGTGTTACAGATAAGTTCATTTTCTTGCCAGGTATGGTTACTGATTTTCAGTGGAACATGTTGTTTGATTCCACTATCAAGCCGCTGAGTGGTTCTCCTCATGTAACTGACACTGCAGCCACAATCATATTTATAAACTACGGAATTTATTTGATGAGTGGGGAGAACGTCCTTACGACTTGCAGTTAGAACAGATCTAGTACCAAACGCAGCACGCATCTCGGCAGAAAAAAATAACAATTATGCGCAAGAAATATGCATCGTTAGGTTTCCCCCTTCTCTCCAATCAACGGAAGTCTTAAATGCACCGGACATTTAGCTATAACTACTGTAGGGAAAGGGAATTTTTTAATTTAATGATGAAACTGAGGCTGTTCAATTTCGCTCCTCCCTTAATAATCTCTATCCTTCTTTGAGGTTTACTATTAAGAAAGAGGTTAATTCCAAACTTACTTTCCATGATGTATTGGTACATCGTACACCAACATCTTTTTATGTCTCAGTGTACAGAAAATATACTTTTTCGGGTTTATACACGCGTTGGGATTCGTTTTGTCATAAAAAGCAAAAAATAAACCTTATAAAAACTTTAACGCATTGGGCATTGATGAACTGTTTTTGAAGAGTTTCTCAATTGCGAGATTAGTTTTATAACGAGAACTTTATGCGATATTGGGTATCCACCAATTGTTGTCAATTCGATGATTCGCCAAAAAATCGCTGAGTTCAGAAAGATTAAGCCAGTAGTTATAGGAACTTTTATGTTCTCTATTTAAGAAGTTCGTTATTACTGCTATTTTATACCTTTCCGGTCATTGGCTATTATAGTTAGGACAAGAGTTCTTACTAGTGTTTCTTTTAAACAAATAAGTGATAAATTTGTTTTTTTTAAACTTTATATTAATATGAAGAAACGTAATTTTGTTATTGACCATGAATTCATAGATAAAATTTAGAGACGAATTATTTTCGAAATTTAATTTCAGATTTACAATTTCGTCCCTACTTTTTTTTTATCAAAACGAAAATGTCATTAGCATTATTTGTATATATGTCTCATTAACCGGTTGTTTTAAACACTTTGTTTTCGATGTAGGACACATAAAAAATTGTGAAATAGAACCTAATGGTTTTCCCATGCCAAAATCGTTAATTTTGAATGTAGATGTTAATATTATAGTCATCAAATGGGGTTTGTGTGTTACACGCGGTATATAGTCTTCGAGGAATTGCTAGACACAGTCAATAATTATATTTTATGTTTCTTCAACTGAGACCTTAGTAAAAATATTTTCTACGTCCAGTAAAGCTAGAATATTACATTTGAGATTAGTTGCTTTTAATATGTGGAGTAATTCGTTAGTTGTAATTGTTAGATATGTATGGATAAATTATATGATTTAAGGTTTTTGTTAGTTGATATACCAGTGTAGGTATTTGTGAGATAATGGTACTGAAAGGGAAACTCGCTTTATGTGTTTTTACAATACTATAAAGATATCCTAGTTGGTAATCACAGACTATTTGACAAAATACGCCACAAAGAATTGATGGAGACACTCGGCAGCCTCGATATATTTGGGAAAGACCTAAGAGTAACCAAGAATCTCTACTGGCAGCAAACCGCCTACATACGAACAGGGAACGAATTCAGCACATATACAAAGATAGAAAGGGGTGTAAGACAAGGATGCGTCCTTTCACCGGATCTATTCAGCTTGTACAGCGAGACTATTCTGAGGACCCTAGAAGTTATGCCAGGATTCATAATCGGAGGCCACAATTTACACAATATAAGGTACGCATATGATACAGTGCTGAAAGCAGACACGGAAAGGAAACTACAAGACCTTCTACAGAAGGTAGCCGAAGAGAGTGACAAGAAAGGATTACAAATAAACTGTAAGAAAACCGAATGCATAGTCATCAGCAAAAAAGGCAGCCCAAAATGCCAAATACAGGTGGGGGATACTAAAATCAAGCAGGTACAAAAATTTAAATACCTGGGAAGCGTTATAACAGAAGACGGAAAGTGCGACACAGAGATCCGAAGGCGAATTGGCATGGCGAAGGAAACATTCCAGAAGTTGATTAAAGTATTAAGAAACAGGACAATTTCGCTATAAACAAAGAAGAGAGTACTGGATTGCTTTGTGATGTCAGTTCTTTAATATGGCAGTGAATGCTGGACAATATCATCAAAGATGAAGGAAAAACTTGAAGTAACTGAAATGTGGTTCTACAAAAGGATACTGCGAATATCATGGATCGAGCATGTGAGCAATGATGAGGTTTTGAAAAGGATGGAAACGAAAAGGAAATTAATACTGAGCATCAGGAAGAGACAGCTAAAGTTCCTTGTACATGCAATGAGGAAGGATAAATGACCTCATTTCAATCCTGGAGCATGCTTCTTGGTCGGTCATCATTGTTAATCTTCAAAACACTCAAAATTTTTTTTCAATCTGCAAAAAACTTAAATCCCTTTGAAAAACAAGTAAAGGAAAAAAATAAAAAAAGTAAGCTTCTATCTGTATTAGAAGTCCTTATACCGAAAAATTCACCTTATTTATTGAATGACACTCGTAGGTTTCAAAGTTTTAGTAACATTATGTTTTGCTTTAATTTTAACGTGCTATTGAGGTAGTTAAAATGACGTTCGGTAGTTATTAATTCTGTCGTATTCTTTGCATTTTGTAGAATATTCTTGTGTTTTTGAATTTCCGTTTTTTTTGTTTTTTTTTTAAAATCACATCACCTCGGGCAAGGCGGTAAGGCCATTGGTGTGCAGGGGGCTACGTAAGAGTGAAAAGATTGGAACATTCAGTATCTTTTCTATGGCTATTATTAGTTTTTTTTTAATCATTTCCCCTCAAGCAAGGCATTCCACTGCCACTATAGCGCAGGGGCTTACATAGGGGAAGGTGCTGAGAGAGCAATTGGATATAGGAAATGTCAGAAGGAGGATGATAGACGAGTAAGGAGGTACGTAGGAAGAGTGTTTGAGGGAATGGGTGCGATTTAGTGTGTTAGAAGGTGTCTATTGACCTTACATTTAAACTCCTGGAGATTGTAGCTGTCGGGGAAGCAAGTATGCGGAAGGGAATTCCACAGGCGGGAAGTGCGAGAAAAGAAGCTGTTGGAGTAGAAATTGCGGTTACATTTTAACGGTTTCACTGTAAAAGGGTGGGATCTAGTTGCTAATCTAGTATCTCGTGCAAATTCGTACCTAGGGGGCACCAGTGATCTAAGTTCATCGGAGCAGAAGCCGCGAAAGTATTTATAGAAGAGGTACAAGGAAGCCACGTCACGCCGGTGAGAGAGTGACTGCAGGCGGTCAGCCAAGTCGGTTTGTCGTTCCACGAGTTATTTTTTCCAAAATGTGCTAGTATTATGTTCCTTGCTGGCTGCCAGGTCGTGTAGTGTCATTAATGTATATTTGGGCAGCAATCATTTATTTAAACATGTTTCGTTAAAAACGACCGACAACGAGTATTTTGTTAATTTTTGATTTAACTTTTGCAGTATTCTTACCCACTTTCTTTTTACAATCTCCTGTACAAGATTGTGTTTCTTGTCATAAATAAATTACTTATATTAGCCATACTACCACTTCTCTAAGTAGAAATCTTGCATACCACCTATCTAATAATAATAGTACAATAAAAACATTTATTAACCCGTAATTTACAAGAACCCTTAAGAAACATTTTGGTTGAAAATACAAAAATACTATTTGAATCACAATATCAAAAGTACCTCGCTATAAGAGAGGCACTATATACCAAATAATTTTCTTCTACCATCAATTTTATATTATTTGACAGCGGAAATAGAGTTTTAAAAATTAAAAAAAAAATAGTCAGAAGCTCGCATAATGCCCCACTGCGCACGTCGTGAAATAGCTTTAAAGAACTCTCATTTTTAAAATTACAAAAATACGTTACAGTCAAACATGTGGATAAAATAACAACATCAGCTAAATAAAATCCTTTAAAGAGGGCTAGTGAAATGGCTGAAATTGCTTGGAAAGTCGAAAATTATAGAAAAATTTTGCATTTCATATTTTCAGTAAAAAGTAAACATGTAAGAATACTGGAAAAAGTAAATAAAAAATTAATAAAATCTTTGTTGTCAGTCGTTTTTAACGAAACATATATATATATATATATATATATATATATATATGGGTTGAACCAGCACCATTGAACGATCAGTAGATCGAATAAAAGTGCTCAATGCACAATCAAAACAAATGAATTGAATATGCAGAGCTAACAATATGTTAAAGAATAGAACACGTACCACTTACTTGCTTCCTAGATTTCGATTACGCTGGTCTCTTCAGGTAAAGCTTTCTTTGAAGAGACCAGCGTGGTCAAAACCTAGGTAGCATGTAAATGGTGTGTGTTCTGTTCTTTGACATATATATATATATATATATATATATATATATATATATATATATATACACGTATTAACAGACGCACAATAGGTGTTGTTTATGTGTGTTCACATATACTTCTGTATTTCAATACAGCATTGTGCGCCAAACTCGTTTTGACGGCTGTGTTTCTCAACTATGAACTGTAATTTGTTTATAAAAAGAAAATGAATGGGTATTTTTTTTCAAAATCATTAATACTCTGTCTTCTGAAACACAATAGCGTTTTGTTGTTTTGGGGAATAAATCCTGGTAACTGGAGGGGATATTTTTTCAGAGCACGTCGTCTTTCATTTATTTGCGGAGAATTAATGATGAAAATTTTAGCCTGAAGAGTCATTTCAAATGCGGCGTTAGCCATTAAAATGAATTAGTAGCATATGGGTCCATATGCAGGCATTTGTTGATAATTTTAATATTGACTTAATTTTTCAACTCTTTTCTTTTTTTTGTTGCTCTGACACAATCCAGTCGACCTCAATGTTGGAGAGGGTTATTATCAATTACCACGCTATTTCGTTGTTAAGAATTGTGCAGCTAAATGGCTCTTCGCTTGATTGGTAGTCAAGTGGACTGTATGGAATTTTATATGGCGGTTTTGTGTCTACCAATTCAGTCAGTTAAATGCAATACGTGATACACGCTTTGGACGATTATGTTGCCATTACTTTCTGCGGTAGACTGGTTGCCAGCCTAGGCTATAGAACCCAATCTGTCCTATTATTTAACTCATAACTGGAGGAAGGATACGGATTAATGCTTTTCTCAATTGTATTTGTAAGTAAATGAATGCAAGGAATTCAACTGTAATTCGAACTCGGCTCCTCGATTTGTCGTTCCGAGTCGATATTCATTGCACCACAACTCACAGTCTATTAATTACATCACCAGTAAAATTGAGATGTGAAAGTTGGACGCACCCAGATTTTGGTATGGAATATTTTGGAAAAACAAATGCACACATCACGAATCCACATCCCAAAATAACAAAATTATATCCTTACATTTATGTGACCTTTCCGCTAACAATGAAGAAACACTTACAGTATTTGCACAAATTATACTATTGGTACTTTTAAAATAGAAGTGAGATAATGTTTAATTACCAGAACATTTTATTGAAAAAATAACTTTAATCCATTTCATCATGCATTTCTTGGAAATTATGTTAGAGTTGTTTTTGTTTTTTTAGGGAGCAACATCTACACATAGAGTAAATTCAAAATAGCTACAAAGAAATTTACTGCTATCAGTAAACATGTGGTAATGGGTAAAAAACAGAAATATGGTACTTGTTAAATAAAGTCTCATATGTGCGTTGTGGTGCAGTGGATATCGGCTCGGAACGAAACATCGGGGAGCCAAGTTCGAATTCCAGCTGAATTCATTGCATTCATTTACACGCAAATACCCTTGGGAAAGGTATTAATCCGCCTATTCCTTCCAGTTATGGGTTAAATAACAGGACAGATTGGGTTCTATAGCCTTGGTCGGCAACCAGTCTACCGCAGAAAGCAATGGCAACCTACTGCGGGATAATCTTCTGCCCAGTCAGTCATGTCTCTTTCGAGACATGATCGCCCAAGCGTGTATCACGTATGGCACTCAACTGACTGGCCATAGATACAAGGCGAAGAAATTACGATGCTGCAAATTCCGGAAAGGAAAGCAAAAGGAATTCAAATTCTCGATCGCAGGAGAACCGATTCCAAATGTGCGCGAAAAATCTTGGACAAATATACAGGGGAAATCTAATCCGGAGTCAGGTTGTTTTCATTTTCAATCAGGTAAAGGAGTGACTTGCAACCATCGATTATGCTTGATTTTTTTTTTAATCATTTCACCCCAAGCAAGGCATTCCACTGCCACTATTGCGCTTGGGGCTACATAGGGGGAGGTAAATAGGAAGAGTGGTTAGATATAGTAAATGTCAGAAGGGGGGGTGATAGATAGTTGGGTGGGTGGGAAGAGTGTTTGAAAGAATGGAAGTTAGTGTGTTTGAAAGAATGGAAGCCAGTTTGTTAGGAGGTGTCTATTGACCTTACATTTAAACTCCTGGAGATTGTAGCCGTTGGGGAAGCAGTCATGTGGAAGAGAATTCCACAGTCGGGAAGTGCGAGAAAAGAAACTGTTGGAGTAGAAGTTATGGTTACATTTTATCAGTTTCACTGTAAAAGGGTGGGATCTAGTTGCTAATCTAGTATCTCGTGCAAATTCGAATCTAGGAGGCACCAGTGATCTAAGTTCATCGGAGCAGAAGCCGTGAAAGTATTTATAGAAGAGACACAGGGAAGCCACGTCGCGCCGGTGAGAGAGAGACTGCAGGCGGTCCCGGTAAATTCAGGTTTTGGTGTCTTCAGTATGGCTTGTACCCGCGATTGCTCTGGCCACTGATGATTTATGAAGTCGCTGAATCAGGGGTAGAGATGATGGAAAAGAAGGGCCGTTCATACACTAAAACAGTGTTTCCCAACCTTTGTTGTCCCCGTACTCCTTTTCCAATCACTTATTATTATTATTTACTCTTGCATAGCTTCTTGAGAGGCTGCTCTGATCAACAGTTGAATAATACCGGGGTTCTTGTAGTGCCATATCGCGCATGGACGGGCGCCCCTACATGAACGTTCGGTGGGCAACCCCGAGACCACGTTATGTTGTAGGCCGCGCCAGTCTCCATCCTTCACAAGTTGCAAATGATTGACCGACTGATTCTATTCTAAGACCTCTCCTTAACTGAATCACTATGGAAAAAAGCAAACATAATAGCAAAACTAAACCAGCTCATTTGAAAACGCCCAAACCTGTCTGCATCTCTTTCACTAACATACGCGGCATCCGCACCAACTTCCTCAGCGTAGATTCATTCCTCGATAATAACTCACCTGATATATTAGCCCTATGTGAAACTAATCTTAACCCTTCTATCCCCTCATCTGAGTTCTACGTTCCTGGATACCTTCCCCTCTTCAGGAAGGACTCCAATGTTCATATGCATGGGCTTGGAGATGATTAAAAAAAAATTAACTTGTGAATCCCTACAACGAAATAAGTTAAACCAGCAAAAATAAAAAAAAATTTCTTTAAAAAAATATATTCATGTAAAATGCCATGCGTTATTATGTCGATTAAGATTTAAACTTACTCATATAAAATCAATTTCATTCAGCCCTCCTTTATTTAAGTAAAGCACCAAGTAAAAATGTTATGTTAATATTGTTATAATTGTAGGTATTGTACACAAAAACTATCGGTAAATTTTTGTTTTGTTCCCCGAAGACCTTTACCCTTCAAATCTTTCCAAAACATCCTTAATTCCGTGCAAATGTATATGCTGAACTCAAATCGATAATTGATTATTGAAGAAACGTACCTTTTTTTCATGTTATCGACCAGAAATAAATCGGACTATATGTTACTCCTTACCACTGTTATCATTTTGGATTCACCGCAGGATGACTAGTGGCGTAGGATACTGAACTCTTTCCATTTACTCCCTTTGGCAGCAATTACTCCGCTATTTGTTGTGTTTCGGAACTCATATTCCGCGCATTAATCGCAAAACGGAAGTAAAAAGACCGAAAAATCGTAAAACTATGCGTGAATTCAGTCTTCAGTGAATAACATTTTCGAACTGTGGTTACGGGGTGAGAGAAACAGTGACAAGAAGTTCCATATTTTTCTGCTCGAAAAAATGAAAAAAAAAAGTAGGTTTCTTCAATAAACAATTACCAATTTCAGATCAGCATATACATTTGCACGGAAATAGGGATGTTTTGGAAAGATTTGAAGGGGTAAAGGCCTTCGTGGACAAAACAAAAATTTACCAAACTGGCTTTACTTTTGAGCTTACGAGCGAATGTATGAATAAACACATGAGTATTGAGCATATAAATAAAGCCTGCGATTAAAATATAAGCATTACTTCATTTGACACAACTGTATATGATATTTCATTCATCTTATTGACGTTGAGATTTGCACTGCCAATGGGAAGAAACATCTTACAAGTAGAAGAAAGCAAGTTTGAAACTATGGATAAAATTATAGGGTATGCGCCACACATCTAGCACATTATGAGTACGCCGGTACGAATTAGAATTTTTTGGACCCCTTGAAACTCTTTGATGGACCCCTAGGGATCAATGCACCCCTGGTTGGGAATCAAGGCACTAGAAAGTGGCTCAGTCTTCTGAGATGCATTAACAATGCAGCCCAGTATGAAAAAGGAATCCTATTGAAACTTCTAATAACATAAATTGTGGAAGGTTGAAAGGTTAGGACGGTGATGAGGCTAAGGCATTCAACGGTTCAAGGCATTAGGGACGAACAACCCCGGGAAATGCATGCAGGCAAGAAATGGGAGGTGGAGGAAGAAGTGGAGCAAAAGAGCAAAAGTGGCGCTTGAGAACAGTGATATGGTGGTAGCAGTCTAGACCGGAATATATCGGATGAGTTGCAACAGCTTTAAGCCTTTCTGCAAGAGGGACAGATAAAAAGAGAAAGGAGGCGGTTGTCACAAAAGTATGAAAACAGGAACGGGAAAAGGTACATATACATCAGATGCTGTGTACTCAGCAGGGACAATCTTTGCAATGGCAGGAGGTAGTAGTTGAAAGGAAACTGTCTTAGAAAGAGTTGTAGGAATGAGAACCAGCCTGGAACAGCTTTCAGATTAAATTTCCCGCCCGTGGAACTCTCTTCCATATTCTTGTTTTTCTGACGGCTACAACCTCCAGGAGTTTAAATGCAATGTCAATACCCGTCTCTTAACCACTTCACTCCAGTTCTTTCTCCATCACCCTGTATGTCTTTTACTTTCTCTCTACCTTTGCAGTTGTCATCACACCTGTATTCCCATCCTTCTCTTGCTCCTTTCTTGTTAAGCTGAGTTTGAATGAAGAAAGCACACCTGGAGACATGATCAGGTACATCATTGAAAAGCTGAGGGGAAAATTGAAGCAGAACAATAGAGAGAAACTCTCAATGAAAGAGGGCTCATGAAAAGTTAGATTTCATAAGTCAGGGAAATGAAGTGTCAAGCCAGTGAAAGAGGGAAGTGTGAGGCGAGTGAACAAGAGATTGGAAGGAACATATTAGATTGATAGAGGTGTTGATACGCTGTCAATATTCTCCATAGTGGCGACCCTGCAGCAACCGAACATCCTTACTTGGAATGAGAAACGGAAGGTTGTTCATCTGCTGCAGCTGAAAGTCCCATAGGAGTCAAACCTTGATGTGGCTGAAGAGCGGAAAGAGAAGGATGAGGAACATCAATATATATGACGAGTAAAGGTGGACGGCGAATCATTGTCATCTCTGAGTTGGAGCTAGAGGATATGTAGACAGAAGGCTGCTGCAGATCTTCAGGCATGAGATGGGCTTAATTGCAAAGGAAGTGAAGCTGTTAAGAAAGAAGGCGCGGAGGGTTGCAGAGAATGCATCCCTTTGGATCTGGCTCAAGAGAGACAATGGAAATTTGTTTAAGAATGCTCGTGTAACAGGAAAGTGAGGGAAAGTTACCTGTGGAGCGGTCATAAATGTAGAGTAGCAACAACTAACAACGTGTGTCCACGAAACCCAGTCAGTACCAGTGTTGAGAAAACTCCATTGTGGAGTCGCCCCGTCGTGGCGAGAAAGCCGTTAGAAGGGTAGGGGCCAAAACAGTGCCACGGTCTTTCTCCGATGACCCCAACACATGCTAGATCCAGCTGAAGAGTTGCTAACTGGAAATCACTTGTGAGTATCACAGTGTTTATCTCTTCTTACTTCAGAAAAGCGAATTTCATTACCTGCATATCAACAAAAATACACAAACAGTAAGTGGAAATATACCAGTCAAAGCAAATATTTCTGTAAACTCTGGTAATTCTATAAAAAAAAAGTAGCAAAATATTGTGCAATTCTATAATTTCAAATTTTTTTTTCCTTGGTGAAATTTTCGGGAAATGTTTTTTTTAATTGATATCATGTTTGTTCTCTATCCAGGATTCCTAGTTTCAGAGCTAAACTCTATGCGTACACATGTTCCTGGTGAGCCCTATTTTGTTAGTGGTCTTCATGTCTCTTCTATATATGATATTGCTGAATTGAATGCAGAGTAATTTTTGGTGCATACTTTTGGAAAAATTCCGCGTCAAGTAGGGAATATTGATAAGAAAGATAAAAGAGGTTTACACCTCTTTTATCAAGACTGGTGTGAAGACAAATTCTTGTCTTCACACCAGATCTATTCAACAGCGAGATAATTCTGAGAGCGATAGAAGTTCTGCCAGGATTCGTTATTGGCGGCATAATTTAAGATGGTACAGCACTGATAGCAGACACAGAAAAAACTACAAGTTCTTTTACCGGAAGTAGTTAAAGAAAATGGAAAGAAAAGACTGCATATCAACTACAAGAAAACTGAATGCATGGTCATCAGTAAAAAGACAAGCCCAACATCCAACTACAAGTCAGAGATACTAAAATCAATCAAGTACAGAAATTTAAATACCCGCGAAGGGTTCTAACAGAAGACTGAAAGTGCTATACAGATATTTTTTTCTACCGACGTTATAATAAGGAAAAAAATCCTTTCCAAAAATTACTGTTTTCTACAAGCAGTAGTTTATGTATAATATCTTTAATGACAGAAGAGGAATAGGCGTTGCTACCGACGTTATAATAAGGAGAAAAAATCCTTTCAAAAATTACTGTTTTCTATAAGCAGTAGTTTATGTATAATATCTTTAATGACAGAAGAGGAATAGGCGTTGCTACCGACGTTATAATAAGGAAAAAAAAATCCTTTCAAACATTACTGTTTTCTACAAGCAGTAGTTTATGTATAATATCTTTTTTTTTACCGCAAAGTTGTAAAAAATACCAGGTTGGGAAACTGGCGCGGGATATCCTTCTCTCAATGAGGGTGAATGGGCCTCTCTTAAGCCGTGGTAGGCAACCCACCGCGGGCGTCCCTCAAGGTTCTATCCTAGGTCCCACACTATTTCTGATCTACATTAATGATCTCCCCGACACCATTAGATCCCAAGTTGGCATGTATGCCGACGACACAACAATCTACTCCCGCATCGATCAGAAACCAGGTCTGGACGACAAAGTGAACCTCGCTGCCGCACTTGAAAGGGACCTCCAATCCGTAGTGACCTGGGGTAGGAAATGGTTGGTAAATTTCAATGCCTCCAAAACAAAGCTGTTATCAACTAACCACCATAGACAATCGCATCTACCTCCCATTAGCATGGGACAGGCTAGCCTCCCAGAGAGTAAAACACTACGCCTCCTTGGCCTTACACTCTCGGCGGACCTCAAATGGAATGACTATATTGAATCCATTGCCAAATCTGCTGCTATGAAAGTCGGCTCCCTGTGCAGGGCCCGGAGATTTTTCCCACCTGAAACTATTCTGCACATATACAAATCTACCATCCGCTCGTGTATTGAATATTGCTGCCATATCTGGTCGGGTGCCCCTGCTGCTCTCCTTGGGCTTCTTGACAAAATACAAAGGAGGATCTGTAACGTGGTTGATACTGACTTGGCAGACCGGCTGCAGCCGCTCTCACACCGGCGTGATGTAGCTTCCCTGTGCCTCTTCTACAAGTACTTTCATGGCTTCTGCTCCGATGAGCTTAGATCACTGGTGCCGCCTAAGCACGAATTTACACGAGATACTAGATTAGCAACTAGGTTCCACCCTTTTACAGTTAAACAAATAAGATGTAACCGTAAATTCTACTCCAACAGCTTCTTTTCTCGCGCTTCCCGCCTGTGGAACTCCCTTCCACAAGTCTGCTTTCCCGACAGTTACAATCTCCAGGTGTTTAAATGTAGGGTCAATAGACACCTCCTATCACACTAACTCCCAACTATTCTCACAACACTCTCATCTACCCAACCCTCATTCTCGGTATCCTCACCCGCCTATCACCCACCCTCTGTTATTTCCTATATTTAATCAGCCTTTCTCCACTCTACGTAGCCCCCTGCACAGTAGTGGCAGTGACATGCCTTGCTCGGGGTGAAACGCTTATAAAAAAAAAAAAATCTAGTGATGGTGTCACGATAAATACACCCTTGGTAGCTCTAGCGAAGCATCAAGTATTCAGCTACTGACAAGATTTTGAATCTCGGCCGAGGCCGCATTATGATGATGATGATGATGATGATGTTACAGATATCCGAAGGCCAAGGATGCATTAGAAAAGCTGAGTAGGGTATTGAGAGACAGAAAAACTTCTCTGAAAGAGTATATTGGATTGTTATGTGATGTATGGCAACGAATGCTGGACGATCTCCTTAAAGATGAAGAAAAGACCTGAAGTAACCGAAATGTGGGTCTACAAAAGGCTGCTGAGTATACGATGGACCAAACATGCGAGCAATGACAAGGCTTTTGAGAGGATGGGCACGAAAAGGAAACTAATAGTAAACATCAGGAAAAGATTGCTAAAGTTATTGGGACATGTAATGAGGAAGGAGGGCTTGCAGAACATGATGCTCACGGGACGGATAGAGAAGAAGAGAAACAAGGGAAAACAATGCATGACATACTTGATGAACTTGTGCAGATAAATGGTGGCGCGGGGATTCAGGGAGTAACAGGAGAAGGGGTGTTAAGATCGACAGGGGATAGGGAGATGTAGAGGAACATGATCGCCTACGTCTTGAAGAAACACAGCACATAGAAGAAGATGGGATGAGAGATAAAAGTTATATTTCTATCGGGAGTCAAAGGTTTTCCTTAGGAATTTTAAATCAACGGCGGTTTCTATCAATTTTACTGTTTATGAAAAAGAAAAGTTACATTTGGCAACTAAAACATGTGTAACCACTAAAAATAAGGTTTATAATCTGAAGTTATAAATGGAACTTTGTCTGTGTGTGTATGTGTCTCTGTGTGTGTGTGTGTCTCCTTTATCTATAGACTCCAAAACGGCTGAACCGATTTTCTTGAAAATTTACACAGTTGTACTATAAGCGTCTGCGAGTGTTCTTAGCTAGGTTTTGTCTCGAAGTACCCAGATAAATATCGAAAATCGATAATCGAAAAAATCGTGTTATAGAAGGAGTGGTCCGATTTTAATCAAATTTGATACACTCATAGTCAAACACATAAGAAACGATATTCAGAAGTTTCAAGGTTGCAGTTCTTACAATAGTGCAGAAAATCGATTATATATATATATATATATATATATATATATATATATATATAAGCGCAAGATGTTTGTGTGTGTTTCTGTTTATCTGTCTATATGTCTCTATTTTTTCAGCCCTTTTATTTTAGTTTTTGCTTCGGGTTTGGCTCTAAGTAGGTATAATTGTAGTTCTTAGTCTCAGCCATGATACCATTTACTCAGAGGACTTATTTAGCCTTCAAAATTTAGTTTACGACGAAAAAACGTATTTGATATCAATACCAGGAAATCAAAATTTGACTTACATCCATTCATTTTTCTTTCAGTCTACGGTTTCGCTTTAACTGGAAACAACTATTGCTTTTTAGTCTTTCGTGCTAACGTCCAAAGAGTCTGAGCTCCAGGACCATGGATTAGTTTTAAAGCCTTCATTACATCCGAGCAACGCCGGACTATACTGCTATTAGTCTGAATAAATAAAAAGCAAATTATGTCTGTCCGTCCGTATGTCTGTCTGTACTTTAACTCAAGCCACACTTGTTCTCCGTACACATATTATAATCCCTTTTTGGAATCCGGTTGGTTACGGGGTTTGAAAATCTGCTTTTTATCCTGTGCTTGAACATCCAGAATTGGGATTTGTGTCATAATGAGGGAACAGTTGAAATTTTAAAACTTACAGTAACTATAAATTTTAAATTTGAAAAGATTTTAATTTATATTGAGTTTAAAAAGGCATAAAACTTTGTGAATTTATAAAAAAAATGGTTTAAATTCGAATTAAATATCTTCAAAATGTTACGAATTGAGGAAATCAATTTTATTTCTTCAAAATGCCGAGGAATCACAGTTACTTGGAAATGTTTCGTGACGTGAGGTTTTGAAGTTCTGTATAGATTGTAATTTAGAGAACTCAACTGAATTGAATTTACATGGAATTTGTGATTTGAAGAAATCAATTTTTGGTCTGAATTGGTATATCGGCCCAAATCAGACTTTCGGTCTAAATTCGTCTTTTAGCCGGAATTAGACTTAGAGTTAAAGTGAGATTTTGAAGTTCCATGGCGTGAATTGTGGAATTCAAAGTTATTTCTTCAAAATAATGATTGCAATTTTCTAAGCTAGACCAGAGGTTCCTTGAGTTTTGGACTAGAGGCCGAATTAACTAATAATAATAAAAATAATAATTAAAACTAATAATTTGCTTTTTTTCTAAGCTAGAGTAGTAGTTCTTTGAGTTTTGGGTCAAAGGCCCAATTAACTAATAATAAAAAATAATAACTAAAAATAATGATTGCTTTTTCTAAGCTGGACCAGAGATTCCTTGAGTTTTGTGTCAAAGGCCAAATTAATTTTACAATAGAGCTATCTTAAAAATGTATGCGGAATGCGTCTTTTAAGCTAATAGCAAATAATATCGATGGAAAATACATAAAATAATCGAGGAATATATTTGTTCTCAGTTTCTCGTTTGTTCTGAAAAGAACACCTCGTTTCTCTTTCGCTCTACACTGCAGGGAAAAGTTTTGTAAATCATAATGTTTGAATATCTCTGCGAAAAATATCAGTTAAATCGTCTACCTAATGTTTTATTCAAAAGTAAATATATCCAGAGATTAAAATTCGTTGGCGTTTCACTTTGCTACAAAATTACCGATGCCACGTCATTTCTCCTACATAGCTGAAGAATGAACTTTTTCTAGAATTAAAAGTCCCACCCGGAATCATTATTCGAGACCACAATCTTAACAAAATAACATACGCAGATGGTACAGTGTTGATA
Source organism: Ascarosepion bandense (assembly GCA_037127315.1). Taxonomy (NCBI): domain Eukaryota; kingdom Metazoa; phylum Mollusca; class Cephalopoda; order Sepiida; family Sepiidae; genus Ascarosepion; species Ascarosepion bandense. The sequence goes on along the minus strand of JBBBDQ010001174.1, from coordinate 909,960 downwards.
GCAGACACAGAAAAGAAACTATAAAACCCCCTACAAAATATGGTGAAATAAAGTGAAAAGAAAGGACTAATTATAAACTACAAAAAGACTGTATGCATGGTCATCAGCAAAAAGAGGAGCCCAAAATGCCAACTGCATGTCAGGGGTACTAAAACAAGCCAGCACAACAATTGTAATATCTAGGAAATGTTCTAATAGGACAAAAATGCGACACTAAGATCTGAAGATGTACTGGAATGGCCTAAGGCGCATTCCAAAATCTAAGAAGGAAAATTTTATTGGAAAAAAATAAAAAATACTGAAATGTTATGTGATGTGTTTTCCCTGTATGACACCAAATGCTGGACAATCTTCTCAAAGATGAAGAAGAGACTTGAAACAATAGAAACTACAAGAACTCTTAAAGAAGGTAGTGAATGAAAGCAAGAAGAAAGGACTAAGCACCAACTACAAAAAGACAGAATTCATTGTTGTTAGCAAAAGAAAAACTCAACATGCAAATTAGAAATTGGAGATTAAAATGAAAGAAGTACATCAATCCAAATATCTGGGAAGTGTTTTAATAAAGAAGAGAAAGTACGTCACTGAAAGTTAAAGGGACTTTGGAATAGCCAAAAATACTGTATAGCTAAAAACACTACTGTATAGCTATTTTTGAAGATTCCTGATAATTGAAGAACTAGTTGCAACCGTAAAGAAATCTATAATTTTAAAACTTTTTTAAAATTTAAATCACTCGTTGAGCCTCAAGATTTATGTTAACAGCATTTTTCTTTTTCTTTTCTCTCTCTCTCTCTCTCTCTTAAATTTCACTTCCTACTTTCTTGTTAACTTCGTCTTCTACGCACCATGTCTCTTCAGAACGTGGACATTAAGGGATCTCCAAAACTTTCTATCCATCGTGACTCTCAGCAGCGTTTTTGTCAGGCCCCTTAGCCCCCGTTCCGCTATACAATCGCATAAGCTCCTCAGCTAATAGCTCGCTATTTTCCCCTATCTCTATTCAACATGTCCTGCGAGTATAAAATTCTCCAAGCCAAGAAATTTCAGCCGTCTCTTTCTGATAATAAGTTCATCTTTCCTTGTTCCTATTTTCGCATAAAACTAACACTTTGGTTACATGCCCTTTTCATAGTTATCTCAGTATCCTTCTTTAGCACTATGCTGCCTCGAGTCTTTTCTTTTGCACTATGTTGCCTCAAGTCTTTTCTTAGTTTCTGATCATCTGAGTCCTTGAATGCTGTTCTTTTATTGTCCTCATTTGCTTCTTTCCATTCACATTATCTTAGCTGCCTTCATTGCCTTGCTGAAATGATTAATAAGAACATTGGTCAATAAAATTTTCGGTACCAAGAAACAAAACAGTTTTTAGCTAATCTGATGGTGCCGATTGCGAAAATGACCTTAGATTTTCAGGGTTAACCACCGTTTTTGCTGTACTGAAATATCCCAGTTTTTGAAAAAAGATAAATTTACTATCTTACTTGATCGCAACATTTAGTTGATAAAAGTTGAAGAAACTTATCAATTTTCAGATCGGCATGGCAATTTATATCAGTCACCTGAAATAGAATCGAAACTTATTTATAAATGGAACTTTATCTCTGTGTGGGTGTGAGTGTGTGTCCGCTACCTATAGACTCCGAAACGGCTGAACCGATTTTCTTGAAAATTTACACAGTTGTACTATAAGCGTCTGCGAGTGTTCTTAGCTAGGTTTTGTCTCGAGGTACCCCCCCCCCCCCCCCCCAAATATCGAAAATTGATAATCGAAAAAATCGGGTTATAGAAGGAGTGGTCCGATTTTAATCAAATTTGATACACTCATAGACAAAGACATAAAAAATGATATTCAGAAGTTTCAAGGTTGCAGTTCTTAGAATAGTGCAGAAAACTGATAATATATATATATATATATAAAAGGCAAGATGTTTGTGTGTGTGTTTGTTTATCTGCCTGTATGTCTGTATTTTTTTCAGCCCTTTTATTTTAGTTTTTGCTTCGGGTTTGGCTCTAAGTAGGTACACTTGTAGTTCTTAGTCTCAGCCATGATACCATTTACTCAGAGGACTTATTTAGCCTTCAAAATTCAGTTTACGACGAAAAAAACTTATTTGATATCGATACCAGGAAATCAAAATTTGACTTATATCCATTCATTTTTCTTTCAGTCTACGGTTTCGCTTTAACTGGAAACAACTATTGCTTTTTAGTGTTTCGTGCCAATGTCCAAAGAGTCTGAGCTCCAGGACCATGGATTAGTTTTAAACCTTTCATTACACCCGAGCAACGCCGGGACATACTGCTAGTATTTTTATAAGAAAAATGTTCTTGAGTCAAAGATTTTAAAATAGAAGTACAGAATTTTTCCAGTTAATCTTCAAAATTTAAATTAACTGATACACTTTATCAATAATACATTTTATAATTAATATACTAATATAAGTATTATTGTGCATTTTTTACATAGCCATCGAGATGAATTTCCGGATAATTGCGGCGATGTGAGTGATGAGCTAGAAGAAAGATTCTATCAGGATATCAAAGCAATGTATGAGCGCTACCAGGGACGGTGGAAAAAAAAAATCGAATTATGACTAACTACTGATAGACTATCAAAAGGGATTTAAATAACATTGAACATGACAGACAATCAAGAAAGAGAAAATTTTACCATAGTTCTGATGCTGACGTAGTTTTCATTTCTGCTGCCAGTTTATTAAATGATTTGATGAAAATACTTGTTGGTCTTGGTATATTAAATCGTGTTATTTTTAAAGACTTAGGGTCTGATTGTGATCGAAAAAATAATATTTCTCAATAAGCAAACCAATATTTGTTGATTTAAATACGAATTGAGAGATATTTAAGAAATATTGCCATCGTTAAATATCATCAGTGTAACTCTGATATAAGAGAGTTGTCGGGACCGGATAAAAGTTATCTTATATCAGGATTTCTCTTATACCTGGGTTTGGTCTATTTTATATACATTACCACAGGATCTAATTTGGGACCAAATCTTTCTTATATCCGGGCCTTTCTTATATCAGGGTATCTTATATCCGGGTTATACTGTATACAGAAAACAAATGAAAAAAATGCATTTTCTACAAAATGAAGTAGTCAACCAAGAAAAAGTAAGGTAATTTTCAAATTTAGTGCTCTCTTTTTCTTTTATGTGCCTTGTCCTTTCAGGACATAGAAGATCATAGCCTTCCACGTCTCCCTACCCCCAGTGGCTCTTAGCACGCTTTCTCTTGTAACGTCTCGCAGCCCATGTTCTGCCATCCATCTGCTTAGGCTCTTCAAATATGTTATCCGCAGACTTTCTCTGTCTCTTTTTCTCTCTATTTGGCCCGTTAGTATCAGCAAGCCCTCCTGCTTCATTGCATGTCCCAGAAATTTTAGCTATCTCTTCCTGATGCTGAATATTAATTTCCTTTTCGTTTCAATTCTTTCCAACACCTCGTCATTACTCACATGCTCGGGCCATGATATCCGCACAATCCTTCTGTAGAATCACATTTTAGCTGCTTCAAGTTTTCCCTTCATCTTTGTTGATATTGTCCAATATTGAAGAACTGACATCACATAGCAATCCATTTAGCGCTCTCAAATTAACTAAAAAAGATGTTTGATGTTTCGACACCATTTCATAATTTTTTTTGGCTGACCAGTGAAATGTATAGATATCTGGAATTATAAGAAAAATTCCCAGTTAAATTCGAAACAATTATATCATCATCTTCAGCAGTCTCCTGACTGGGCGTAAGTCTTAGGATCGCTGCGCGGCTGAGCCCCTGATCGTTTCCCGCTATATATTTGGGATGAAAGTCGGTGAGATATTCATCCATGACTAGCGTGTTTTGGGCAGTTAGACTAGCGGAGACGACCCATCTTCAGATCAATCCATGCTGATATCCTTCGACTTGAAGTGTCACCTTGGTAACAGATGCGTGAGCATTGACTCTATCGAGAGAACCTTCATCATGGACGTTGACATTAGTCTATGAAAACCTGCGCTCAGTGATGCTATGTTGTCCTTACAGTGGCTCCACCTATAGCTATAGAGCCTAATCTAGCTTATATATGGCTGTTGACCCTACAGGAATGTTTATTCGCTTTTGAAAGATCTTGATTTTAACCCTGCTGGGTATCTAACTATCCTACTCAACAGAAAAATTTTGGTTGGGAAACCGGCTTATTTGTCGATGACTCGTTCACGTTACATGTGATAAAGGATAATATGAAAATAATAGCATGACTTGATAAAAAAAACATGGCAGGTTCTTTTTTTTAAGGCTTATTAACACTTTAAGTAACTTACAAAAAATAGGAAATATTTTTAGATTGTAAGAATGTTTTGGATATACATAAAAGTGAATTTAGTGATTAAAGTTTTTCAAATTAGCGGGAGGGGAAAACCAGGTGGCTTAATACCTTTCCCAATGGTATTTGCACCTTTGTTTTTCATAATCACATCGCTCTAAACAAGGCGGTTTACTGTCACTGGTGCGTTGGGGGTTACATAGGAAGAAAGTTATGAGAAAGAGTGACAGGTTATAAGGGGTGTCACTAAGTGGGTAAGAGAAAGACGAGAATACTGATGAGAGTGGAGTGGACGGAGAAAGAAGCATGAGAGAGAGGATGCAAGTTAGTGAGATAGGAGATGACTATTGACTTTACATTTAAATTCTTGGAGATTGTAGCTGTCGGGGAAGCAAGTAAACGGAGGGAAATTCCACAGGCGAGAAGTGCGAGAAAAGCTGCCGGAGTAAACTTTGCGTTTACAATTTATTGGTTTCACAGTAAAAGGGTGGGACCTAGTTACTAATCTTGTGGCTCGAGTAAATTCATATATAAGGGGCACCTAAGTGAATATAACGAACCCAACAGGAATTGGAACTTGGCTCTCCGTTTAACAATTCTGAGTTGTTATCCATTACACCACCTAAACATCCAAGCTTACAGCACTTGATATTCTCCGTTGGTCACCCAGCGAGTCATTGAACAGGTTCGACTTTGCTTAACTTGAGTAAACATCTGGGAACCAATGTTTCAACACTAGATGGCCGTAAACGAATACATAAGACAATAAGAAAGATAACAAAAACGAATAAACAAACGGTTGAATATTATAAAATGTTAAAGATCTCGTATGTTACCTTAATCGATCAGGTTATCTTCGTCTCCATCGGTCACAGTTTTTCTGTTTTAACTATTTAGATGTGTCCATAACGCTGGGTAGACGTGCGCACTGATCACTGTGTTGATTCAGCGTCGTCGTTGGTTTGGATTCATAGTTGTTCTTCTCCTAGACTAGTTGACAACCAAAACTACAGTGTCCAACCTTCCCTGATATTTAACCCATAGCTGGGAAGAAAAATAAATTAATACCTAACCCAAAAGTATATGTGCAAAAGTGAAGGCAACAGAATTTGAACTCGGTTCGTTAATCCTGTTTTCAGCACCAGTAATCGCTTTGTAGTTCGTTCATCTTTCAGACAGTTAATTAAATATCATACGTGATACACAACATTGGTTACTTACAACCAATTCTATTGTAAAAACAATGACTTGCAAAATAAAATCTGTCATTATGGAGTAATTCTAGAGTAGATCAATTTATTACCTAATCGTAATTGAAAGCCGATGATGCATTTTATGTCGAGTAAAAAATGATATTAATATTTAACGTAAATTTATCTTGAAAATTGTCTTACATCGGTTGGTTTAAACTATTTTTTTCTCAAAATATTGACTTGCATGATAAAATCAGACATCGTTTCGATTTTTGGAGAGCTTTCAACATCGTATCGGAAATAAAGATATACTCGGCTGATTGGTACAAAGTTAAAATTACTCCAAGCGTTTCAGATCAATTTATGTGTGAACCCAATCCATTTGCCTAAACGGGAAATTCGCGCATCAAAATCGCGCAGATTTATTTAGAAAGTTTATGAGGTCAAATGTTCTTATAAGCTCGCTATTAATCAATCTTGTACGTCAAGATCTGGGAGTCTTGAAATGTAAAGGAAAGAAAGACAAAAGTGATTCTATTAAAGAATCAGCGCGACTTCGACTCTTTTTAATATCATTCTCTCGTTCTCCTTTCTTCCATTCATTTACCCTCTCTCTCTTTCTTTCTTTTGTTATCTCTTTTCCATTTTTAGTTATTTTTATTTTTTTTTCTTCTATTCTTTCTCTCTCTTTTCCATTTCAATCTCTTCTTGTCGGTTGATCACTCGCTTCTTCTCTCCTTTTAATATTTGCCTCTCTCTTTTGCTTTTTAATTCTTGATATTTGTTCTTTTTTTTTTTTTTTTTAATCATATCACCCCAAGCAAGGCGATAACGCCACTGATGCGCAGGGGGCTACGTAAGGGTAAAAAGAATGGAAAAGAGAAAGCCGGAAACCGCATCCTAAACAGGAAACAAGGGATGAGCCTCTTCACCTGTTCAATAGATGTGGGTGGAGTGTGAACCGGGTGATAGTTTAGTCTATCTACTCCAATTGGAAAAAAAATAAATAGATAAAAGAGTGAAAAGATTGGAAAAGAGAAAACCGGAAACCGCATCCCAAACAGGAAACAAGGGATGAGCCTCCTCACCCGCTCAACAGACGTGGGTGGAGTGTGAACCGGGCGATCGTTTAGTCCATCCGATCCAATTGAAAAAAAATGGGAAAAAGTTGTTGAATTGCTAAGTTTTAACTTAGTTAAAGTCCAGACAATGAAATTTCTAAGAAAACAAAATCAATCCTTAAATTAAGCATAAAAAGTTTTAAAATCAAGCAAAAATTCGGCAAAACGACAAAAAAAAAAAAAAAAAATAAATAAATAAAATAAAAAAATGAATGGCTCACCCAGAACAGAATTCAACAGTATTAAAGACATTTTAACTCCGAGCCGAAAACAAACCTACTGAACTTGGAAAAAATATTTAACTTTTTCATCACACAGAATGTGGCAATGGGAGGCTAGCCAATCGGCCAGCGGAGAAGAGGAAAGCATGGCAAACTAAGACAAGAGTCCAGGCAATGAAATTTCTAATGAAACAAAATCAATCCTTAAATTAAGCATAAAAAGTTTTAAAATCAAGCAAAAATTCGGCAAAACGACCAAAAAAAAAAAAAAAAAAAAAAATAAAATAAAAAAATGAATGGCTCACCCAGAACAGAATTTAACAGTTCTTCATTGTATCTCACTCTCTCTTTTTAATTTTCTCCCCTCTTCTTTCTATTACTTTTTAGATCATTTCTTTCTTCTACCATTGTTTCAAATCCACTCTCTCTCGTTTTTTTTTGGTAGTAGCCTTTTCTTTTTGGAGTTAGCATTACTGATCTCCTTCTCATTTTTGTCCTTTTTTATTTCTCTTACTCTTTTTGTCTTCTTCTATTTCTGTTTCTCTTCGTTATCTCTTTTGTTCTCTTCTATTTCTCTTTCTCTTTTTTGTTTTCTTCTATTTTTCTTTCTTTTTTGTCCACTTCTATTTCTATTTCTCTTTTTGTTTTCTATTTCTCTTTCTCTTCTTTATCACTTTCTCTCTTTTGTTGTCTTCTATTTTTCTTTCTCTTTTTGTCTTCTATTTCTCTTCCTCTTTATCACTTTCTCTCTTTTGTTGTCTTCTATTTCTCATTCTATTTTTTCATCTGCTACCCCTCTTCCTCTTTTTGTTCTCTTCTATTTCTTTTTCTTTTTTGTCTTTTTTACTCCACCTTTTTCCTCTTCTGTTTGTCTTTCTCTTTTTTGTCTTCTTTTATATCTCTTTCTCTTTTTTGTTCTCTTTTACTTCTCTTTCTTCTTTTGTCTTTTTTTATTCCACCTTTCATCTCTTCTGTTTCTCTTTCTCTTTTTTGTCTTCTATTTCTTTTTGTCCTATTCTATTTCTCTTTCACTGCTTCTTTTCACTTCTTCCTTGAATTTGTTTTTTGTTACTATGTCGGTTATTTTTTCTTCCTTTTTTTCGTTTTCTTCATTTTTGTTTTTTTTTCTTTGTGTGTGTTTGTCACAACCATTTATCTCTCCTCTGTTCTTTCTAATCCTTTTTTAAATAATTTTCTAAACTCCTCCCTTGTAATCTTCTTAAAGAACCCTTTTTGTGTTCCACCAGCATTTCATCTTTTTCTTCATGTGCCGTGTCTCTTTAGGACGTAGGCAATCATTGGCTCTCATTTGCCTCTGTCCCTTGTCGGTATTAATTTTTTACTCTTGGTATCACTCCCAAACCCCGCTCCACCATCCATTTCCTCAAGCCCATCAAATACGTCTAGCACTGCTTTCCCCTGTCTCTCTTTCCCTCTATCCGTCCTGTGAGTATTAGATTCCCCGAACCTTTCTTCCTCATTACTTGTCCCAGGAACCATATCTGTCTATTCCTGATGTTAAGTATGTTTTCTTCTCGATAGCATCTTCGCAAGCACCTCGTCGATGCTCACGTGATTGGTCCATGGTATCCTCAGCATCCTTCTGTAGAACTATATTTATGCTGCCTCAAACCTTTCCTTCATCCCTGAAGAGATTAACATTCGCTGTTATTCAGGAGAATACATATCACATAGCAATCCAGCCTTCTTTTCGTTTTTTTTCTAATGAGATTTTCCGGTACTCTGGTTATCTTTTAAATGTGTCCTTGGCCATTCCAATGCGTCTTCGGATCTCAGTGTCGCACATTTCATCCTCTGTTAGGCCAATTCCGACTTAAATTTCTTTACTTGTTTTATTTAAGTTTCGCCGACCTGTAGTTGGCATTTTGGGTCTTCTTTTTGCTGATGACCATACATTCAGTTTTCTTGAAGTTTAAGCTCAGTCCTTTCTTCTCGCTTTCTCTTGTTACCTTTTTTTAAAAAGGTCCTGCATTAGCGTTTACACTTTTGAATACCAAATTAGGCTTCAAAGTAAGACACTGGAATAGTTTCGCAAGAATTGCCATAGAAGAAACTATTACACAGAACTTACCGTTACATTTAGTCAGTTTAACCATAAAAAGAGACCTAGCTACTAAAGTAGGCAGTCAGTTAAGTGCCATACGTGATACACGCTCAAGCAATCATGTCCCAAAAGAGACATGACTAACTGGGCAGGTTTTTTCCGCAGTAGGTTGCTTGCGATTACTTTCTGCTAACAAAGACTACAGAACCCGATCTATTCTGTTATGTAACCCATACCTGGAGGAAGAAGAGACGGATTAATACCTTTCCTAAGGGTATTTTGGTGTAAGTAAATGCAACAAATTCGTCTGGAATTCGAACTCCCTTCTCGGATTTCTCGTTCCTAGCCGATATCCTCTGTACCAGAACGCACATCCATTACTGACTGCCAATCTAGTGCTGTGCCTTTGAAACTCTGGATATCACATAGGAAAACACACCAGAACAATTACTATTTATATTACTATTTATAGGAAAGGCACAGAGAAACTGTTAAGGTAGTGAAAAGTATCTGAATCTGAGATGCCAGGTCAGAACTGATAATATTGCTGATTCTCTAGATTTTATCGAGAATCTCTAAATACATAGCCAAAGCAACAGACCAAATGTGGCAACAATATTCAGTGTATAGATGAATGATAGACTTATAATTTCGTAAAATAGATTATGACGTGAAAGATTGTTTAGCATAACACTGAACCAACATTTTAAGCTTCAGATTTAGTGGTTAATATAATATAATATAATCTTCCCACTTCATGTAAGCTAGAGATGTAAACCTGGAAAAACTACAGCTTTCCGGAGTAGGTATGGTGCTTTTGTAGAATATAATTGCTTATATGCTGAATAAACTACTATTTTCTCGTTAATCTGAAACTAGCAATTTGTCTTGCGATGTGTCACTTAATAGGGTTAGGTTTATTCAAAATTTTTCAAGCTAATTCGCATGCATCTTCCAGTAGCTGTTCCTCTATTTCAACCCTTTTCAGGATCTAAGACATTTCAGAGATCTTTTTGCTCTTGATCACTCACCGTACAATCCAGTTCGGTGGGTGATCAAAATACTTCGTTTTTTAATCATCCACTGTTCAGTCTACTTTGGTAGGTAATCAAAATACTTCATTTTTTTTTATCACCGACTGTCCAATCCAGTTTGGTCGGTGATCAAAATACTTTTTTTATTACCGACTGTACAATCCAGTTCGGTGGGTGATCAAAATACTTGCTTTTTTTATCACCCACTGTACAGCCTACTTTGGTGGGTGATCAAAATACTTGCTTTTTTTTTTATCACGCACCGTACAGCCTACTATGGTGGGTGATCAAAATACTTAATTTTTTTATCACCGACTGTACAATCCAGTTCGGTGGGTGATCAAAGTATTTCGTTTTTGTTTTTATCACCCACCGTACAGCCTACTTTGGTGGGTGATCAAAATACTTAATTTTTTTTATCAACGACTGTACAATCCAGTTCGGTGGGGGATGAAAGTACTTCGTTTTTTTATCACCCACCGTATAGTCTACTTTGGTGGGTGATCGAAATGCTTCGTTTTTTTTTATCACCAACTGTACAATCCAGTTCGGTGGGTGATCAAAATACATCGTTTTTTATCACCCACCGTACATGCTACTTTGGTAGGCGCCTCATAGGTGTGCCGTAAGAGGATAGCAGGTGAGGCGGACTGATTAAAAGATAAAGATTGAGAAACAGTTTTAAAAAATTAATGTAACATATAATTTCAACATTTAAAATATTATTATGGATCATATGTAATTGCATGCATAGGTCCTGGTATAGATAGTTAATAAATAAATATGGACCGATATTATCATTGCGATATTTTTGCATTAGATCAAGTATTAAAAATATAGTAACTAGGGTCTGCAAATTCGAGGAGAGAGATATCAATGATAATATCTGAATGCGCGGTTATCTCTCTTTAACCTCCACCCTCGACTTTTTCTCCGTAGAATTTACAGATGAGAGTTTATCTAAAATTAGGCCTAATATAAAGGAGATTATTCTTCGAAAATAAGCTCATACCGTTTATTAAATACAAAATTCATTAAATTTCTGTATTTTAATCATATTATAAGTTATTGTCCTATATATTATATTTAACATAATATTAATCAAAGTTTTCTTTTTTAAAATTACTTTAATCACATAAAGTTTGTTGAGGCATGAGCAAATTTTAAATTCGAAAATGCAGCCGAAAGAAAGACAGAAAGAGACTCAAGCTATAAAAATAAACAGATATACAAACATAGATAGATAAGGGCAAATTACTGATAGATAGATAGATAGATAGATAGATAGATAGATAGATAGATAGATAATGAACGGGCTGAGATAGATAGACAGACAGACAGACAGATATATATATATATATATATATATATATATATATATATATATATATAGATAGAAACAGTCTGAGACAGACAGACAGACAGACAGACAGATAGATAGATAGATAGATAGATAGATAGATAGATAGATAGAAAATCTGAGATAGATAGATAGATAGATAGATAGATAGATAGATAGATTAAGTCTTAGATAGATAAGGACAAATTACTGATAGATAGATAGATAGATAGATAGATAGATAGATAGATAGATAGATGTAAATATTACATAAATATACAGATACTTAGAGAGATGAAAAGAAACCAACTAGAAGAATGCAAATATATTGACAGACTGAGAGATAAATAGATAGCAAGAAACGAGATAAATTGACATATATCTTGAATGAAAAACTGACTGAGAGAGAGAGAGAGAGAGAGAGAGAGAGAGAGAGAGAGAGAGAGAGCGTGATAGGAAAAGCTAGATAAATAAACAGGTACGCAGACAAAAGGACAGACATATTGCAGAGCATAATATAATTTATTTTTAATTAAAATTAAAGATAGAGTATACATTGCTACGCGGAAATTTCTATGTTTTGAGATGTTACCTCGTCATCAGGCAATGTTGATTCATTGTTGTGAAAATGATTTTCAAAACAATGAGTCAGTATTCGGTAAAATGAATCAACATGAAGTAAAATCTCGAAACAGAAATTTCCGTGTAGCAATGTAAACTATATTAATTTATATCTATAAAAGTGACGAGGGTGGATGTTGTGTAAGTATTTGTTTGTTTGATAGATTCGACTTAGCGTCTGCATTTTGCGGTCTAGCTCGACGGGAGATGCGCTCAGGTGTAGATAAAAATTTTAGAACGCTAACGACACCTTGAAATTTTTCAGAAAGCCAAAATTAGGGGTAGAAAAATATACATTATCACCCCACAAAGTTAGGGACCAGTTTATATATTGATTATAATATAGAATCGATCACCCCACTTTATATTATCTATATTTATATATGTTGCAACCCCCTCCCACCCTAATCCAATAGAGACATTCTACATTGTTATCTATTTCTATAAAAGTGACGAGGGTGGACGTTGTGTAAGTATTTGCTATGTAAATTCATCATATGGTTTTTATTCTTATTATTCCTAAACTGCTAGTTTTAAATAAAAACAAGTTAATTATATATATATATATAATAAATTATATTTTAGAACATGTACATAATTTTTCTATATATATCCACGACAAAGGTACGTTTGTTTCGACATTGAAACTTCAATGTTTCATCAGGCGGTGTGAAAAGTAATGGAAAGCCTTTTTCCTTATATTTGCTTAGTTTTGTTAGAGGTGTTGGTGGGGTTAGTGATAGGGGAATAAGTCTCTGACCGTTGGAATTTTTCTAGAGGGTGTTTTTTTTGTGAAAAGTAATGGAACGTTGTAAGAATTCTTTTTTCGTTCTGTATTCACTCGAATATATATATATATATATATATATATATATATATGTGTGTGTGTGTGTGTGTGTGTGTGTGTGTGTGTGTGTGTGTGTGTGTGTGTGTGAAGAATGGTGAAACGTCAGAACCTGGACGCAATTTTACTGTGGATGAACTAGCGATTATTGTACTTAACATTTTCGTTTTAGTGAATTGCTTTCTATTTAATTAAAGAAGAATTTTAAAGTCAAAATTAGCGTCAGTTATGGTGACCAGTTAATGCATTTTTAGTAAAGGATCACTTTTGTCTGAAGATAATCATTTATTTAGATTTCTTGAGGTTTCTCTGATGTATTTCTTGTAGCAATTATTACCGGTAATAGTGCAAATTCCCCCTTCAATTCTAGCTTATTATCTTATTCTATATTGTTTTTATTGCTTTCGATGTTAAGACAACCATTATGCAGAGTTTAGATGAATTTTTTTCACTTTTTGTTATGAGTAGAACATTATAATTTTTTATTCGTATGTGTTTGTCAGAAATGGTTATTTTTAAATACTTTATGCGTCTTTTCTTTCGCATTGAATATGAAATAGAGTATTGAAAATGCTTGAAAGTATTTTCAATGTATTTCTCATCTTCGTATAAATATTGAGGACTGCAAATTCTGAGTGCTTTTAAGTAGAATCAGATGATTTTTCCGAATTGTATTTTGTTGTTATGATGGGAATAAAAAATTATTCGATCATTATCATTTTTGGTTGACGCTCTGTTTTAAGCTATTGTTAATGCGGTGTAACATGATATCTAGGAAAAGTAAGATATTGTTTTCTTCTATTTCGTATGAAAATTCTATTGTATGCTTGTTTTTAGTTTATCTACAAGGTCAGTATCACGGAAATATATTAATCAATTTTTATCAATATATCGGAAGCATACTGATTATTTAGTTCAAATATTTTGGAAAGGACCAGAATCGAGAAATTTCAAGAAAAATGCATGTCATCACTTCACTTCGGGGCAATATCATGGATAATCCAGATTGTTGTTTATAAAAATCATTGCTAAATGTAAAATAGCATCGGTTGGTGATGAGATGACAGATTTTTATTATTTTAATTATTAGTAGAGAGAGGTTTGTCTTGGATCGTTAATAAATCTTTTAAAAAAACTTAGACTTGTTTTAACAACTATAATCTACTGTATCCGAGGATTGGGTGCTGTGTTTTCGGTAGGCTATTACGGTAGTCTGAACGCATTTTCCCCGCTAACTATCCACTCGTTCCATTATTTTCGAATCCAGTTGTATTTTTGTTCAACATCTTTGAAAAAAAAAAAAAAAAAAAAAAGAGGCGAGATATTGTCAATTGATTACCACAATCTACACTTACTATTTCTCTTACCATAATATACCCGGTACACTTACCGTTACAAATAATAAGGTCTCTCATACTAACACCATTTTTACATAGCTCTATGCAAAACATGAATTGCTTTCTTGTGAAACCTTTTTCCAACCTTTTGCTTTCCAGTGAAATTTGAATTTCACTATTTCGTTTTTTTTAAACCCGTTCTTTTATTGTCCTCTCTCCTTAATACTGTTTTCTTTTTCTCACATTCTTTCACACTCAGTAACCCCTTGCTTTTTAGTGGCTTTATTGCTTTTTAGTAGCTTTATTGTTTTTCTTGGTGTGAAATGATAAACAGATTTCTTTTAATTAAAGACTGAATTATTTATAAGATTTATATGCTGGCAAACAATCTACTTGGCGTAGGCGATGACCCCCAATTTTTCGAGTTAAAATATAGGTTTCGAGTTATATTCACCGTACAGGACGACCCCACCCAAATCGTATTTTAACATGCATCAAATTTATTAAATAAATTCATTAAGCATATATTTTCTTTTCAATCAAATTCTACTGGCAAAACGGTGGAGAGATATTGTCAATTAACTACCATAATCTACAATACCTCATGAGTGGGAGCTGTGTTTTCCTGAATGCATTTTCCCCGCTAACCATCCACTCGTGCCACTGTTTTCGAATGTGATCTTTAAACGTCTTGTTGAGGCACCCATTCCAGTTGTGTTTTAGCCTGAATGCATTTTCCCCGCTAACCATTCACTCGTGCCACTGTTTTCGAATGTGATCTTTAAACGTCTTGTTGAGGCACCCATTCCAGTTGTGTTTTAGCCTGAATGCATTTTCCCCGCTAACCATCCACTCGTGCCACTGTTTTCGAATGTGATCTTTAAACGTCTTGTAGAGGCACCCATCCAGTTGTGTTTTAGCCTGAATGCATTTTCCCCGCTAACCATCCACTCGTGCCACTGTTTTCGAATGTGATCTTTAAACGTCTTGTTGAGGCACCCATTCCAGTTGTGTTTTAGCCTTCGAATGCATTTCCCCGCTAACCATCCACTCGTTCCACTGTTTTCGAATGTGATCTTTAAAAACGTCTTGTTGAGGCACCCATTCCAGTTGTGTTTTAGCCTGAATGCATTTTCCCCGCTAACCATCCACTCAATGCACTGTTTTCGAATGTGATCTTTAAACGTCTTGTTGAGGCACCCATCCAGTTGTGTTTTAGCCTGGTCATTTTCCCCGCTAACCATTCACTCGTTCCACTGTTTTCAGATATGATCTTTAAACGTCTTGTTGAGGCACCCATTCCAGTTGTGTTTTAACCTGAATGCATTTTCCCCGCTAACCATCCACTCGTGCCACTGTTTTCGAATGTGATCTTTAAACGTCTTGTTGGAGGCACCCATTCCAGTTGTGTTTTAGCCTGAATGCATTTTCCCCGCTAACCATCCACTCGTGCCACTGTTTTCGAATACGATCTTTAAACGTCTTGTTGAGGCACCCATTCCAGTTGTGTTTTAGCCTGAATGCATTTTCCCGCTAACCATCCACTCGTTCCACTGTTTTCGAATGTGATCTTTAAACGTCTTGTTGAGGCACCCATTCCAGTTGTGTTTTAGCCTAGTCATTTTCCCCGCTAACCATCCACTCGTGCCACTGTTTTCGAATACTTGATCTTTAAACGTCTTGTTGAGGCACCCATTCCAGTTGTGTTTTAGCCTGAATGCATTTTCCCCCGCTAACCATTCACTCGTGCCACTGTTTCCGAATGTGATCTTTAAACGTCTTGTTAGGCACCCATTCCAGTTGTGTTTCAGCCTGAATGCATTTTCCCCGCTAACCATCCACTCGTTCCACTGTTTTCGAATGTGATCTTTAAACGTCTTGTTGGCTTTATCAGTTGTGTTTTAGCCTGAATGCATTTTCCCCGCTAACCATCCACTCGTTCCACTGTTTTCGAATGTGATCTTTAAACGTCTTGTTGGGGGGCACCCATTCCAGTTGTGTTTTAGCCCACCTGAATGCATTTTCCCCGCTAACCATCCACTCGTGCCACTGTTTTCGAATGTGATCTTTAAACGTCTTGTTGAGGCACCCATTCCAGTTGTGTTTTAGCCTGAATGCATTTTCCCCGCTAACCATCCACTCGTTCCACTGTTTTCGAATGTGATCTTTAAACGTCTTGTTGAGGCACCCATCCAGTTGTGTTTTAGCCTGAATGCATTTTCCCCGCTAACCATCCACTCGTTCCACTGTTTTTCCAGTCTTGATCTTTAAACGTCTTGTTGAGGCACCCATTCCAGTTGTGTTTTAGCCTGAATGCATTTTTCCCCGCTAACCATCCACTCGTGCCACTGTTTTCGAATGTGATCTTTAAACGTCTTGTTGGGGCACCCATTCCAGTTGTGTTTAGCCTGAATGCATTTTCCCCCCTTCTTCCTCCACTCGTTCCACTGTTTTCGAATGTGATCTTTAAACGTCTTGTTGAGGCACCCATTCCAGTTGTGTTTTAGCCTGAATGCATTTTCCCCGCTAACCATTCACTCGTGCCACTGTTTTCGAATGTGATCTTTAAACGTCTTGTTGAGGCACCCATTTAGTTGTGTTTTAGCCTGAATGCATTTCCCCGCTAACCATCCACTCGTGCCACTGTTTTCGAATGTGATCTTTAAACGTCTTGTTGGGGCACCCATTCCAGTTGTGTTTTAGCCTGAATGCATTTTCCCCGCTAACCATCCACTCGTGCCACTGTTTTCAGATATGATCTTTAAACGTCTTGTTGGGGCACCATCCAGTTGTGTTTTAGCCTGAATGCATTTTCCCCGCTAACCATTCACTCGTTCCACTGTTTTCAAATGTGATCTTTAAACGTCTTGTTGAGGCACCCATTCCAGTTGTGTTTTAGCCTGAATGCATTTTCCCCGCTAACCATCCACTCGTGCCACTGTTTTCGAATGTGATCTTTAAACGTCTTGTTGAGGCACCCATCCAGTTGTGTTTTAGCCTGAATGCATTTTCCCCGCTAACCATTCACTCGTGCCACTGTTTTCGAATGTGATCTTTAAACGTCTTGTTGAGGCACCCATTCCAGTTGTGTTTTAGCCTGAATGCATTTTCCCCGCTAACCATCCACTCGTGCCACTGTTTTCGAATGTGATCTTTAAACGTCTTGTTGAGGCACCCATCCAGTTGTATTTTTGTTCAACAACATCGAAAAATGGAGGCGAGATATTGTCAATTAACTACCACAGTCTACATTTACCGTTATTCTTACCATAACCTACCGGTACACTTACCGTTACCCGGTAATGATAACACGACTAGCTGTAAGTATAAACATTGGTCCCGACTCTGGTGACCTGTATATAAATTTAATAATGTGAATTAAGTTGTTTCAGTAAAAATATTTATATCGACAGTTACGAAGACAGTTGTTAGCCTACAGAAAAAAAAACAATCTTCCATGTTAGTAACTTACCATAAACCACAGGAATATAAGACGCACCCCCATTTCTGGTGAGGGGTTTAAAAGGTTAAAAGGTAGCCTTGGACGTCGAATAAACGGTATTGTTTAATAAATAAATAAATAAATAAATAAATAAAGCGTTTACTCAAATATGAGTTTCCATTAAAAATAATGTCTAAAGTAATAAATATCTGTCGGAACAATAAATGAAAATCTATTACCTTAGAAAATTACTCTGCTTAAGTTTGAATACGAAACTGAGCAGATATAAAAATTCCGAGGAATTTAATACGAGATGGATTTTGCAGAAAGGCCCATCTCAGACTTTGCTTCATTTGTTATTTATTATCTTCAACAGCAGAAATAACTGACAGGTACATTCGACGTAGGTAAGGTGAACAAAGGACAGGGGTAGTTTACAAATATATCCGACCGTAGATAATGTCAACAAAGTGAAAAACCAAGCAATAACGAGCTTGAAAGGCGATGACTGGAGATGATGTTTTTAACAGACACATCCGTCATAGATAAAAGTCAACTAAAAACAATGATGGTCTGCATATATGTCCGGCCGTAGATGACGTCAACAAAACGACAACCCGAAAAACAAAAATGTGTGAGTTTCAAGATTATATAAAGTCTAGAATTTTTGGCTGAAGGAACAGAGACTAGCTAACGACTCCCGATGGCCTCTTCGTGTGCTCGACTTTCTCCGGCCGCACCCCTGCTCCACACAAGCATCATCGACGAAGAATGAAAATATATGAGATTATATTTTTTATATATGAGTGTTCCTCGTTGTTTTCCAGCGTAATATAATACAGATTGACACGGTTACTCCGTGACAGCGTCAGTTAAAAGATATTTGATCTAAATGAAGTTAAAACACGTTGATGTATGGTCATGACTCTCCATAATTTCCTCTTTTTGTTTCTGTAAGTATCTCTTGCTCTTTCACAACTACTCTTAGTCTCTTGTTTTGCTATTAGCATGTTTCGTAGATAACTCTTTATTTGTCCCGTTTTCTGTTGCCTTTAGAGAGGTGCGAATGGTATAATTGATCATGGACTTCCACTTGCTCCTGTCCCGTGTCGGTTTTAATATTTTTCCTCTTGGTATCCTCCTAAACCCCACCCCGCCATCTATTTACTCAAGCCCATCAAACATGTCACGCGCTGCTTTCCCCTGTCTCTCTTCCCACTATCTTTCCTGTGAGTATTAGATTCTCTGAACCCTCATTCCTCATTAAGTGTCCTAAAAACCTCAGATGTCTCTTTCTAAGGTTAATATAAGTTTTCTTCTGTTTTGCATCCTCTCCAACACCTTGTTGTTGCTCACATGCTCGGTCCATATTATCCTCAACATCCTTCTGTAGAATAACATTTCTGCTGCATTTTTAGTGATGGATAGTTGTTAAAACAAAACAATAAATTAATTTTCATTTTTATTTTTATTATTCTATTTTGACGCATCTTGTTTTTTTGTTTAGCATTAGAGAACTTTCTTATCAATCAACACTCGTAATTATAAAGAGAAATAATTTTTCTTCAAATTGATATTAGTTTCATTATTCTATTTAGTTTAAAACTTGATTGATAGGATTGGAAACCTTACTTAACAACCAAGAGACCCTTCATAATTCTCAAATCTTCTTAAGTTTGAAGAGAAATAAATTTCCTTCATTTTGGTACCAGCTTCATTATTCTATCTAGTCTAAAACTTGTTTTATAGGATTGGAAACCTTACTCATCAATCAACCCTTGTAATTTTGAAGAGAAATAAATATCCTTCATTTTGATACTAATTTCATTATTCTATCTGGTCTAAAACTTATAGAAATCGAGACCTTACTTAATAATCACCCCTTGTAAATTTGAAGAGAAATAAATTTTCTACATTTTGATACTAGTTTCAATATTTCATTTGGTCTAAAACTTATTTCAAAGGATTTAAGATCTTTCTTATCAATAAACCCAAGTAATTTAAAAGATTTACTTAATTTTGATATCAGATTCATTATTCTGTCTGGTTTTAAAATTGTCTAAGATTGCAAACCTTATTTATAAATCACAGTTTCGAATAGAAATAAATTTACTTAATTTTGATATCACTTTTTTAATTTTCTAAACTTGTTTTATAGAATTAGAAATCTTGCTTATCAATCAGTACTCGTAATTCTAAAATAATTTACTTCATTTGGTCTTAGTTTAATTACTCTCAGTTTAAATGGATTTTATATTATTAGTGACTTAACAATCAATCCTTGTAATTTGGTCTCAATTTCTCACCTTTTTATTTTAAATATTGCGCTTTTACGGGAGTGAAACCAAAAGAAAGTAAATTTATAAATTGATTGACTAAAAACGACAACATCCGAACGAGCAGATATTCAAACTGGCAGTTCCTTTTCTTCATACAGTTTGCCGAGTGAACTTTTCCTGTCTAAGTTATCTGACCAAAAGTTCAGATAAAGATGATCTCTTTGCACTTGGTGCCACTTCTGTTTCCACTAAAGTTAAAGGAATTTTTAATAAACACCATATCTGCCTCAGGGCTATTCTCTAATCACGAAAAATTATTTTCTTGCACTCGGAAAAGATATCAGAAAATATCTTTATAAATTCTTCTCTCACAACGTTTGACTCTTAAACATCTCTCTTTGTATCTGTTCTGCTATTGACTCGAACTTCTTAGTTACAATATTTTCCGGTTTCTTTTACATCTATGATTTCTCGTGAGTGTTAAATTGTCCATGAATTTTGCAAACATTTTACCAATATTTTATTTTTAAGTTGATACTGCATTTCTTTTAGTTTTTTATTTTCCACAAAACTTAATTTTTTTCGTATGTTCAGTTCATGATATTCCAAGAGTCTATCAGTACAAACCAATCTCTTTTGCTTCAAGTCTTCTTTCCATCTCTGAGAAAATTGTCCAGCATTGATTGTTATATGGGGGATTGATATTACATAGCAGTTTCTTCGTTTCCGATAAATCTTATCTTCTAATAGGCTTCTTTGTTTCTGAGTGGCATGAAGATATTGTCCAGCATTCACTGTCATATAGAAGGATTGTTATTACATAGCAGTTGATTTGTTTCCAATGAAACTTTTTTTAATCTCCTAATAGGCTTCTTAGTTTCTGAATGGCATGATGATATTGTTAAGCATTCACTATAGACTTTGAAAAACAGTAGCTACTCTAGCATCTACGCATCGTTCATTCAGCAATGAATTAGAACACTCTCAGCTATTGGGCGTGTATAATGATAATATACACGATAAATAGTCTGCTTCCTTTTATCGAGCGTTTATAGCTCAGATTAAAAAATCGCCGACTGACGCCAATTCGGGTTCCTGGGTTAAAAAGCATTCGGAGTCTAACCGTACTGATGAACTGTGATACAGCGAAACAGATCTGTCTGCGGATGACTATATATATCTAATATGATTGTTATTACATAGTTTTATGGGGACTCACCCATATGACACATGAACTCATCTAAGCTATATATAAGTAGCAGTTCTGCTTTTGAGAAGCAGAGAGTGGAATCTATTCCAGCATAACTCTGATAGTCGCGTTAATAATAGCTCATTGGTATATGTTTATACTACTGTCTTTGTAATATATTTGTTTAACACTATTCCGTCTTTGTGTCTTTATTTCTGGCCCCAGCCGGATCACAACAACTTGGTGACGAGGTCTCAACAACATGGTGACGAGGATTTTTACGGACCACACGAGGTTTCTTACGGACATACGAAGATTCTTACGGACCACGAGGATTCTTAAGAACCCTTGAGGACCCCAAAAGGACTCCGTGGAAATTCCCAATATTGGTTCAACATTGTATGCACGGAAATCTATTTTCGTCACACTGTTTTCTACTAAACAGTACTTGGTAATCCAGAAAGGGAAACCAAACGAAAATGAAAAGTGTAACTAACACTGAACTTGAGTCGTTAAACAACGAGAAGTAATGTTTGTCGAGGAAAAAAAAGTACTCGTGATTCTCTGAGTAAGAAATTTAAGTTATTCACTTTTAATTAAATGTTATTTTTGTTTTTCTGAGTGAGTAAGAAACTAAAGATTTTTTTGTGATTCAAAGAAAAGTTTTCAAATGAATTTAATTTGTGTTCACTTAATTCTAACAAAAAAAGACACGTATAAACATTGATGTATTGTAATCCGCCATGCTCGAAATTATTAAGTTTCAAATTAAACAGCAAAATCAACAGGAACTTAAATGGCAAGAAAAGCAACTTGAAGTTCAAAAGCAAACTGTGAAAGAACGACTTGAATTTCAAAAGCAAGCTGAAAAAAGAACGGCTTGAATTTAAAAAACAAACTTAAATCAGACATCAGAAACACGAAGGGATTCTACTTCAAACTTAACAAGAACAAAAACAAAGTTGCTTAAACTGGCAAACTGGCGACAAATTAGTGAAAACGAAAATGTGTTCTTAGAAAACACGATCTGGATCGCAATCGACACTTTTGTGTATTTTTCTGACAAGGATATAACCTTCGCCTCCTACTTTAAAAGATTCAAGGATTTATACGCCACAGATTGCATAAACTCTAATTAGACTCTAAGAAATTTCAGCTTCTTTGAAAACTGGGCACCACAGAGCACACCAAATTTGTGAATTATATTTTACCCCGGAAAACAAGCGAATTGACATTCACTGAAGCGGTTAAACTTCTTACAGAACTTTTTAGTCCTAAAATTTTACTTTTTTATAAGAGGTGGAAATGTATGAACTTAACCAAAAAATCTAGTGAAGATTTTACAACGTTTGCGTGAACAAGCATTGTGACGATTTGAAACTGTCAGAATTGAGTGCAAATAATTTAAAGTGTCTGGTATTTGTTCAGGGACTCATTTAAGCTAAAGACGTTGAAATTAGACGCAGAGTTCTAAATAAATTGGAAAATGAGCCAGACCTTACTCTCCAACAAATAGTGGAAGACTGTCAAAGATTTGTAAGCGCACGCCAAGATTCGAAAAAGTTTGAGGAATCTGGCATAGCTTACATAAAGAAAGTACGCAAAGAGAAAAAACAAATTGATTCTCTCACTAAATCAAACAAAAAAAAAAAAAAAAAGAAACGAGACAATTTACTTCCTAATCTGTGTTTCGGTTGTGGATTATTACAGTGGTATAAAGATTGTCTTTACCGGAATAAAAAATACCCAAATTTTAGCCGTACAAGGCACAAGAGCTCACATTGTCGAGCGAGAAAAAAGGTTAATAACTACGTAAAAATTACAAAGGCAGATGAACAAGACGGGTTAAACATCAGGCAGTGCATATAAGTACAAATCCTAAATAAAGATATTAAACTGCAGTTGGATTCTGGTTCAGATTTAACAATCATAAATCTATACACTTGCAAAATGTTAGGAAAACCAACCTTGCTAAGAACTATTAAAATAGCCAGATCCGTGACGTTGGAGGAAGTTAAGCTTACTGGAAAATTTATCACAAATGTAACCTTTCAAGGACGGACGTTAAAACTAAAGACATTTGTATAAAAAAAGAAAATTTATTTGGCACCGAGTGGATAGAGAAATTACGTTGTGGAACATACCAATTAATTAATTTTGCCAAAAATTAAAAAACCTGACCACCGAGTAAAATAATTTAATGAAAAATTAAAAGAAACTTTTCCGAAAGTGTTTTCTGTGGGCCTTGGTCGGTGTAATAAGATGATGGCAAAATTCGAGTTAAAAGACGATACCCAGCCAGTGTTTAAGGAAAAAAAAATGCAATGTCCTTTTCAACTCTTTACCGAAAATAAATGGAGAACTCGATAGAATAGAAAGAACTGGTGCCTAATCGAAAATGATGTACAGTCAATAGGTTTCATTTATCGTCTATGTGAAAAAGAAGTAAAACGAGACCAAGGTCTGTGCCGATTTCTCGACAGGGCCTACTGCATCATTCAAAGAATACCACGATTCTTTTCCTTCGATGTTTAACGAAAATGAAGCACTTTATCTTCGTAAATACAAAAAGAACAAAATATTAAGACTTCTTACAGAGTTAATACTTAGGAGGAGGTTGTTATGAGGACTCACCCATATAACACATGAACTCGTCCAAGCTTTATATAAGTAGCAGTTCTGTTTTGTAGAAGCAAATAGTAAGAGAGAGTGAAATGTATTCCAGCCCACTAATAATCATTCGCTGGTATATGTTTCTACTACTGTCTTTGTAATATATTTGTTTAACACTATTCCGACTTTATTTCTGGCCTCAACAGGACCACAACAACTTAGTGGGAAGCTCACAACACCTAGCAATCAAACGATTTTTTTTAATCATTTCACCCCAAGCAAGGCATTTCACTGCCACTATTGCGCATGGGGCTACATAGGGGAAGGTAAAGAGAAGGAGTGGTTAGACATAGGGAATGTCAGGAGGAAGGTAACAGATGAGTAAGGATACCGAGAATGAGGGTTGGGCAGATGGGAAGAGTGTTTGATAGAATGGGAGCAGGTTAGTGTGTTAGGAGGTGTCTATTGACCTTACATTTAAACTCCTGGAGATTGTAGTGTGTTAGGAGGTGTCTATTGACCTTACATTTAAACTCCTGGAGATTGTAGCCGTCGGGGAAGCAATCGTGTGGAAGGGATTCCACAGTCGGGAAGTGCGAGGAAAGAAACTGTTGGAGTAGAAGTTGCATTAGAAGTTTTTGTTTCTAATGACAATTTTTATTTTTAATACGTTTCTTAGTTTCTAAAATGCATGAAGATATTGTCCAGGATTCACTGTTATATAAAAGGATTGTTATTACATAGCCATTGAACAGTTTTCTTTCTTTCTAGTGACAATTTTTATCTCGTAACACGTTTCTTAGTTTCTAAAAGGCATAAAAATATTTTTCAGTATTCATTGCCATATAGAAAATTAGTTATTACATAGCAGTTCAGAACAATTTTTCCTTTCGTTTTATTGAAATCTCTCGTATTGCGTAAAATGAACATTTTCATCAAATTAAATTTTATAATATTTCGATAATTAAATACCGATCAGAATTTTTGTACTGACTTCATTGAATAAATTATATGAGCATGTCTCTTCTACTTATCTCTTTCTTTCAACAATAGACATTTATCACTTGTATTTCTTCGTTAATACAATTATTTCTTAACCTCTGTCGTTTTTTCCTTGTTCTACCACAATACGCTTAATATAATACTAAGGATATAAAATTCTACGAAAGATTATTCTTTGAGATCATTTCCAGAACATCAGAAAGTAAAGAACGAGTATATGTAAAAACCATATATGTTTATCAAATTTGAAGAAGAGAATTAGAATTTGGAATAAAAATGATTTGTGGTCCTGGATATGACGGTAAACTGCATCCAGCAGCAAGGCCTCTAATCAGGAGGTTGTGAGGAGCATGGAACTACCTCTTAATAATTGCTGTTGTTCCCAGGTCCACCCTGACCCGGAGTGATAGCACCTGTTAGAGTCCCAGCTATGAGCAAGTAGTTATCCCCCAAACTGGGGTCAAAACACTATGAAAGTATAAAAATAGACATAGACTTTTATAGAAATATATACATAAAAATACTTTTATAGAAAAATATAGATTTTTGAAGAAAAAATATTACAAACAATACATTTTTAAAAGAAAAAAAAACTATTACCATAACACATTTTTAAAGGAAAAATTATCAACAATACATTTTTTAATACAAAACTAGAAAACAGCCTCGGCCTATGTGAAGGGGTTATCGGAGAAAATATAAAGGATTTGTGATCCATATAACATCAAGACGATCTTCTTTGCAGGTATCCGAGTAAGACCCCCAACAGAGGAGGACATGATTAAGGACTGTGTGTACGCCATTCCATGTAGTTCTGGAAAGAAATATAAATATAAAGAAACAGGCCGCCCTCTTAAGGTAAGGCTACAAGAACATGGCAAGGCCGTAACACAAGAGGAGATAGAAAAATAAGGTGTAGCTGACCACATATGGAGCGAGAAAGGACATCACTGCCCTCTATGGGATGAAGCTGAAATAATAGAGAACGCCACTGGAAACTACGTAAACTTAAGGAATCAGCCCACATGCTATGTTTAAAAAATCTTCTAAGCCGACCAAGCGTAGAGATGAACACAAATAATACAGAGTGTCAGAGAAAATCATTAGGGTCAAAAATTGCAATATGAGCTCTGGTACAAAATACTAGAGAAAACCATTAAAATCCGAAATACTAGATATGAGCTCTGGTAAAAAATACTAGAGAAAACCATGAGCATCAGGAATAATCGAGAAAACCATTCACATAAAAGATTTGCAATATGAATTCTGTTAAAAATGATTACTGGAGATTAGGTTTATAAATCCCCAAAACTCCTACAACGGCAGAAACGTCATACAAATACTAACAAAGATGAGGATAATATTTCGAATAATGTAAATACTGTAAAACTAGAAAACATCTTCAGTTTTCTAACATAAAAAAATTATTCCTTAAAATATGACTAAATCAACTTTCTCACTAAAACCGAACATTAAAAAAATACCTTAAAACCCCACCTTTTTGGCATTAAATAACCCACAGAGGTGTTGCTATGCCGTTAAACAAAACTCAAACTCAAACTGAAGCTAAAAATGATTTGGAGAGAACCTAAAATCCTGTTAATGAATGCTATTTTTGTGTGGTTACAGATCAATGTTGTTTACAAATTCCTTGGCAACATCAAACATAATAGTTACATCAAAAATGTTCAAAATTTGATTCAAAGTTTTTATGCGCTTCATTGTAATCTAAGTATTAAAATATATTTTTTGTTCAGCTATTTAGAGAGTTTTCTTGAAAACTTGAATGATACAATTGATTTCATGGAAATATTAACAAAATAGAAGTTCGTTATGAGAAATATTAAGGGATAAAAACAAGATAGCCAGTTATTTCCTGATGCTTAAAAAGAAACTGGATCAATGTTCTTCATCGCAGAAAAGTAAAAAAAAGAAAATATTTTTTATTATTATTTACGAGTGGACCTGTGCCGTTAAATATTACCGCAAAATATTTATATCGATAAGCTGTCTAAAATATATACTGAGGTACCTACTATAGCGTACAAAAACCCCAAACACCTGAGCATGACAAAAGGAATATATATATATATATATATATATATATATAGTCGTCCGCAGACAGATCTGTTTCGCTGTTTCACAGCTCATCAGTACGTTAGACATCCGATTGCTTTTAACTCATGATTGAAACCCGACCGAATTGGCATCAGTCGGCGATTCTACCTCTGAGCTATGGGCGCTCGGTAGAAGGAGGCAGACTTTTAGCGTATCATGTATCATACGCGAGTAGCCAGTGTGCTCTAATTCATTACTGAATGAGCGATGAGTAGCTACTGTTTTTTCAAAGTCTACCATTCTTCCAGAGTGCTCAATCAGGGTATGAGAGCGCAAATAGTCATCCGCAAACAGATCTGTTTCGCTATATATATATATATATATATATATATATATATATATATATATATAGTGTATTGTGGAACCAGATAATTATCTAAGCATTGTTAAATATAACAGACAATGAATGTACTCTGGTTCTAAGCTTTCGGCTAACATGAGCGATCTTCAGAGTGATTTCAGAGTGATTTCAGGGACGTCAACATAAAGACATCCACAGGATGTAAATTACTAATGCTGTTCTGTGACGTCACACCACGTGAGACCGAAATGTTAACAACAGTCCCATATGTCTAAATGTAATGTGTTGTAACTAGATTGAAATGTGATTTTATAGAGTGTGGATTTCTTTGATTTAATGTAGATGGTCCCTAATATCTGAAGTTTTTTTTTACTGTGTGTATGTGTGAGTATTATTATGTTATCGACTAAAATCTGTCTAATATTACATACATTTCTATGTTTTTATAATTGAACTATGATCAGAAAGGTGACAAGTAAGTCTACAGGGCAGCGTGGTTATAGTAAAACCAATATATGTAGTGGGTTTATTATTAGTATCAGAGATACAATCTCGGGCATGCAAATTGATACACTACATTGGTTTTCTGTAGAGGATTTAGTTGTGTGTTGTAGAGTTATTAGAGACTATGATGAGCTTAATTTGTTTATTATTAAATGGTTTGACATTTCTACGTATTATGATTTTGAGTGTTGTTTCATCATGTTTGTAATTATTATGCATTTGGTTGCAATAGTAAAAGTTAAAAGACTCATGTTTATTTTGATGTACGCTATTATTATTAATGTTATCAATATTGTTAGAGGTATTATTAAGTTTATTGAGATATATTTTAATTTGTTGATGAATGACGGAATTAGGAAATCCATTGTTAACAAGTGTTTATTTAATGTTGTGTAATTCTTTATAGAATATGGCTTTACAAGAAAATATCGCCGCATAGCAATGTTTTATGTCAACACACACAAAAAACCTTAGATGGTAGATGTCTTTATGTTAACGTCCCGGTAACCACTCTGAAGGTGGCTCATGTGAGCCGAAAGCTTAGAATCAGCGTAATGAAACAATATCCAAATATTGGAAATTTTGTCTTTATTTCCACCAGAAATTGAAGACAAAATATGATGTTTAAAACCGCTCATGATTAAGCATAATAAACATTCATTTTCTGTTATATTTAACAATATATATATATATATATATATATATATATATATATATATATATATATATATATATATATATATATCAATGAATGAGAACGAAGAAAATAATTGCAACGTTCAAAACATTAATTTAAAACAGTGCTCAATATAAAAATAAAGCAATGAATATTTATTATTAATTATTACGTTAGAAATTTTGAAAACTACAAACCACAACATCTATCTATCTATCTATCTATCTATCTATCTATCTATCTATCTATCTATCTATCTATCTATCTATCGCAATGGTTTCTAATGGAAGTATATTCCACAGTTTAAAAAGTGGTCAATACAAAAGTAGAGCATAAATATGTTTATTACAATAATAATGACATACTGCAACTTTACTGCCTGAAGAGTCTAACACACCCACTGTGATGTCAAATTATATATATATATATATATATATATATATATATATATATATATATATATATATATATACTAGCTGTATAGCCCGGCGTTGTTCGGGTGTAATGAAAGCTTTAAAACTAGTCCATAATCCTGGAGCTCAGACTCTTTGGACGTTGGCACGAAAGACTAAAAGGCAATAATTGTTTCCAGTTAAATTGAAACCGTAGACTGAAAGAAAATAAATGGATGTAAGTCAAATTTTGATTTTCTGGTATCGATATCAAATTTTCTGCACTATAGTAAGAACTGTAAACTTGAAACTTCTGAATATTGTTTCTTATGTCTTTGTCTCCGAGTGTATCAAATTTGATTAAAATTGGAATACTACTTCTATAACCCGATTTTTTTCGATTATCGATTTTCGATATTTATCGGGGGTACCTCGACACAAAACCTAGCTAAGGACACTCGCAGACGCTTATAGTACAACTGTGCAAAATTTCAAGAAAATCGGTTCAGCCGTTTCGGAGTCTATAGGTAACGGACACACACACACAGACACACACACAAAGTTTCATTTATAAATAAGTTTAGATTCAGTTTGTCTGATGATCGCCAAAGCGTGAAACACAGGGTCACAAACTCACACCAACCCAACTGAATATATTAACTCTATCACTGATATTGAGAGCTTTCAAGTAAGGGCTGCACATATTTAATATATAAATAATATAATATATTTAACAAATTGCATATATGACGCCACATCGGTCGGGTTTCAATCCTGGTTTAAAAGCAATCGGAGTCTAACCGTACGGATGAGCTGTGATACAGCGAAACAGATCTGTCTGCGGATGACTATATATATATTGGATAAAGAAATAGGGTTGTTTCAATGAGAGAAATTCGTATAGAATAAAAAGTGTGAGAAGCCGTGAACGTTTCCTTTAAACTGTATATTTATTGTTTTTGTTATTATACATGTTATGATATATTAAATGTTCATAATGGTATTTGTGACGCTACACGTGTTTTGACTCTCTGCAACGCGAAAAATGTAGTTTACGCTCTAAAATGCGACTAATGCGCAAGGGTATACGTAGGAGCGACACAATGCTTGAATAATAGAATTTCCCTCATAGAAGTAATATAAAATTATCACATAACAGGAAATTATATGTTTCCAAACATTTACATGAATGTAGTGATGGCAAATTCAAAGTTATACTTATATATCAAAACACAGATTACGAAATATTAATAATGCAGGAAGAAAGATTCATAAAAAATGCAAGCCTTCGCTCAACAAATGAAAACATGAAAAACACACATACACCGAAAAACATACAAACACACACATACATACACACACACACATACACACACCCACATACATACACACACACACCAAATTCAAAAGATAACCTCAAACAATTAAAAAAAACAGATGACCCATAAAAAACATTCTAAAACATAAAGACGAAATAAAAAAAACGCTTACACACACACACACACACACACACACACACACACACACACACACACACACACACACACACACACACACAATTCAAAACACCGTCAAAGCAATAAAGAACGACCAACTGACCGATGATAGATAAGCAAAGGCGAATAGAAGATAATTTTAACATACTAAAAAGGAAACCCCAGACCAAAACCAATTCAAATTGCGGTAAACACCTGATTCATTCATCTGTTTATTTATTTATCTGTTTATCCATTTATGCACGTGCTGATGTGAAAAAACAAAGACCATTCAACGTGTCAACATTTGATTTATTTTATCTTATTATATTTTATTTTACTGATTTTATTTATTTATTTTTTCTACTTACTTATTTATAAAACAACAACTTGGCGATCAGAAACAAAAGGAACTCGACACGTAAAGCCACAAATTTATTCGCCTGAAGAGAGTCAATTTTAGACTCGAAACACGTGTAGCGTCACAAATACCATTATGGACACTAAATGTATACATAACATGTATAATAACAATAACTATACACTTTAAAGAAAACGTTCACGGCTTCTCACACTTTTTATTCTATATATATATACATTTCACACACACACACACACACACACACACACACACACACACACACACACACACACATATATATATATATATTTAAATCGGTTGCAAATTGAATGTAATTTTGAGTAGTTGAATTTATAATGTTTTTTACAACATTAACATCCTCATATTCACATATTTCTTTATGTATCGGCAATTTCTGTTTTTTTTTTACTTTTTTATAGAAATGTTTCAGGAAAATCTTAAAACCAAATTTGATTAGAATTTAAAGAAAGTGAAATGTTTAAAGAATTTTTAAACTGATCTCTGTAAAGATAGTTTTCATCTTTAATTTTTTTGTGTAATTTTATTTGTGACTATTGTATATATTTGATCTCTTTTTTATCATTATTTTCTTCTCGTTCTCTCTCCCCCCACTACACTGTTTTGTCTTTTTAGCGGTTTATGTCTGTGGACTTAAATGTCTATTACTATCTTATTTTGCGTGAGTATATATTCTTTACATTTTTATATAGTTACGTGATTTTAATTGCATTTATGTCTGTGTCTCCCATTTTTGCGTCTGTTCAATTCAAAAATGTTTTGAGTATGTATAATTTTCATAAGATTCGTTCTGGTGTCTGGGTGTGTATATGTATGCCTTTGTCTGGATTATTTCTGGTTTAAATAAAACAAGCTTCATTTCCTCTGTTAAAAGCAGTTTTTTCTTAAAATATTCTGAGTGAATTTATTTATTTTCTGATGGCATGAATGAGATTATGTAAATTTACAATACATCGTCGAAATAAATCTAGATTTATAAATGTTTAACCTGTGGTTCTACAGAAGGTTGGTGCGGATATCATGGACCAAACATGTGAGCAATGATGAGGTTTTGGAAAGAATGGCAACGAAAAGAAAATTAATAGTGAGCATCAGGAAGAGACAGCTAAAGTTCCTGGGCCATGCAATGAGGAAGGAGGGCTTGGAGAACCTGATACTAACAGGCCAGGTAGAAAGAAAAAGAGACAGAGGAAGGCAACGGATAACATATTTTAAGGAGCTGATCAAGTGGATGACGGAACGGGGGTTGCGTGATGTAACAGGAGAAAACATACTAAGAGCCATCAGGAATAGGGAGAGGTGGAAGGCCATGATCGCCTACGTCCTGAAAGGACAAGGCATATAGAAGAAGAAGAACCTGTGGTGAGTTTTCTTCTAAATATTTTATAATGCATTGGATTATATCCAACGAGCTCTCTGTTTTTATCTAATTAATATTTTATATTAATTGGATAAAAACTTTTGTACTGTCCTCTCCGTCTTAACATGTCTGCAATTCTCTCCTCAATGAGCTAACAATGCCTGATGACGAGGTAAATTCTTGAAACAGAGATTTCCGTGTAGCAATGTAAACTATACTAATTTTAATTAAAGAACAAATTTAATTATATTACACTTTATAATATTTGTTTATTAAGCAAAATTTTAAGAAATCAAGTGCCGGAGAAAACGGAATTTTAAAACTGTTGGTTCTCTTCACCTGGATATATATATATATATATATATATATATATATATATATATATATATATATATATATATATCCAAGTGAAGAGGACTCAAGGTTTTTTTAATATTTTGAGTGCTCTGGCATTTATTTTATTATAAACAGTGCTCAATATAATGAGTATCATAGAGCTTAATAAATTGACATAACAATATATATATATATATATATATATATATATATATATATGCGGTGTAGATATAGAAGAATCCAAAGGAGTGTCCTGTATATAAAGTGGTAGGAGAACTTTCTAGGAGAGCTCTAAATATATATGTATATAAATACATATAGAGCACATATATGTAAAAATTAAGACAGACATGTTATTCAATGGTTAAGTGGAAGTTTGGCCTATTTCAGGCGAACCATCTTCAGCTTCCGTCTTTATCGTACAGAAGATTTTACATTCGTGTCTGACTTAATTTTTACACACACACACACACACACACACACACACACACACACACACACACACACACACACACACACACACACACACAGACACGATAATGATGTTATTTTCTATGTTGTTATTCAGGTTTTTATTGTTTTTAAATTACTATTTTATTGTTTTTCTAAATTACTAGTACAGTTATAACTTATATATTCCTATTGGAAATTTTGTTTAATTCTGAAATTTTTGGGAGGTGCTTATCGGTTAATTGAAAAAATATATTTTGGATTTTACTTATAAGTCAAATGGTGGGTTGAAGCAAATAATGTTTTGATTTCTATTATTATTTTTCGTTTGTTTGTTTGGCTGAAGTTTGTATTCTTATTTGTTCTTATCACCAGATTCTTTTAAGGCATTTTCATAATCTTTTTTCTTTTATTCAAATATTACTTTGTTTGACGAATTTTTTGATTGCTTGTATTCTATTTCTTTTATAGATGTGTTTGATTATGCTTAATAGATGGTTTATCTAGTTTTTACGCACTTTAAAGTTTTTTTCTTTTCATATATGGAGAGACACTGCCAGTTTGTAAATTAAATTCTAGATCTAAATATTGAACTACATTTTATTTTTTTTACTACTATTTAAAAATCTAGATCTTTGAAGAGTTTATATATATATATATATATATATATAGTCATCCGCAGAGAGATAGATCTGTTTCGCTGTATCAAGTCTCATCAGTACGGTTGGACATCCGATTGCTTCTCGCCAGGATTGAAACCCGACCGAATTGACATCAGAATCAATCGGATGTCTAATCGTACTGATGAGACTTGATACAATGAAACAGATCTATCTGCTGATGACTATATATATATATATATATGTATTGAAGAGACAATGTTTTATCAGGTAGCAAACGCTATTTTTTAACGTTTACTTCTGATGAGACTGTCCCTTTAATAACGAAACAAAATGTACACTTTGTAGTAGATTGTAATTTGAACATGTTCTAAACTATAATTTATAATAAATATTCATGGCTCTATTTCTATATTGAGCACTGTTTTAAATTAATGTTTTGAACGATGTTAATATTTTCTTCGTTTCTTATTCATTTGTATATATATATATATATATATATATATATATAGTATCCTACGTCTTTGGGACGACTCGGAGTTTCTTGCGTTATACACCTGATCATTGCATAACGTATGAAACTCCGAGTCGTGCCATAGACATAGAATAATATATATATATATATATATAATACAGCTCTGTTCATACATTGAGCGCTGTTTTATTAACACCTGAATAATATTACTATACATATGTACATCCCCCTCATATGTATATTAATTTACGTCACAATATCTATCTATCTATCTATCTATCTATCTATCTATCTATCTATCTATCTATCTATCTATCCACACACACACACACACACACACACACACACACACACACACACACACACACACACACACACACACACATATATATTATAAATTATACTTTAGAACATGTACAAATTACAATTTACTACAAAAGTGTGCATTTTCTTTTGACATTGGAAGAACAATGTCTCATCAGGTAGTTAATAATGATGGTAATAAACGTTATTTAAAAAAAACATTGCTTATTGTGGCACAAGGTCAAAAGCATGGGATGCACAGTGAGGATCGAATTCACTACTCAGTCGTAATTGTTCTACCAAGACAATCTTGCTAGTCATTACACCACGTCTAGGTGAACAAAGCCTTTTATTAGATGCAAATAAATTGATGTAGCATATCAGACATTTGAACAAAATCTTAATTCAGTTTCTTCAGTTAAAATTAAAATAAAAATGTAAATAAATAAACATATATTAAAAATAACTGAAAAAAACATGAACACTAACTTCAATATAGAAGTGATATCTATACAGCCAATCTGCATGTCTGACGTTAGACACCTGGAAAATAAAACTGCGCCTTCTTTTCAACTAACTTGAAAAAGAGTGACTACATCGAATTATTAGTTGCATCTACTGACCATGACCCAAATATTCTATGTTTTTAAGAAGCAGATCATACCAAACATGAATGGTATTATTTCATTTAAGCATCGTAAAATAAACTCCTTTTCCCTGAACGGCGTAAAATCATTAAGGCCTTGGTGTATTCATTTATTAGAATTAAACGGAATTACAACGGATGATTGGCGGACGATGCAGCAAATAAATCCTGAAAACACGAGACTTTTGAGATTCTAACAATAGACGTAGCAGATTTGTCTTTTTAGTGGCAAACTGCTGTTAACAAACAATGAATCACGCTTCGATGATTTTCAATATCAGCAATAACCTTCTGTTGCATTTTTAAGAGGCATTTGCACCAAATGGATATTTGCACTGATTGCAATGTAGGCTGTTTCGAATGAGCCATCATTGTTCTAATCAACACAGCACAGTTATAGGACTCCTATAATGATTTCTGAGCTCTCTAATTTCCTCAAAATGAAGAACGAGCGTAGAACGACAGAAATGTCAGTTGTTTTGATTCCATCTGTCTTTGAGGAGATCGTCCAGTATTAACTGCCATATAGGAGGACAGATATCACATAAAGATCTAGTACTCTTTTCTTTGTTTTCAACGAAATTTTCCTGTCCCCCAATACCCTACTCAACTTTGGAAATGCGTTCTTTGGCTATGCCAAGGGGTTATTCACTTAGGCATCAATAAAATATATTTATAGATACGAACATAAATAAGAGAAATAACTAGCCAAAAAAAAAAAAAAAAATGAGACGTAATTAACGATAAGCTTCGGTCGGTTTTAATAAAATGTACGCTGACATACACGCGTGTGCTCGCATACCCACATACACCCACATACATATTGTCTTGTCTTGACAAAACAGAAAAAAATTATTTTGGCAAAGGGTTCCCTTAGCAGATTTTATTTTTTAATCGAATCATCCCGAGCAAGGCGGTAACGCTACTGATGTGCAGGGGGTTATATAAGAGTAATAGATTAGCTAGGAGGAGAGTAAAGAGAAAGACGAACCAGTTAAAAAGAAGCAAGAGAATGATTGGAATACAGGTGTGATGACAGTTGCAAAGGTAGAGAGAAAGGAAAAAGATATACAGGGGCATGTAGAAAGAACTAGAGTCAAGTGGTTAAGAAATGAGTATTGACATTGCATTTAAATTCCTGGACGTTGTAGCTGTCAGAAAAGCAAGAATATGGAAGCGAGTTCCACAGGCAAGAAGTGCGAGAAAAGAAGCTGCAGGAGTAGAATTATCGTCTGCATTTGGTTGATCTAACTGTGAATGGGTGAGACCAATTAAGAAATAAAGTTTCGTTCCATTAAGAAATAAAGTTTCCTGCCATGGCAAATTTATTAAGAAATTTTAAAATATTTTCAAGAAAAAATTCGTTTTCCATAACGTTGAAAATTTTTTGAATATTTTAGAATGTTCTGGGATTGAAATTTGAAAGCGACGTCATTTTTATCAACGATAATGTTTTTTTTTGAGTATGTGAATTGTGGTTCAGTGGATATCGGCTCAAAACAAGAGAGCCGAGTTCAAATTCCAGTTGAATTGATTGCATTCATTTACGTGCAAATACCCTTTGGGAACAGTATAAATCTGTCGCTTCTCCCTCCAGCTATGAGTTAAATAGTAGGACAGATTGGATTCTATAGCCTTGGTTTGCAAAACATCTACCACAGAAAGTAATGGCAACCTATAGTTGGAAAATCTTATGCCCAGTCAGTCATGTCTCTTTCGAAAGCGACATGATCGCCCAAGTTTGTATTATGTATGCCAATCAAAACAGATAGATATAAATATTGATCACACGACATCTGGGCTTAACAAAGAGGAAAATTGTGCATTTTCTTACTTTTTTTTCTCTCTGTTAAGCTCAGACGTTGCGTGACCAATTTCTGCACTTATCTATTTTTACTTCTTACCTAAATTTGTGTTCTATTTCTTTCTGAGCCGCTTTCATTGGCTCATTCCTATCGTTTCTTTCTTTCTCTCTTATTTTCCTCTTTGTCTTTTATTTCCTCTATGTCCTTCTCTTTCCACTGTCTTTCTCCCTTTTTTGATTTCTCTTTTTGCTTTCTCATCTTTGATAACTTCTTTACCTCGTACGAAAAGTTTTCCAAAAATAAAAGGAAGTGAGTTTTCTTAATTATTTTTCAAAAATAACATTATCTTCGTTATTATCTACCCGATGAGACATTATTCTTCCAATGTCGAAAAAATGTACAGTTTTGTAGTAGATTGTAATTTGTACATGTTCTAAAATATAATATAATATAATATATATATATAATATATAATATATATATATATATATATATATATATATATATATATATATATATATATATATATATATATATATATATATATATATATATATATATATATATAAAATATATATATATATATATATATATATATATATATATATATATATTCATTTCAACCCAAGCAAGGCAGAAATGTCACTAGTGCGCAAGGGGTTACAGTGAGAGTATAAAAAAGGTACAGGGTATGTCGAAAAAAAGGTAAGAGATGGATGGGAATCAAGTAGATAAAGGAAGACAACTGACGTTGCATTTAAACTTTTAGAAATTGTAGCCAACTGCGAAGTAGGCAAATGGAAATTAATTCCACTAATGTAATGTTCTGTGTGTGATGGAATTTCGAGGGAGTGTTTTAAAAGTTTTGAACGCCCGCCACCTGGCATTGGTCAATCAAAGAAGCACACTCCCAGAGCCTGACAGTGCCTCAGCACAAGCTATAATTGTGAACAATCACACACTGGAAGTGTAGATGTACATTGTAGTTATCGGAGAAAATCGGAGAACTGAATTCGAATTCTGGTTGAGTTCGTTGCATTTATGCGCAATTACCCTTACGAAAGGTATTAATGCGTCTCTTTTCCATCCAGCTATGTCTACCGTAGAAAGAAATGGTGACCTATTGGGGCAAAACTTTTTGCCTAGTCAGTCATGGATCGAAAGAGGTATGTTCGCCCAAGCGTGTATCTCCTATGGCAATTAACTGACTGACTTCGTGGCTAGAAGTATGCATCAACTTACCTCCAGTCCAGACCTTCACAATCAGATTACCATCTTTACCGAGCCATTTCTCATTTTTTGCGCAGACGGAAATTCAACAATGTGGATTAGGTTGAAAATTGGCACAAGGATTTTTTTTTACCTGTAAACATGCCAAATGGTATAAGCGTGAAACTAAGATTCTGGCACAACGATGGTAACAAAATATGATGGGATATGTTTTGAAGAATAAACACTTTTTGTATGTAATTTCTTTTAAAGCTTGAAATACAAAAAATATGACTCAACCTGATATTAACGATCTATCTAGGAATATTTTCAGATCACTAGTAAATACCTATGTAAATGATATCACTGTTAACGGTTTCATAACTCAATGAGAATATAACTGGCTTGTAATTTTCAGTAACTCATAAACTGTCATTTTATATTCATTTTTCAATGCCTTTTTTTTCTCAATCACGATAAACAGTTCCACTCTTAATTAGGTACCATGTTTTGAATAGATATTAGGTAGCAAGTTAACTCAAAACTTAAAGGGGAATTCATATATACGATCCATTGTTAAAGATGCTGTGGAAATGGCCAGTTCATTCTAATTCTGCCATGTTTCAACTTTTTCAAGAGTCAGATTAACCCAAAAATTGCTGCCGAAGTGAGGCTGGAGCGCTGAATCCTCACATTCTTGTTTTCATGAAAGTCAAAACTGCTTACTATATCACTATTTCTATGGCAAATGTTCAAATAAGCGCTCCATTCTTTAGTTCCACCATTTCAAACCTTTGCTAGGAAACATTATGCTGCTTCCATGAGGCTAAATCATTCATATATATAGTCATCCGCAGACTGTTTCGCTGTACGGTAGACATCCGATTGCTTTTACCCAGGATTGAAACCCGACCGACTTGGCAGACTTTTAGCTTATGATGTATCATACGCCAATAGTTAGAGTGCTCGAATTCATTACTGAATGAACGATGCGTAGATGCTAGAGTAGATGCTGTTTTTTCAAAGTCTACCATTCTTCCAGAGTGCTCAATCAGGATGTGAGACCATAAATAAACGTATCACAGCTCAGCAGATTGCTTTTACCCAGGATTGAAATCCGACCGACTTGGCGTCAGTCGGCGATTCTACCTCTGAGCTATGGGCGCTCGGAGGAGGCAAACTTTTAGCGTATGATGTATCATACGCCAGTAATATATATATATATATATATATATATATATATGTGTGTGTGTGTGTGTGTGTGTGTGTGTGTGTTGGAACCCCGTTGAAAGGGTCACAAATAAAACAGGAACACGGGATTAGTGTAAACAATTGTATTAACAAAATAACGGGCAAGGTACAATATGCCAGCTTGTTTGTCTAGCTGACGAGCAAACGGTGTTGGATATCAAATGTCTCTGTTCGGTAAGTCCCTCTATGGGTGTCTGACTCATAGCAGACTGGTGCTCTGCGGTGACTACTAGTCACATAGTATTTATGCAGGTTGAGTTAGTCCATTACTATGTTAATGTGTAGGTCCGCCACAACACCCTTCCCCCAAGCTGTTAATCCGAATTGGTATCAGTATTTCTTTCGTTTAGGATTAACCACGAGAGGATCTGTAAATTTACTCTTCCTTCCAGATCGACGTGGCTCTGGCGTAGTTTGAGGGGGTTCAATATCAAAAGTGTCGTAGACGGTTTCTATGGCCTCTACCTCTTCTTGAGGCATATCATTTTGGTCCTCAGGCAGACGTTTTCGTATCTGATTTAGGTTCCGCTTATGTACAAATTTGGTTCCCTGGATTATATAGATCATGTTGCCGACCCTTTCCTTAATTTCTCCCAGTTCCCAAAACATTATTTTTGTAGCCTTTGAAATAAACTTTATCTCCAGGATTATAACGCTTGTTTGGTAACGTAGAGGTTTTACTTTGCTTAGTTTGTCCCGGTAACAGTTTGTCGAAGACCGACCTTATTTTTCGAACAAACATGGCATCCGCCGGAGATCGAGCTGATGATGTGTTAGGATTCTGAGTGATTCTATATACTTGTAGAAAACGTTGTAGAGCCATATCAGTAGGTGAGCCATATGCCTTTTTTAAGGCCCTTGTCAATGTATCCACAAATCTCTCCGCTTGTCCGTTAGATCTGGGATGGTATTGTGGTTTTGTGAAGTGTTTGATCTGAAAAGTCTCGCAGAAATCTTTGAAACCAGTCGCAGTAAACTGAGTACCATTATCACTGACGAGACAGTCAACAACACCAAATCTCGCGAACAACTCGAGCAGGAAATTTATGATTATTGCTGTGGTGGGTTTCCTACATCTTAGAATCTCTGGCCACTTAGAGAAGCTGTCCACCACTATCAAATAATAAATGGCTTCCAGTGGTCCCGCAAAATCTACATGTATTCTGGACCACGGTTGTTCAGACTTTGGCCAGGGTTTGTGGATAATAGGTGGTACCTTAGCTGCCAAGGCACAACCTTTGAATGCTTTTACCATATTAGTAATGTCCTGGTCCATACTCAGCCAGTACATAAAGCTTCGCATAAGGCTCTTTATTCGATTAGTATCCGGATGGTTCATGTGAAAATCATTAAGTATCCGTTTTTGAAAAATTTTCGGAATGATGACTCTCGCAGTATAGCAACACGTTATCGCACACTGAATAGATGTTTGAGGTAAATACCTTTTGTGCTGGTTTTTGCTTTGTGCCTTTAATAAATTCGTCGTTTACTGCTTCGGGTTTGATTTCTTGAAGTGTTACCGGCAGTTCTCTAATTGTTTAACATATCATGGTCTTTATTTCACTGTCAATGCGTAATGCAGCAATTACTGAGTCCTCGAGGGGCTCGTTTTGTTTTGGTATCAGTCTTGAGAGTCCATCAGCGTGTGCAATCTGCTTAGACGAGACGTATTCTAACTTGAAATCATAATTTAATAAGATGGGCCCCATCATAGCAGTCGGTTTGCAGTAAAGACGGGTAGTCCATTCTTTGGCCCAAAGATGGTCAAAAGCGGTTTATGATCCGTCTGTAAAGTGAAATGTCTGCTGTAAAGGTAACGATGAAATTTTGTTATAGCGAAGATAATGCCGAGAGCCTCTATCTCTTTTTCAATTTGGGAGTATTGTTTCTTCGTTGGAAGCAGTGTCCTAGACGCGCGGGATATTAGTTTTTTCTGGCATCTAGTGGAGCAAACATGCGCCTAATCCATAAGAACTGGCGTCACTAGCGACTATTATTTGCAGTTTTGGATCGAAATGCGTAAGAAAAAGTTTTGATGTCAGAATATTTTTTTTTATTTTTCAAACTCCGATTGGCATTCTGTAGTCCAGATCAAAATTTTATTCTTTATCAAGCGTTGATTTAAGGGTGCGCGCATTTCATGCATGTTTGGAATGAAGTTTTGATAATAATTGGCTAGTCCCAGAAAACTTTGAAGTGAAGTCGTATTTCCGCGAGCCGGCATATTCCGTATAGATGTGGCCCTATCAGGATCCGGTCGTGTACCGTTCTTGTCTATGATCTGTCCTAAATATTTAATTTTTTCTAAAAATAAATCATACTTGCTCTCTTTGATCTTAAAACCGTAATCTTGTATTCGTTTGAACACTTCATGAATATAGTCTCGATGTTTTTCAATGTTTTTGCTTGCTACAATAATATCGTCGAAATACGCGATGGCTATTGACTAGCCAGTAAAGTGTCCATGACCTGCTAAAAAACAGCAGGTACGACCTTGACCCCAAACGGTAACCTTTCGTATTAGTATAAGCCTTGGTGGGTGTTTATACAGAGTAGCTTAGCACTTTCTTTTTCGACCGGGATCTGCAAATATGTGTCACTCAGGTCAGTTTTGGAGAAGATACTACCACCGTTTAATTTAGTAAATACTTCCTCTGGGCTTGATAGAGGTTAGTGGTAGTCTTCAAGTGACGCATTCAGATCGGTTGAGAAATCAGCGCATACGCGGATTTCCCTAGATTTCTTTTTGACGGTGGGAGCGGCCTACTGACTATATTCTATTTTTGACAGAATACCGATACTCTCGAGCCTGTCTAATTCCTGATTAATTTTCTCTAGGGACGCGAACGGAACGTTGCGTTTTCTCTTAAAAACCGGTTAAATATTTGATTTCCTCTCAAGTTTAGCAGCCATTTTCGTGCATTTTCTTAGACCAAGTTCGAAAACGTCTGCAAAATATTTTTTAGGTTGGATTTCAGTTTTTCCGTCTCAGATGAAAGTGATTCTACTTTTTTACAGAAGGTAGACATTGGTAGATCCCACAAGTTATATTCCTGTATCTAATCAGTACCGAACAGGTTTTCTGCGTTCTTCAATAAGTAGACTTTAGTTTTTTTCCTAGTACCAAGTAGTGTGATATTAGTAATAAATTCTCCTTCGAAATTTATTTTTGTGCCATTAACAGCTTTGGCTATTTTGTATGATTTTAACATAGTGGGTCTATTTAGTCTTTTCCACGTATGTACATTAATGATTGAAAGGTCTGAACCTGAATCGACTTGTAACTTAATCTCTTTACCTAGGATTTTAACTACGACAGATTTTCGTAGGCTTTCTTCTTTATATTCGAAGGTTCGTATTTGACGCACACGACTTTTGATTTTATTTTTATTTCTACAGTGGGAATTTTTATGTCTTATTTTTTTTTACATATCAAGCATTTTTTGGATAGATATGGACAGTCTGTAACCTAATGTAATCTTCCACATCGGTTACACAGGCTAGGTTGATTTTTTCTTTTTATGAATTCTGCTATAGGAGCATGAGGATTCGAGTAATTATTATTTCTTCTGTACTCGGTTTTGCTCGTTGAGTAAGATTTTGGTTGTCTGGATAATTTCTTTACCTGAATGATGTCAGTTTCAATGTCTTTTGAATCCTTTTTTATGATCTGACAATCTCTGTCAGCATTTGTAATGTCAGGTTTGGGTCATTCTCCAGCTTAATTAGTACACAAAGTCTAATTTCTGAGTCTCTACTTGACGTAAGCCCTTGTGCAAATATTAGATATTTGAAATTGTCTGCACTGAGTGCTGATAACCGGAATTCATGGCAGTGTTTATTACCTACCGCTGCGTAAGTAGAGACGTCTTCCTCGTCATTTTTTTACAAGGTTCAGGCATTGCCACCTTTTTTGGAATTGGAAAGTTTTTGAACTAAACAGTTAGGTTAGGAGTTCTACGGAATCTAATGTTCTACAGTATCTAATTTACGTAGTAACAAGCGAACTTTTTTCTGGCCAGTCCAAGTTTTACAA
The DNA here is from genome assembly GCA_037127315.1 of Ascarosepion bandense. Lineage (NCBI taxonomy): Eukaryota > Metazoa > Mollusca > Cephalopoda > Sepiida > Sepiidae > Ascarosepion > Ascarosepion bandense. The sequence goes on along the minus strand of JBBBDQ010001174.1, from coordinate 866,971 downwards.
TCTATACTGAAGAAATTCTCTTACCTTCTATAGTAAGCAGCAAACGTTTTGTCCTCATCTGGTGCGTAACAGAAATTGTCTATTGCATTCCAAATAGAATCTTGCGAGATTGCGATATTATTTTCTGGTTTTGAATTGTTTCCTAAGACTTGCGAGAGTAGTTCTTCAATTCGTTGCTGTCTTTCTTCTGAATGTTGCGATTGTTTTTCGTCCCATTTTTTTTGGTGTTCCATTTGTAGCTTTAAAAATTGAGTACACGTATTCTTTCACTCTTCCAGTTTTTTTTAAAAAACAGAACAAAAACGGGGGTACGGTTTTGAGTGTTCGGTTGAACTAGGCTTTTAATGCCGTACGACAAAAAAAACCTTGGTTTTTACTTTTTTTTTAATAACTGAGGGGGTGGGAAACAGTAATTAGTTTTCTTTTAGTCTTTACCCGCTTAGAGTCTTAATTTTGTAACGACTGGTTTACACTTAAAAAAAAAGAATTGAGATATCTTTTTCCTTAGTATATTTATTTGAATGAGAAAGGAAAACGTCGTACTTACAGTTTCCTTTAGTCTCTTTTTCCTGGAATCTCGTGAACAACACAAAAGCAATAAACACTCTTGGGTTTTGTACGTTATTTGTCAAAAACGTTTTTTTTACTTAGGGAGACAAACATCGCTGTATTTTCGACAGAGAAAAAAAACTTTTGCGATATATTCCTTGTAAGTTTCCTTTGGAAATCACTTGTCAATATTTTGGGAATATTGCCTTTGAATGTCTCCTTGTACTAAGACTTTTTACTGGAGTGTTTTGTGAACACTAAATTTGAATTGAAATTCTTTGTTCGAATTTTGTTTGTGAGTGTTATAGCACTGAATTAAGTTAATACTCCGACAAAAAGTTTGTTCGTACGTAACCAGTATTGTGTAATATTGAATTTGTTTGATTTTTTTCCGTGAAAAACTCATTCGTTTCGACCTTTGTATGTAGTTAGTTGGTGTTTCTCATTGAAAACCCCTTAGTCAGCCAGTGTTTGTAAGACACTGGGTTGGTTTGGGGTTTGTCCGTGAAGGCTCAGTCCTTCGTCGTCAGTGTTGTAAGACACTGGGTTGCTTTAATCCCAAATCCTTGGTGTGAGTTCGAATCCTTCGTTCGCCAGTGTTGTAAACCCTGGAAGGAAAAAAATTCTCTGGTTCATGTGGAGTTCGTTACGTATCCTTCGTTGCCAGTGTTGTGGACATTGGCTAAAAGAAAATTTTTAATTCTTTCTGTCTGGTTCCCGCGTAGAATTCTTTTTCGAAATCTTCGTCGCCAGTGTTGAAACCTTGTTTAAGGGGTCACAAATAAAAACAGGAACGCGGGATTAGTGTAGACAGTTGTATTAACAAAATAACGGGTAAGGTACAATATGCCAGCTTGTTCGTCTAGCTGACGAGCAAGCGGTGTTGGATATCAAAAGTCTCTGTACGGTAAGTCAATCTACGGGTGTCTGACTCATACCACACTGGTTATCTCCGGTGACTATTAGTCACATGGTATTTATGCAGGTTGAGTTAGTCCATTACTATGTTAATGGGTAGGTCCGCCACAACAATACATACATACAAACATACATATATATATATATATATATATATATATATATATATATATATAGCAGTAATAAAAATATATATATATATAGCAGCTCGACTTCCCTATTAGAACTGAGGCCAAACTGCACGACGTATATATTACCTCGACAGTAGTATCCTGAGTAATTTCAAAACTCGACCCCCATAAGGCGAGTGGAGACGATGGAATCCCGGTGATAGTCCTTAAGAGGTGTGCTCCTGAACTTTCCCCTGTCCTCTCTAAACTGTTTAACTACTGCCTTTCTGCTTCCTGCTTTCCTGCATGCGGGAAGTTCTCTTCAGTCGTTCCTGTATTTAAGAATTGTGGTGAACCCTCGGACCCATCCAACTATCGCCCTATCAGTCTTCTACCGATATTCGGGAAAATATTCGAGGCCATAATCAATGCTGAAATAGTTCATCATCTCACTGACAACAAACTCTTCTCTGACAGGCAATATGGCTTCCGCTTTACCAGGTCCACGGCCGACTTGCTAACAACCGTAACGGAGTACATGCTACAGGCCCTTGATGAGTCTGACGAGGCTCGCGCGGTTGCTCTGGACATCTCCAAGGCTTTCGACAGGGTTTGGCACTCTGGCTTCCTATGCAAGCTACGGGGTTACGGTATTACCGGTCACCTGCTTGACCTAATCCAATCTTTTTTAAATAACCGCAAAATGAAGGTCGTTTTGAATGGGCGTGCCTCTTCATCCTACAGCACGAATGCTGGTGTCCCACAGGGCTCTATCCTGGGCCCGACGCTCTTCCTTATTTTCATCAACGACCTCCCAGATGAGATCAAATCCCAAGTAGGCATCTACGCAGATGACACTACAATATACTCCCGCACCAGTAAGAAACCTGTCGTGGCGGACAGACATAATCTCGCTGCTGACCTTGAACGCGATCTACACTCTGTGGTGAACTGGGGCAAGAAGTGGCTTGTCAACTTCAATTCGTCTAAGACCAAGCTGTTGCCTGTCAACCATTACAGGCAACCTCTCCTGCCTCCCATAAGCATGGACCAAGCGATTCTCCCGGAGAGTAATACACTACGCCTCCTCGGCCTTACCCTGTCCTCAGACCTCAAATGGAACCACTATATTGAATCCATAGCAAAATCTACTTCTAAGAAGGTTGGGTCACTATGTCGATCTAGGATGTTTTTCCCGCCTGAATTCATCCTGCATATATACAAGTCATCCATCCGTCCGTGCATGGAGTACTGCTACCATTTATGGTCAGGCACACATGCCGTTCTCCTCAGTGTTCTTGACAGGCTCTAAAGGATAGTCTGTAATGTGATAGGTACTGATTTGGTGGCTCGACTGCAGCCACTTCCCCACTGTCGAAATGTGGCCTCCCTTTGTCTGTTCTATAAATACTTTCATGGATTCTGCTCGGACGAACTTAAGTTACTGGTGCCTCCTCAACTGGTGTTTACTCGTGCAACCAGACTGGCAACTGGGTACCACCCATTCACAGCCAGGTTAGCCAAATGCAGACGACAATTCTATTCCTGCAGCTTCTTCTCTCGCACTTCCCGCCTGTGGAACTCGCTCCCGTATTCTTGCTTTTCTGACGGCTACAACCTCCAGAAATTTAAATGCAAAGTCAATACTCATCTACTAACCACTGGACTCTAGCTCTCTCCCCACCCCCGTATAACCTTCCCTTTCTCTCTACCTATGTATCTGTCATCGCACCTGCTTTCTCAGCTTTCTATTGTTCCTTTCTAACTAGTTTGTACTCCTCACTCTTTTCTAATTAATCTTTTTACAGTTCTGTATTCCCCCGCACATCAGTGGCATTTCTGCCTTGCTCGGGGTGAAATGATTAAAAAAAAAGTAATAAATATATATATATATATAAGTAATAAATCCAGGAGAAGATTGGTAAAAAATCCCAGTGGGTCATAGTAATATTATGTCAAACATTAAAATTGATCCGACAGAAAGCTCGATGTAAATATAATTTTATCTTACAGAGCAGATATTCATTTACTACGTACTGAATTTTCATATGAAATATATATATATATATATATATATATATATATATATATATATATATATATAAATATATATATATATATATATATAGTGAGAGAGAGCGAAAGAGAAGGAGAGAGTGAAGAGAAGATAAATAGATAGACAGAAATTGATTCTCTTTTTCTTAACTTTCAAGGAAAGGAAATGAAAACCGTTTGGCTCGCAAAAAATCGGCTTTCATATGAGATGCATGACATTTTCTAACAAAAATGATTTTTTTTTTAATAGCACGTATATCAATCACGGTATTCGTTTTTTATGTAAAGTTTAAATAAATGCACTTTTTGTTCAAGCGCTAATTTCCAAGGAGACGAAAGGAAAAACGTATTACTCGCAAAAATTGTCTTTCATATAAGATGCATTGCCTCGTATAAATTGGCTGTCGAATGAATTTGCTGTTGTATAAATTGACAGACGTATCGGAAATATAGCATCTTACAAAAAAGATAGTTTTTTTTTTCTTGGAAGAATTCTCTCGTGATTCATTTTAATGTAAAGCTTGAATAAATACACCTTTGTTCGAACTTTTTTTTACAGTACAGGAAACGAGCGACATATTTCTCTAAAAATTGTCTTTCGTGAAAGATGCATGGAATCTTATAAAAATGACGATTTTGTTTCTTGCTTTAACTTACGATTATCTTGAGATTCACCTCTTTGCAAAGCTTGAATAAAACAGCCTTTTTCTAAACGATTCCTTCCAAGGAGAAGAAAGGAAAAATGTATTTCTTGATAAAATTGGTTTTCGTATTAAAACGAATGGCATCTTACAAATAAGATTATTTTGTTTTTTTGGTATGACTTATAATTCACTCGGGATTCGTATCTCTTTTAAGTTTGAATGAATGCGTCTTTGTTCAAACTATTCCTTTCAAGAAGAGAAAACTAAAACGTATTACACTCTAAAATTGTTTTTCGTATAAGATGAATAGGAACTTAAACATAAGACGATATTTTTTTTGGTATGACTTATAATTCACTCGGGATTCGTATCTCTTTTAAGTTTGAATGAATGCGTCGTTGTTCAAACTATTCCTTTCAAGACGAGAAAACTAAAAACGTATTGCACACTAAAATTGTTTTTCGTATAAGATGAATAGCAACTTAAACATAAGACGATATTTTTTTGAAGAATTATAATTCTCTCGGGATAATGTCTTTGTAATACACGTTCTTTCAAGGATAGCAAACAAAGACTGCATTATTAAAAGAATCTCTTAAAATACATGGAATCTAATAAAAAAGACGATTTTGTTACTTGGCATGAAATATAATTCTCTCGTGGTTTGTATGTTTGAAAAATTTGAATAAAATCACCTTTGTCCCAACGCTTCCTTTCAGGGAGAGAAAAAAAAGTATTACTGAATAAAATTGGTTTCCTTGTTAGTTTTTCGAATCCCTGTCAAGCTTAAATAAATTCGCCTTTCTTCAAATGAATGGCATCTTACAAATAAAACGTTTGTATTTTTTTGTATGACTTCTCTCGGTTTTTGTATCTCTATAAAGCCTAAATAAATTCGCCTTTCTTCAAATGAATGGCATATTACAGATAAAACGTTTTTATATCTTTGTATGACTATTCTCGGTTTTCGTATGTCTATAAAGCCTAAATAAATTCGCCTTTCTTCAAATGAATGGCATCTTACAAATAAAATGCTTTTATATCTTTGTATGACTATTCTCGGTTTTCGTATCTCTATAAAGCTTAAATAAATTCGCCTTTCTTCAAATGAATGGCATCTTACAAATAAAATGCTTTTATATCTTTGTATGACTATTTTCGTTTTTCGTATCTCTATAAAGCTTAAATAAATTCGCCTTTCTTCAAATGAATGGCATCTTACAAATAAAACGTTTTTATTTTATTGTATGACTATTCTTGGTTTTCGTATCTCTATAACGCTTAAATAAGTTCGCCTTTCTTCACATCTTCCCTTGGTATTCGTTTTTCTGTAGTATTTGAATAAATGCGACTTTGCACAAATCTTATTTTCAAGGATAGAAAATGAACCTCATATTTGTCTTATGCATGACAGATTATAGAAACTTAGAATTTTTTTCTTGGTATGACATATAATTCTTGCAGGATTTATTTTTTTTCAGACGCTTCTGTTCAAGAAGAGGAATGAAGAAACATATTGCTCAATAAAAATTACATTTCGGATAAGATGAACTGATTCTTAAAAATAATACGATTTTCTTTCTAGGTATGACTTATAATACATAAGATCGTATCTCTGAAAAGCTTGAATAATTTCGCCTTTCTTTAAACGCTTCCTTTCAAGAAGAGGAACGGAAAAACGGATTACTTGTTAAAATTGGTTTTTGTATAAAATGTATGAGATTTTACAGATAAGATGATTTTGTTTCTTGTTATGACTTTTAATTTTCTCAGGATCATTTGTCTCATATATATTTGAATATATTCCCCCTTGTCCAAACGTTTCCTTTGAAGGATAGAAAACAAACGTCGTATTACCCGAAGATATTGTCTATTGTCAGATGCATGGAACCTTATAAAGATGAAGATTTCGTTTCTTGGTATGACTTACAATTCTCTTGGGATTCGTACCTCTGTAAAGCTTGAATGAATGGATCTTTGTTCAAACACGTCCTTTCAAAAAGAAAGGAAAATTGTATTACTGGATAAAATTGTTTTTCGTATCAGATGCATAATATTTTATAAATAAGATAATTTTGTTTCTAGGTAATACCTATAATTCTATCTGGATTCGTTTCTTGGTAATATTTGAAGAAATGCGCTTTTGTTTAAATGCTTCCTTTCAAGGATAGAAAACGAACACCGTATTTTAAATACGTATGGATAATTTCGAGAAAACGCACGAGATATTTTTAACGAAACAAGATAAGGAGTTTATTTACAAATTTACATATGTGAAGTTTCAGTGGGTAGTTTTTGAACAAGTAATCAAATGTTTTTGTTTCGTAGTTTTCATGAATTGTCAAGAAGAGAAAATGTTCAAATTAAAAGTTATACGGTTGTATTCAGCATGAATAAAAAAATATATTTAAGATATTTAGCTTAGCAGTTGAATAGGGTTCCTTGAAATTCCCCAGCTCTCATTAGTAGCTGAAAATGTATCAGCATCTAATTTGACACCGGTGTTATTCAGACGCGTTGACTCTGCCTTTCTTTCATTCTTCTTGCTTGATTCGACTTTCTCAGTGTGTTTATATAAAAAACGATTTGACACCGGCTCGTTATTTTTTCTCAGTTTCTAAGCCACCCGCTTTTCATCGGTGAAGGTAAATGTTCACATAGGCTTGCTAAACTTTGGCTCAGTCTCTTCTTTAGTCTGGAGCCAATCTCTTTCTATATTGATCAAAATAAATTTTTGCTCAGGCTCGCGAATTTGAAAACAGTGAGGATAAGAGAGTTATTTTTTATTTCGTATTCACTATATTCCTTCCCTTCTCAGATTTGACGGAGTCTGCTTTAGTATATGGGTACGTTGATAATTCAATAGTAGGGGTATATATTAGCGCTTTTCCAAGTAACAGAGCTTTCAGACTTAGTTTTTGTTTTGCTTTTCTGTTTTGTCATTATGGATTGAAACGTGCCACACGCAAGTTGATGGCTTGGCGTAGCTACAATAAATGTTCATGTGAAATTCCTACTAAGTGTTTTTATTTTAACATTTTGTACAGTCTGTCCCGATCTATCTGTTTTACAAATCAGCGCAATATTTGTAGAATATAAGATTCTATTTGTTAGGTATTTTTTAAACAATTTATACAGAAGCCCCATTATCTACAATGAACATAATTTTCTGGGCTCCTAAGTGTAGTTACTTACAAAAGTGGCGGGAAATTGGAAGCCATCACTACTCGCCGCGCTATTTTTCCGCTTTTTTCTTTTCGTGCTGGTGAAGGTGGTCCTGAGGACGGCTCTAATTTAATTCTTCCTTTACTCAGCCACATACACATAGTTTGCAAGATTTAGCATGCTGTATATAGTAAATGTGCAAGTTGTATATTTTTGGTTTTTGGTCGAGATGATACTGATTTAAAGTAGATTGGAATTTGTAATTGCAACGACGGCAGTCTTTTTCTTTCTTTGTTTGAATCTACTGAAAAGTGGGTGGGGTTTTACTGATTAAAATACAGCAGTAAGTCGTCGGCCATTTCCCAAAGTCTTTCTGCTTCTAAACCCGTTTGTGTTGCTAGTACTAGTCTAAATTTAATCGGCATTGCTTGGATAAATTTGTGGAGTATGATGCCACTCTTCAAATCATTTTTGGTATCTGACGCCATCGGTTCATTTAATTAAGCAGATGGTCTTCCTGTGAGAATACAAGAAAACATCAATTTATCAAGCAATTCTGGCTTTGATATTTCATGCAGAGCTAAAAGTGATTCTTTAGGTTTTTCATAGTTTTCTGATTGTAAAACGGTGCGTAGTAGTTTGAATACGGTCTCCGGTGGTAATGCAACCAACGCATGATAAAATTGCTGAACGGTAATCCTTATCTTTATGATATTGAACTGTGCTTCGTCAATTGTGAACCAAACAAACACATTTGATCCTATGAACATGGGTGGTTTGATGGATACTCTTTGTATTCATTCGATGGCCTCTGTGGATGCTTTATTAATGTCCATTTCTTTGTTAAACATCTTGATTTATGTGAATGCCATAAAGATAGATATGTGTTTAGTTTCCTCGCACGTCGTAGATCACCAGTGAAGTATGTTGAGATAAACACATGTGTTATTTTTAACGGAACAAGATGAGGAATTTATTTACAAATTCGCACAAATTTACACATTTTAAGTTTCAGTAACTTGTTTTAGGACAATAATACAACATTAAAGATTCGCAGTTTCGATGAATTGTCAAGTAGAGAAAATGTTCCTATGAAATCATTGGACACGAAGTGATATTCTAAAAGGCTTAAAACAAATTGAGAGAGTTTGTTTCTCATTTAAAAGTTATACTGTTTTATTCAACATCAATTAAAATTTATATTTTAAGGTCTTTAGCTTAGGAGTTGAATGAAGTTCCTTGAAATTTCCCAGCATACATTACAGGGTGATAATGTTTCTTGTCATCGGCTTGTAAATTTTTCTCAGTTTGTAAGTCATTTCCTTTTCATTGGTCAAAGTAAATTTTCACATAGGCTCGCTAAACATTGCATTGTTTTTTCTTCAACCCGGAAATAAATTTTCGCGCATGATCGCGAATTTTATAACTGAAGAAAAGAGAGTTTTTTTAAATTTTGTATTCACCTCATATTATTGGGAAACATTGTCTTTTGCATAATATGTATGGAATCTTATAAAAATGACGATATTGTTTCTATGAATGTCTTATAATTCTCTCAGGATTCGTATTTCTGCAAAGCTTGAATAAAAAGTTGTTTGTTCAAACGCTTCCTTTCAAAGAGAGGAAAAGAAAAACGTATTACTAGATAAAATTAGTTTTCGTATTAGATGAATGTCATCTTACAAATAAGACGATTTTTTGATATGAATTATAGTTCTCTCTCGATTTATATGTCTGTAAAGCTTGAATAAATTCGCCTGTCTTTAAATGTTTCCTTTCATAGAGAGGAAAGGAAAAACGTACCACTAGATAAAATTGTTTATGGCATCTTATAATTAATATAATTTTGTTTCTTGGTATGACCTATGGTACTTTTGGGATTCGTTTCGGTGTAATATTTGAATAAATGTACTTTGGTTTAAAACGACCATTTTTTAAGGATAAAAAAATGAACGCCGTCATTACTCGAAAAAATTCGTATTCGTATAAGATACATGGAATCTTATAAAAACGACGAGAGTCTTTCTTGGTATGACTTATAATTCTCTCGAGATTCGTATTGAATAAACTCGCCTTACTTCAAACGCTTCCTTTCAAGAAGAAAGGAAAAACGTATTACTTTATAAAATTGGCTTTTATATAAAATGATTGGTATCTTGAAATATAACGACTTTTTTTTTTGCCAAACTCGTAATTATCTCGGGAAACTTATCTCTGTAAAACTTGAATAAATCAATTTTTGTTCAAACGCCTTCTTTTCCAGAAGAAGAAAGGGAAAACTTTTTATCCAATAAAATTAGTTTTCATACCAAATAAATGGCATCTTTTATTATTTTTTTGATATGACCTATAATTCTCTCTGGGTTCTTTTCTCTGTAATATTTGCATAAATGTACATTTATTGAAACGCTTCCTTTGAATGATAGAAAACGAGCGCCGTATTACTCGAAAATAATTATGTTTCGTTTAAGATGCATGGGATCTTATAAAGGTGACGAATATTTTTTTGGTATAATTTATAATTCACTCTAGATTCGTATCTCTGTAAAGCCTGAATAAAACATTGATAAAATTTGTTTTTATATAAGTTTTATGACATCTTACAAATAATACGATTTTGTTTGTTGGTATGACAATTTTCTCGGGATTCGTTTCTCTGTAAATCTTGAATAAATTAGCCTTTCTTCAAACTTCTTTTTATGGAGATGAAAAAAAAGTAGTACTTGATAAAATTGGTTTTCGTAAAAGATCAACGAGACCTTATAAATGAGATGATTTTGTTTCTTGGCATGGTCTATAATTTTCTAGGGGTTCATTTCTCTGTAATATTTAAATAAATGCACTTTTGTTCAAATGCTTATGTCGAGCTCTCTACGATACCCTCGTATCACCTATATTTTATAGAAAGTTCGAGAAAAAAAAAAATCAAACCATCTTCTTTTTGTAACCAAACTTTTCATTGGTTCGTTCTGCATCAGCAGCAGCATTTTGCCTCTCTTTCGAAAAAGCGGGAATCTTCCCGCTCTTGAAGCTTCAGTTGGAAAGAAGATTTTGAAGCTACCAGACCTATTGTGTCCAGCTCACTTATCTTTTAAGGCATATATATTTTCGCCTCCTTGTAAAAAAGAAAATAAGCCGGATTCATTTTTTTTACCTGCCTGAGAAACTAAATTAAATATTCAAACTTTGCAATAACCTTTTGCATCCAATATTTTTCTCCTGGTAAATAATTATATTGCTTCAACTTATCGACTTAAACGCAAGTATTTTTTAACATTCTTTCACACACACCTTGCTTGCTGTTTATTTTTTCCAACTCATCATTTCGAACTATTTCGACTATTTGGAAATACAGATTATTTCTTCCAACTCATCATTTCGAACTATTTCGACTATTTGGAAATACAGATTATTTCTTCCAACTCATCATTTTGAATTATTTCAACTATTTGGAAATACAAATTATTTCATAACAAATATAAAAAAAAGTAGTTAGGCCGCTACACTTCCATTTAAAGATAGAAAACGAACGTCGTAATACTCAAATTCCCTATACCTTTATTTCTCTTTTCTTTTCTTTTTCTTTTCTTTTCTTTACTCTCACTGTAACACACTACGCATTAGTGGCGGTCCTAGCTTCTTAGGGGGAAATCATTTTAACAAAAAACATAAGAAACAAAATTGTTTTCTTTAAAGGATGCCATTCCTCTTATACGAAAACCAATTTTATCGAATAATACATATTTCCTTTCCCCTCCTTAAAAAGAAGCGTTTCAAACAAAGACGCAAACATGCAGGCCTTGCAGACTTCCGAATCTCGAGAGAATTATAAGTCATATCAAACAAAATCTTTTTTATAATATGCAAGGCATCTTATGCGAGTCTTTCGGATAAGATGCATAGAATCTTAGAAAAATAACGATTTTGTTTCTTGGTATGACTTATAATTGTCTTTGGATTCTTTGTAAATCTTTATAAAATGCATCTTTGTTCAAACACTCTCTTCCAAGGAGAGAAAAAAAAACCTTATTACTCGATAAAATCGTCTTTCGCATAAGATGCCTTGCATATTATAAAAAAGATTTCGTTTGATATGACTTATAATTCTCCCGAGATTCGAAAGTCTGTAAGGCCTGCATGTTTGCGTCTTTGTTTGAAACGCTTCTTTTTAAGGAGGGGAAAGGAAATATGTATTACTCGATAAAATTGGTTTTCGTATAAGAGGAATGGCATCCTTTAAAGAAAATTTTGTTTCTTATGTTTTTTGTTAGAATGATTTCCCCCTAAGAAGCTAGGACCGCCACTAATGCGTAGTATGTTACAGTGAGAGTAAAGAAAAGAAAAAAAGAAAAAAAAGAAAAGAAAAGAGAAATAAAGATACAGGGAATGTCGAAGAAATGATAAGGGAAAGATCGGAATCAAGATGATAGAAGATAGCAATTGACATTGCATTTAAACTTCTGGTATTTGAATCTCTCAGAGAAGTAAGTATACAGAAGATAGTTTCACAGGCGGGGAGGGCGAAGAAGGAAACTGATGGAGTAGAAGTGGCTTTTACATTTTACTATTTTGACAGTAAAAGGGTGGGACCTAAATACCAATCTAGTAGCACGAGTAAACTCATGTGGTTTGGACACCAGGAAAAGAAGCTCGTAACCGTAAAAATATTTGTAGAAGGAAACTCCACACCATCGGTGAAAAAGTGACTGAAGTTGAGCTGCTAAATTGGGATCGATTACTTTGTAAATTCTTCTTTGGATTTTGCCGAGATCCTCACGATGAATAGCAGATGAATATGGCAAAAGTATTCAATACACAGACGAATTTTAGATTTATAAATGTGCTAGATTGATTCTGATGATATTAACTTCCTGGCCCGACACAATAACCTAACTTTCTTTGATTCAATCGTTCCACTTGAGGTCAGTTGAGAGGGTTAGGCCAAGGAGGCGTAGTGTGCTGCTTTATTAGAGACTAGCGTAGCTTGTAAAATATTCATTTAGGTTTTCATCTTTATTTTAATATTAATGTCTGCAATGATTTTTTATGATTAATTTATATTTTTTTTTATAAATATTTATGCGTTAAATTAAGTCGAAAGAACAAACACGAATTTGACATTCTTTAAATTATTTTATTTTATGAAAAGAAACAGGGTGATAAAATTATTTCAAATAAACTTAGAGCATTCCAGTTGTAATTATTTTTTTAATCAAGTTCACCCCATTCAAGGTAGTAAAGCCACTAAGAAACAAAAGATTACTGAATGTGAAAGAATAAAAAGGAATACTAAAAATTGGTTAAAAAAGGAGTAACTGACAGTCATATCATATATGGCATCTTATAAAAAGACTTGGAATTCTTTCACTGTTCTTGATTTAATTGGAAAGATTTAATAATATAGAACTTATAGTGGGAGCAAACATTTTGCATTTGGGTAGAATATGAATTCAGTAAATACCCGAAAAATAGAAAGTGGTATAAGACAAAGATGTGTCTTCTCACCGGAATAATTCAAATTTTACAATGAAACACCCAGAGAGAATTAGAGCGCCAACAACGATTCATTATTGGCGACCACAAACTTATCAACATAAGATATGCAGATGACAATATGTTGATAGATGATATCGAAATAAAACTACTGGAATTCTTACAGAAGTTATTGCATGATAGCTAGAAAAAAGGACTGTCTATGGACAGTAAATATATAGGTGTTATGGAGTTGGTAGGTACTAATATGTATAAGTTATAGTTTAATTTATAATTGTGGAGAATGCTTTTGTTGCGGTTGTGTATTTTATGTGCTTTTCATTTTGCGTTGTTGATAAAGTAACAAAGATATTGTAGGACTTTGAATGTCTTATCTATTTATATTTCTTCTTTTAGGTAATCATCAGGAGTTGCAAATTCTTAATGCTTTTAAACAGTAACCTATAGTTATTTTTAGAAGAATGGATTGAATATAAATGCTAATTCTTTTTGCATTTTATCAAGGAGATTTAGATAAATAGTTGGCACCCAAGACCATATGTGGCAGCAGTATTCTAAGCATGGATGAATGGTAGACTTGGAAATATGTAAGATATATTTCCTAGAGAAAAAGATTGCTGATTCTGCTTTGGATTTTATCAAGGAGTTCTAGATAAATAGCTGGCGCACCAGACAATATGCGACAGCAATATTCTCAGCATGGACGAATGGCAAACTTATAAATATGTAAGATATATTTTATGGAGATAAAGAATGCTGATTCTTCTTTGGAATTTATCAAAGAGCTCTAGATAAATAGCTGGCGCATCAGACCATAGGTGACAACAATATTCTGAGCACGGAAAATCTAAGGGATAATTTCTGGAGAGAAAGATTGCTGATTCTTCTTTTGATTTTATTAAGGACCTCTAGATAAATAGCTGGTGCACCAGATCATATGTAGCAGCAATATTCTCAGTATGGACGAATGGTAGACTTATAAATATGTAAGCGATATTTTCTGGAGAGAAAGATTGCTGAATCTTGTTTGGATTTTATCAAGGAGCTCTAGAGAAATAGCAGGAACACCAGACCATATGTGGCGGCAATTCTTTAAGCATGGATGAATGGTAAACGTATAAATATGTAAGATATATTTTCTGGAGAGAAAAATTCCTGATTTTGCTTTGGATTTTATCAAGGAGCTCTAGATAAAAAGCAGGAGCACCAGATCATATGTGACAGCAATATTCTCAGCTTGGACGAATGATAGACTTATAAACATGTAAGATATATTTTCTGAAGAGAAAGATTGCTGATTCTTCTTTGGATTTTATCAAATAGTTCTAGATAAATAGCTGGCACAACAGACCATATGTGGCATCAATATTCTCTTTATGGACGAATGGTAGACTTATATATATGTAAGAGATTCTTTTTTGAATCCCATCAAGGATCTCTAGATAAGGAGCTAATTCTTCTTTAGATAGACTTATAAATATGTAAGAGATATTTTCTAGAGAGAAAGATTGCTGATTCTTCTTTTGATTTTGTCAAGGAGCTCTAGATAAATACCTGGTGCACCAGACCATATGTGGCACCAATATTCTAAGCGTGAACTAATGATAGTTTTGCAAATATTAAAGAGATGTTGTGGAGAAAATAATTGCTGATTCTTCTTTGGATTTTATCAAGGAGCTCTAGATAAATAGAGAGAGGTATGCACCAGACCATATGTAACAGCAATATTCTAAGCATGGACAAATGGTTAACGTATAAATATATAAGAGATATTTTCTGGAGAGAAAGATTGCTGAATCTTGTTTGGATTTTATCAATGAGCTCTAGATAAATAGCAGGATCGCCAGACCATGTGTGACAGTAATATTCTAAGCTAGGACGAATGAAAGACTTATAGTTATATAATATAGATTCAATATGATTTCTATGGAAGTATTGACTGAGAAGCAAGACGTTTGGAAATGGCTGTAGCTTAAAAAGGACAAAAAACAAAACGATTCCTTAGCCACAAGAACGCTTTTGAACTTTCTCGTGACGCGAACGTTAAGAGTGGTCAGTTCTTGCCTATATACGACAGCACAAACCCATTATAGTCCGTTCTGGCTTTTGTAAATATTGACGATATCAGGCGAAGCTTTTCCATTTTCCCAGTTTTTTAAGCGACGGATTATATGTACGACTTTCACTTGAACCTTGTGTAGAGCTTACTTGCCAAGAAGAGCCCAAGGTACTGAACCTTTCCGGGAGAACACCTGTTCATTGTGAAAATTCAGGGTGTACAATTAATGTTACATTTAAATTTTGGGAGATCGTAGCTATCAGGGAAACAATTTAACGGAAGGAAGTTCTACAAGTGAGAAGTTTAAAATTGTGGGAGTAAAAGTGGCGGTTACATGTAATTATTTCAATGGAAAAAATGTGGGACGGAGATGCCAATCTTGGAGGACGCTTAAATTCACTTGAACGGAGCACTAAAGAAAAAAGCTCCTCAGAGCAGTTGCCATTAAAATATTTGCAGAAAACACACACACACACACACACACACACACACACACACACACACACACACACACACACAAATATATATATATAGTGTGTGTCGTAAAAGTTATTATACATTTCAGTGAAAAAAGGCTAATACATATATATATATATTTTTTTTGCAATGTTTAATCATGAGCTGTTCTAAACGTCGTATTTTTGGCTTTAATTTCAGTTGAAAATAAAGACAAAAATTCTCCAACATTTGGATAATTTTTATTAATCTTCAGAAAGGTTATTAAGACGGTCGAGTTGAAGCATTTGTTAGTATAAATCTTCCATTTCCATTTGAATTTCCAAGCTTAGGACCATTTTAAAATCATTTGTTTCTGATGAAGGACCGAGGGCGGTCTGAAATATAAAATATAATAGTAGAAATAAACAAATACTGTAAAAAAACACATTTTTAAACTCAAAACGTTTTAATATTCTTTCCTATATATATATATATATATATATATATATATATATATATATATATATATATATATATATATATATATAAAGAAATTAAAAAAACATCAAGACAGATATAATATCTGAGGCAACTAAGAAATTAAAAACAGAATTAGTTAATACTAACAACTGACTGTTAGAATTAAGAAGGTTCAAATCACTGGTAGGCCATTGAAGAACCTCACCAGATATCCACTGAGGGCCATATAACCAAAACTGTAATAGTGTTTGGAACTTAGTAAGAGTAATGCCTTTTGGGATTTAGTCAGAGGATTATCTGCTGATGGAACATATCTAAAACTAACTATTGAAACTGAGATCTGTCAGGTTTTTAATTCTTTCACGAATATCTTTTAATCCATTTTTAATAAAAATATTTTTAGTTTTAATATCTTCAGATAATTCCTAAGATAACATGACTCGAGAATCAACGGCCAATATATTATATATTACAGTATTTAAAAGAAAATCTTTCAATATATTAGGTATACGTCTAGTAGCTAAATCACTGCTAACAACTCCAGAGAAGGTGGCGTTCTCTTACTTAAAGATGACACATTAGACATGGTAAATAATAAACGTGCTGAATTTCTTTGGAAAATCTAAGTCGCAAAACCGAATGCTTTTTGTGAAGCAACACAAAACACTATTAAATCAGAAATAATAGAAGCATTTAAGGCCACTCTCGGGAATCTCAAACAATCCAAAGAGATAAGTTCTGCAAATAATTTTTTCCACATTATCAGATGTCAGAACGAATAATTTAATCTAAGCCTAATTTTTATTTGCAAATTTCACTAAGAAGAATTCTGATTTTTATTGTAATCGGTGAACAGAGAGACAAAACGTCAAATAAACTAGCGCTCTGAGTTAAAATGCTTCTTTTACTATTAGTAGATGCATCCATATCATTAATGGAAATATGTAATTCATCTTTCACGGGATCGTAAATATAATCAAATAACTTTTTAGAAAGTGAATCATTATTTATAAAACTATCATCCTTTTTTATTTTATTCTTTACAATTGCACTCATGTGCAGCCTTATACAATTTTACAATACAATACTCATGTGCAGCCTTATACAATTTTAATAACAAGTCAGTAGCATTATGAGTTTTAATTAGATTATCAACATAGAAATCATTTAGCAAAAGGTCTATATCTTGTCAGGATATTTTCCAGAATGATATTTTATGAAAAAGTTCAAAATTAATAGACTGGCCATAAATTCAAAAATGAGAATTTTATATCTAAAACAAAATAGCTTAACAAAGAAAGAGAAATGTTTTCTGACCCTTTCATTTTTTTATTTTGATCATTAATGTTCTGGGATCTCCCCTTTGTATATGATAATGGACTCGACTGGTGTATAAATATACTCCTGCCATAGTGAGATACGGCAGCTGCCATAGAGTTATAGTGGAGATCCGTTAGAGTTGTCGGAACGTACCGGAACTGATACGTAAGTTACCGAGAGATACCGAAGTTACCCAGAGATTACCGCATCAGAAGTAAGAATAACTCTGAGCTCCTCTCAGCTAGAATAATATACACTGATATACTATTTCCAACCACTTCACTTCAAGACTTGTATATATTTATTTTTTACTAATAGTATTCCTGGATTTACTAACCTGCGTTCAAGTTTGTATATTACGTCCAATATAACCTACTTTTTTTTTTTATCTCAATATCTGTTTTTGGTGTTCATTATTTTGTGCAGTTCCTCACCCGGAATCCACAACAATTAAGAAAGCTTTTCTGCTGTCAGCCAGGAGGACATATTGATCTATTTTAGAGTTGAACAACAAATGCAAAATATTCGTGAACAAATTGATTCGACGATATACACAATCGTTTAAGGAAGGACAATTTCTAGTTCGTTTATACATTGAGGGAAATAGAACACCATTACCTTTTTTCCCAAAGGTCAGAGAGGTTGACTCGACGGGCTAGGGGTTGTGTTATACATGGACCGAACATGTGAGCAACAACGAGATTTTGGAGAGAATGCAAACGAAAAAGACACTTATACTTGGCATCAGGAAAAGACAACTGAGGTTTTTGGTACACGTGATGAGGAAGGGCGGATGTGCTTTGTGGTGCAGTGGGTATCGACTCGGAACGACAAATCGGGGTGCCGAGTCCGAATTCCAGTTGAATTCCTCGTATTCACTTACGCACAAATACCCATTGGGAAAACTATTAATCCGTTTCTTCCCTCCAGTTATGGGTTAAATAACAAGACAGATTGAGTTCTATAGCCTTGGTTGGCAACCAGTATACCACAGGAAAGCAATGGCAATCTACTGCGGGATAATCTTCTGCCCAGTCAGTTATGTCTCTTTCGAGACATGATCAGCCAAGTGTGTATCACGTATGGCACTTAACTGACTGACTGAATATAATAGTTGAAAACATGACTAAGGCTTCTACTGGGTATAAGGTGGGGGATCAATTTATATTGTTATGAAGTAATAAACTGATTCCCCACTAATTACTACTTAATAATATAATACTTCTCCTCTCCCTCTAGCTATGAGTCAAATAACAGGACAGATTGGGTTCTATAGCCTTGGTTGGAAAGCAGTCTACCGCAGAAAGCAATAGCAACCTACTGCAGGATAATCTTCTACTCAGTCAGTGATGTTTCTTTTATGATATGATCGCCTAAACTGACGGCACTTAACTGAGGGATGAAGAAGGAGGTCTTGGAGAACCTAATAATCACAGGACGGATAGAGAGAAAGAGAGACAGGGGAAAGAAGCGCAAGACATACTTAACGGGCTTGAGCAGTTGGATGGCGGAGCGTGGTTTCGGAGAGATACCAAGAGAAATATATTAAGAGCGACAAGGGATAGGGGCAAATGGAAGTCCATGATTGCCTACGTTCTGAAGGGAAAGAGCACATGAAGAAGAAGAATGAATAGCGAAGCAAGGTTTGGGAGAGATACCAAGAGGAAAAATATTAAAAACGACAAGGGATAGGGGCAAGTGGTAATCCAGGATTGCCCACGTTCTGAAGAGAAAGAGCACATGAAGAAGAAGAATGAATGGCGAAGCATGGTTTGGGAGAGATAGCAAGAGGAAAAATATTAAGAGCGACAAGGGATAGGGGCAACTGGAAATCCATGATTGCCCACGTTCTGAAGGGAAAGAGCACATATTGAAGAAGAATGAATAGCGAAGCAAGGTTTGGGAGAGATACCAAGAGGAAAAATATTAAGAGCGACAAGGGATAGGGGCAAGTGGATATCCATGATTGCCCACGTTCTAAAGGGAAAGAGCACATGAAGAAGAAGAATGAATAGCGAAGCAAGGTTTGGGAGAGATACCAAGAGGAAAAATATTAAGAGCGACAAGGGTTAGGGGCAAGTGGAAGTCCATGATTGCCTACGTTCTGAAGGGAAAAAGCACACGAAGAAGAAGAATGAATAGCGAAGCAAGGTTTGGGAGAGATAACAAGAGGAAAAATATTAAGAGCGACAAGGGATAGGGGCAAGTGGATATCCATGATTGCCCAACGTTCTAAAGGGAAAGAGCACATGAAGAAGAAGAATGAGTAGCGAAGCAAGGTTTGGGAGAGATACCAAGAGGAAAAATATTAAGAGCGACAAGGGATAGGGGCAAGTGGAAATCTATGGTTGCCTACGTTCTGAAGGGAAAAAGCACATGAAGAAGAAGAATGAGTAGCGAAGCAAGGTTTGGGAGAGATACCAAGAGGAAAAATATTAAGAGCGACAAGGGATAGGGGCAAGAGGAAGTCCATGATTGCCTACATTCTGAAAGGAAAGAGCACATGAAGAAGAAGAATGAATGGCGAAGCAAGGTTTAGGAGAGATACCAAGAGGAAAAATATTAAGAGTGACAAGGGATAGGGGCAAGTGGAAGTCCATGATTGCCTACATTCTGAAGGGAAAGAGCACATGAAGAAGAAGAATGAATGGCGAAGCAAGGTTTGGGAGAGATACCAAGAGGAAAAATATTAAGAGCGACTAGGAATAGGGGCAAGTGGAAGTCCATGATTGCCTACATTCTGAAGGGAAAGAGCACATGAAGAAGAAGAATGAATGGCGAAGCAAGGTTTGGGAGAGATACCAAGAGGAAAAATATTAAGAGCGACTAGGGATACGGGCAAGTGGAAGTCCATGATTGCCTACGTTCTAAAGGGAAAAAGCACATGAAGAAGAAGAATGAATAGCGAAGCAAGGTTTGGGAGAGATACCAAGAGGAAAAATATTAAGAGCGACAAGGGATAGGGGCAAGTGGATATCCATGATTGCCAACGTTCTAAAGGGAAAAAGCACATGAACAAGAAGAATGAATAGCGAAGCAAGGTTTGGGAGAGATACCAAGAGGAAAAATATTAAGAGCGACAAGGGATAGGGGCAAGTGGAAATCTATGGTTGCCTACGTTCTGAAGGGAAAAAGCACATGAAGAAGAAGAATGAGTAGCGAAGCAAGGTTTGGGAGAGATACCAAGAGGAAAAATATTAAGAGCGACAAGGGATAGGGGCAAGACGGAAGTCCATGATTGCCTACATTCTGAAAGGAAAGAGCACATGAAGAAGAAGAATGAATGGCGAAGCAAGGTTTAGGAGAGATACCAAGAGGAAAAATATTAAGAGTGACAAGGGATAGGGGCAAGTGGAAGTCCATGATTGCCTACATTCTGAAGGGAAAGAGCACATGAAGAAGAAGAATGAATGGCGAAGCAAGGTTTGGGAGAGATACCAAGAGGAAAAATATTAAGAGCGACTAGGAATAGGGGCAAGTGGAAGTCCATGATTGCCTACATTCTGAAGGGAAAGAGCACATGAAGAAGAAGAATGAATGGCGAAGCAAGGTTTGGGAGAGATACCAAGAGGAAAAATATTAAGAGCGACTAGGGATACGGGCAAGTGGAAGTCCATGATTGCCTACGTTCTAAAGGGAAAAAGCACATGAAGAAGAAGAATGAATAGCGAAGCAAGGTTTGGGAGAGATACCAAGAGGAAAATTATTAAGAGCGACAAGGGATAGGGGCAAGTGGATATCCATGATTGCCAACGTTCTAAAGGGAAAAAGCACATGAACAAGAAGAATGAATAGCGAAGCAAGGTTTGGGAGAGATACCAAGAGGAAAAATATTAAGAGCGACAAGGGATAGGGGCAAGTGGAAATCTATGGTTGCCTACGTTCTGAAGGGAAAAAGCACATGAAGAAGAAGAATGAGTAGCGAAGCAAGGTTTGGGAGAGATACCAAGAGGAAAAATATTAAGAGCGACAAGGGATAGGGGCAAGACGGAAGTCCATGATTGCCTACATTCTGAAAGGAAAGAGCACATGAAGAAGAAGAATGAATGGCGAAGCAAGGTTTAGGAGAGATACCAAGAGGAAAAATATTAAGAGTGACAAGGGATAGGGGCAAGTGGAAGTCCATGATTGCCTACATTCTGAAGGGAAAGAGCACATGAAGAAGAAGAATGAATGGCGAAGCAAGGTTTGGGAGAGATACCAAGAGGAAAAATATTAAGAGCGACTAGGAATAGGGGCAAGTGGAAGTCCATGATTGCCTACGTTCTGAAGGGAAAGAGCACATGGAGAAGAAGAATGAATAGCGAAGCAAGGTTTGGGAGAGATACCAAGAGGAAAATATTAAGAGCGACAAGGGATAGGGGCAAGTGGATATCCATGATTGCCAACGTTCTAAAGGGAAAAAGCACATGAAGAAGAAGAATGAATAGCGAAGCAAGGTTTGGGAGAGATACCAAGAGGAAAAATATTAAGAGCGACAAGGGATAGGGGCAAGTGCATATCCATGATTGCCAACGTTCTAAAGGGAAAAAGCACATGAAGAAGAAGAATGAATAGCGAAGCAATGGTTTGGGAGAGATACCAAGAGGAAAAATATTAAGAGTGACAAGGGATAGGGGCAAGTGGAAGTCCCTGATTGCCTACATTCTGAAGGGAAAGAGCACATGAAGAAGAAGAATGAATGGCGAAGCAAGGTTTGGGAGAGATACCAAGAGGAAAAATATTAAGAGCGACAAGGGATAGGGGCAAGTGCATATCCATGATTGCCTACGTTCTAAAGGGAAAAAGCACATGAAGAAGAAGAATGAATAGCGAAGCAAGGTTTGGGAGAGATACCAAGAGGAAAAATATTAAGAGCGACAAGGGATAGGGGCAAGTGGATATCCATGATTGCCAACGTTCTAAAGGGAAAAAGCACATGAACAAGAAGAATGAATAGCGAAGCAAGGTTTGGGAGAGATACCAAGAGGAAAAATATTAAGAGCGACAAGGGATAGGGGCAAGTGGAAATCTATGGTTGCCTACGTTCTGAAGGGAAAAAGCACATGAAGAAGAAGAATGAGTAGCGAAGCAAGGTTTGGGAGAGATACCAAGAGGAAAAATATTAAGAGCGACAAGGGATAGGGGCAAGAGGAAGTCCATGATTGCCTACATTCTGAAAGGAAAGAGCACATGAAGAAGAAGAATGAATGGCGAAGCAAGGTTTAGGAGAGATACCAAGAGGAAAAATATTAAGAGTGACAAGGGATAGGGGCAAGTGGAAGTCCATGATTGCCTACATTCTGAAGGGAAAGAGCACATGAAGAAGAAGAATGAATGGCGAAGCAAGGTTTGGGAGAGATACCAAGAGGAAAAATATTAAGAGCGACTAGGAATAGGGGCAAGTGGAAGTCCATGATTGCCTACGTTCTGAAGGGAAAGAGCACATGAAGAAGAAGAATGAATAGCGAAGCAAGGTTTGGGAGAGATACCAAGAGGAAAATATTAAGAGCGACAAGGGATAGGGGCAAGTGGATATCCATGATTGGCAACGTTCTAAAGGGAAAAAGCACATGAAGAAGAAGAATGAATAGCGAAGCAAGGTTTGGGAGAGATACCAAGAGGAAAAATATTAAGAGCGACAAGGGATAGGGGCAAGTGCATATCCATGATTGCCAACGTTCTAAAGGGAAAAAGCACATGAAGAAGAAGAATGAATAGCGAAGCAATGGTTTGGGAGAGATACCAAGAGGAAAAATATTAAGAGTGACAAGGGATAGGGGCAAGTTGAAGTCCCTGATTGCCTACATTCTGAAGGGAAAGAGCACATGAAGAAGAAGAATGAATGGCGAAGCAAGGTTTGGGAGAGATACCAAGAGGAAAAATATTAAGAGCGACTAGGGATACGGGCAAGTGGAAGTCCATGATTGCCTACGTTCTAAAGGGAAAAAGCACATGAAGAAGAAGAATGAATAGCGAAGCAAGGTTTGGGAGAGATACCAAGAGGAAAAATATTAAGAGCGACAAGGGATAGGGGCAAGTGGATATCCATGATTGCCAACGTTCTAAAGGGAAAAAGCACATGAACAAGAAGAATGAATAGCGAAGCAAGGTTTGGGAGAGATACCAAGAGGAAAAATATTAAGAGCGACAAGGGATAGGGGCAAGTGGATATCCATGATTGCCAACGTTCTAAAGGGAAAAAGCACATGAAGAAGAAGAATGAATAGCGAAGCAAGGTTTGGGAGAGATACCAAGAGGAAAAATATTAAGAGCGACAAGGGATAGGGGCAAGTGGATATCCATGATTGCCCACGTTCTGAAGGGAAAGATCACATGAAGACGAAGAATGAATAGCGAAGCAAGGTTTGGGAGAGATACCAAGAGGGTAAATATTAAGAGCGACAAGGGATAGGGGCAAGTGGAAGTCCATGATTGCCCACGTTCTGAAGGGAAAGATCACATGAAGAAGAAGAATGAATAGTGAAGCAAGGTTTGGGAGAGATACCAAGAGGAAAAATATTAAGAGCGACAAGGGATAGGGGCAAGTGGATATCCATGATTGCCAACGTTCTAAAGGGAAAGAGCACATGAAGAAGAAGAATGAATAGCGAAGCAAGTTTTGGGAGAGATACCAAGAGGAAAAATATTAAGAGCGACAAGGGATAGGGGCAAGTGGATATCCATGATTGCCTACGTTCTGAAGGGAAAGAGCACATGAAGAAGAAGAATGAATAGCGAAGCAAGGTTTGGGAGAGATACCAAGAGGAAAAATATTAAGAGCGACAAGGGATAGGGGCAAGTGGAAGTCCATGATTGCCCACGTTCTGAAGGGAAAGATCACATGAAGAAGAAGAATGAATAGCGAAGCAAGGTTTGGGAGAGATACCAAGAGGAAAAATATTAAGAGCGACAAGGGATAGGGGCAAGTGGATATCCATGATTGCCAACGTTCTAAAGGGAAAGAGCACACGAAGAAGAAGAATGAATAGCGAAGCAAGGTTTGGGAGAGATACCAAGAGGAAAAATATTAAGAGCGACAAGGGATAGGGGCAAGTGGATATCCATGATTGCCAACGTTCTAAAGGGAAAAAGCACATGAAGAAGAAGAATGAATAGCGAAGCAAGGTTTGGGAGAGATACCAAGAGGAAAAATATTAAGAGCGACAAGGGATAGGGGCAAGTGGAAATCCATGATTGCCTACGTTCTGAAAGGAAAAAGCACATGAAGAAGAAGAATGAATAGCGAAGCAAGGTTTGGGAGAGATACCAAGAGGAAAAATATTAAGAGCGACAAGGGATAGGGGCAAGTGGATATCCATGATTGCCAACGTTCTAAAGGGAAAGAGCACACGAAGAAGAAGAATGAATAGCGAAACAAGGTTTGGGAGAGATACCAAGAGGAAAAATATTAAGAGTGACAAGGGATAGGGGCAAGTGGATATCCATGATTGCCAACGTTCTAAAGGGAAAAAGCACATGAAGAAGAAGAATGAATAGCGAAGCAAGGTTTGGGAGAGATACCAAGAGGAAAAATATTAAGAGCGACAAGGGATAGGGGCAAGTGGAACTCCATGATTGCCTACGTTCTGAAGGAAAAAGCACATGAAGAAGAAGAATGAATAGCGAAGCAAGGTTTGGGAGAGATACCAAGAGGAAAAATATTAAGAGCGACAAGGGATAGGGGCAAGTGGATATCCATGATTGCCCACGTTCTGAAGGGAAAAAGCACATGAAGAAAAAGAATGAATAGCGAAGCAAGGTTTGGGAGAGATACCAAGAGGAAAATATTAAGAGCGACAAGGGATAGGGGCAAGTGGAAATCTATGGTTGCCTACGTTCTAAAGGGAAAGAGCACATGAAGGAGAAGAATGAATAGCGAAGCAAGGTTTGGGAGAGATACCAAGAGGAAAAATATTAAGAGCGACAAGGGATAGGGGCAAGTGGATATCCATGATTGCCCACGTTCTGAAGGGAAAGAGCACATGAAGAAGAAGAATGAATAGCGAAGCAAGGTTTGGGAGAGATACCAAGAGGGAAAATATTAAGAGCAACGAGGGATAGGGGCAAGTGGAAATCCATGATTGCCTACGTTCTAAAGGGAAAGAGCACATGAAGAAGAAGAATGAATGGCGAAGCAAGGTTTGGGAGAGATACCAAGAGGAAAAATATTAGGAGCGACAAGGGATAGGGGCAAGTGGAAACACATGATCACCTACATCCTGAAGAAGAAAAAGTAGTTTGACTATTAATTTTTACCACAAGAGTATAATTTTTAAAAGCCGTAATTTTATTTTTATCATATTCACTGATAGAATTTTCTGATATCTCTAAAGTTTCCAGACTAAAATTGTTTTCCACACTTATTTTTAGAAAAGAATTTCTGAAAGAATACATAGAATAATAATATTGAGATTTAGGATCCGGAATGTTCTAAATATGTGTAACAGGACACTGAGAATAATCAGATATTACTTTATTATAAATTGATTCTTAAGCCTCATCCGTTAAAGCCCTGTCATTAGTAAACTAAAAATCAGATATATTACTGAAGTTACTATTCCTTGGGGAAATTCAAAAGCACTGGCCTTCATGTATTTAATTAATTGCGTGGAATCAATATACTGAATCACATCTACATCTAACAATACATGTTGCAGTTGCGCTGAACACGAGAATTGGAAGTAAAAGATTTAATTTTGCTTGTCTGTTTAATAGAACCGGAAAATCTATGTCTGGTTATTCCCAAAATCCTGATGATATCGAAGTAATTTTTCAAATATTTAATTTAGTGAAGGATGATTAGTTCCGAAAATTCTAATTATTTTCCTTTTCAATAAGACGTAATTTTTCAAGCACAATTTAACCCATGTACTTGTTCCTAGGCTTTTAAGAAATCCAAAGCAAATTCATTCTTAAGCTCATATATCTGTGCTTTTAGAATATTTTACAGCTTTGAATATGTTATTAATGACATAATCGTTATCGAAAAAATTATTTGTCTAAAATTTCTATAGCATCATCAAAGTTTATGTAAGAGATTAAAAGATGGTTACTAATTTCCCGAGCATATACCTTTAGATGAGTTTTTAAAATAATTAGTCTCATTGACTTACCCTTTATACTTAATATACAATTCTCAAATTCTTTAAAGAAATTGAGTTAAATTTTCAGAATCAAAAAAGGGCAATTTAATTTTGAGGCCTCACTATAACGAGAAGAATTAAAATCTTTAATAGAAGACTGAGGAATTTTGAACATCTTATAAACTCTCATTGAAGTTTGATAACCTCTGTATAATACGAGAATAAAATAAAATATCTTCTCTGTTATGGCTTGAAATTACTTCTTCAAGATAAATATCTAAGTGACTATTATTTATTTTTTCATTTAGAAGACCAATGGATTCTAACAACTTATTTATTCTGTGTTTTTGTATATTAAAACTACTTTTACAATGATCAACATTCTGATATTATAAACTGAATTATTGTATCTATTTTTAAAAAATGTTTCTTTTCCTCAGGATAAGATTAGCAGTATGTAATGAAGCCATTTTGTCAGCGACAACATAGAAATACTCTTTAAAATAATACATTCAAAGAAAGAAAAAAATTTAGTTACAACCACTAAATTGATATCTGTTTTATAAGCTTCATATATCCCATATGCAATGTCAATGTGAAATAATTAATTAAACTCGCAAAATCACTCTCTATCTCATGGACTGATATAAAGGCACGCAAAAATATAGTATTTAAGTTTCTATTAAACACAATGATCTCTGTATGCCTAGTGAGACGTTTTCGTATGAAATTTTCCGTTCAGTAAAGTTTTCTAAGGTAGAATCTAAGTGAATCTTTATCACTAGTCAATAAAATGCAAGAAGGAGAAGAAGGATTCAATTTTTATTAATTCATTTTTATTAAAAAATAAGAAATTACCTGACAAATACGTACATATCCATTTGCTAGTAATTTGTTAAAAAATAATAGTTAAAGTGAAAATGTAAAATGTAATTCTCACATTAAAAAAACAAACAAATTCAAACGGTTACTAACCGGTGTTTTCCTGGAAAAGTTTTTTTTTTAAATAAATAGCATCAAACACCATATTTAGGAACAGAAAAAATAAATATATTTTAATATTTCATATTCTACTTTTCTGTTTCTTTTTTCTGTTAAGGACGCTTTCGAGCCAACTCACCGATGATGAAAATAGGTCGGTTCTTAGTCTCATTGACTTACCCGTTATACTTAATATACAATTCTCAAATTCTTTAAAGAAATTGAGTTAAATTTTCAGGATCAAAAAAGGGTATTTTAATTTTGAGGCCTCACTATAACGAGAAGAATTAAAATCTTTAATAGAAGACTTTGAGGCATTTCTACTAACATCTTATAAACTTTCACTTAAGTTTGATAACCTCTGTATAATACGAGAATAAAATAAAATATCTTCTGTTATGGCTTGAAATTACTTCTTCAAGATAAATATCTAAGTAACCATTATTTATTTTTCATTTAGAAGATCAATGGATTCTAACAACTTATTAGTTGTGCAAGTGCAAGTGAAGTTCACAAAATTATATACTTTTTATTTCTTTCCAACCTGTACAGCAAAGCAATTATGAGAGAAATAAAAGCCTTACCAGGATTTGTCAATGGCGGCCACAATCTCAACAATATCCGATATGCAGATAACACGGTGCTGATAGCAGACACGGAAAGGAAAATGCAGGACCTTCTACAGAAGTTAGCAAAAGAAAGTGAAAAGAAAGGATTGAGCATAAATCTCAAGAAAACTGAATGTATGGCCATCAGAAAAAAAGAGGAGACCAATATGCCAACTGCAATTTGGAGAATCTAAAATAAAACAAGTAAAACAATTCAAATACCTGGGAAATTACTTCCGAAATTTTTGAATCAATTTTTCAGTTTGCTGTCTGCACATAGTAAGTTCGCTTGAATCGGTCTGTTTTTCTTTTCTTTTATTTAGCTTTATTTTTCGTTTTTTTGGCTATCTTTTTTTTTGTTACTAACTTAAGTACTTTGTATAAATTATTTTGGCTTTCAAGGTTCGTTTCGATATAAATGGTTTGTGGTTTTATTTATCTTATTTTTGTTAGCGATGTCGTCCTGTGAAAGAATTTTA
This sequence comes from Ascarosepion bandense, assembly GCA_037127315.1. NCBI lineage: Eukaryota > Metazoa > Mollusca > Cephalopoda > Sepiida > Sepiidae > Ascarosepion > Ascarosepion bandense. Next base: position 838,607 of record JBBBDQ010001174.1, on the reverse strand, counting down.
AGAGTAGTTACTTTGACTATGGGTCATTTCCCCCTCCACCTGACTATTGGACACATGCTTCGTGGTCTCTCTTTCCTTCTCTCACTCTTTCACCCCGTTCTGGCCAACTTAACAGGCAGTTAACTCGCCTAAATTATCTGAAAAAAGAGTTTTAAATTGTATTTTGGTAACACTGTCTTCCAAAATTTTTTAATCAATTTTACAGTTTGTTCTCTGCACATGGTAAGTTCGCTTGAATCGGTCTGTTTTTCTTTTCTTTTATTTAACTTTATTTTTTGTTTTTTTTTATCTTTTTTTGTTACTAACTTAAGTACTTTGTGTAAATTATTTTGGCTTTCAAGTTTCGTTTCGACTTATACTAAGTTAAAACTTAGTAAATTGAAGTTACTTTTTTCTTTATTTTTTAAATTGGAGTAGATAGTACCTACAATCGTCCGGTCTCACACTCCACCCACTTCTTTTGAACAGGAGTAGAGGTGATCGCCTTGTTTCTTGTTTAGGAAGGGGTTTCCGGTTCATCTCCCTTCTTCGGTCTTAGTGTTAGTTCAGCTGGAAGCTCTTTGCAGTTTCTGAGTATGGTGGCAACGTCTTTTCTTTCTGAGGGTACCGGGTTGGCAGTTTTCTGGTTGCTGCTTCCGAATGGTAGTTAGGAGCCCGAACTGTTGCGTAGCGTCTTGAGAGGCTGCTCTGCTCAACAGTTGAATAACAGTTCTTGTAGTGCCATATCGCGCATGGACAGGCGTTACTGCATGAACCTCCGGTGGGCAACCCCGAGGCCACATTATGTTGCGGGCTGCGCTAGTCTCCATCCTTCACATGCTGCAAACAAGTGACCGACTGATTCTACTATAGACCTCTCCTTAACTAATTCACTATGAAAAAAAGCAAACATAATAGCAAAACTAAACCAGCTAGTCAGAAAACGCCCAAACCTGCCTGCGTCTCTTTCACAAACATACGCGGTATCCGCACTAAATTTCACAGCGTAGAATCATTCCTTCACACTAACTCACCTGATATCTTAGCCCTATGTGAAACTAATCTTGACCCTTCTATCCACACTTTTGAGTTCCTGGTTACCTTCCTCTCTTCAGGAAGGACTCCAATGTCCATATGCATGAACTTCGTGTTTATGTCAGCGAACACCTCCCTCTAGCTAGAGTGACATCTCTTGAATCCCTGGATCATTCTTTCATGTGCTTCCGTCTCTCACTTCTAAGCTCGGTTAGCTATCTCTTCTTTCTCTACCGCTCCCTCTCCTCCTCTGACTGTTCGTTACTTGACAGCATCTCTGACAATATCGAAAAAGCTATTTCTTCCCATCCATCTGTTCATAGATTTGTGTTTGGTGACTTTAACGCCCACCACACCAAGTGGCTGGAGAACTCTGTCACCGACTTTGCTGGTGTCCATACTATGAATGTTTCAATCACCCAATTCCCTACGCGAGTGGTGGACTTCCACACGCGTTTTTCCAACAAACCTAACGGAAGGGACTCACTACTAGACCTCTGCTTCATTTCCATCCCAGACTCTTGCACTACCAGACAGCTCTGCCCTCTCGGTAACTCTGACCACACCGTAGTTTCCGTCAACATTTCATTCCACTCCCACCCTACCCAAGAAACCCAGACCAGTAGAATAACCTAGTGCTAACAAAGAGCAGACTGGGATTCGTTCCGAGACTTCCTCTGTGACGTCTCTTGGAACAACGTTTTTAGTCTTCCCGTCGAAGACTGTGCATCCGAGGTCTCCTCCTAGGTTAAGGCTGGCATCGATGCTTTCATCCCTGCCAGGAAATTTCAGCTTAAATCTCATTCGTCTCCCTGGTTCTTGCCCGCTTTCTTGGCCGCCATTGCCCACCGGAATAATTTCTTCCGGCTCTACGCCTTTTCGCCTCAGCTCGTAATAAGTGTAAAAAGATACTTAACGAAGCTAAAACAAAGACCCCGACATCAAACAACAGCAATTTATCAAATACAACCATTCAAAACACCAGCTTTTCAGGTTAATAATCGATCGCTAACGAAAAGAAAAGTTTTATTTAAAAGATAATGAAGCGTTTTATTTCAAACAAATTTTCATGAAAATAGTTTTTCAAGCCCAACAGCTTGAAACGTAGCTCTTTCAAGTATTGATATTGGTTTCCTTCCTAACCTTCATTTGAAGTAATGTGGAACGTCAACACCTTGATTATATCATTATCTTCTCTTCGAATTATATATGATATTCATTAGTTATTGCTGCTATTGACTGACTCCAAGTGATGTGCTTTCTGTTATTCGTTTACAGTTTTTGTTTGTGATGCTGCAGCGTCAGTCAAGAATGTTCGAAAGAGGGTGGTTTTCACTCAAATTCACAGTTTTCATTCATTCAAAACCATTCTAACCATTGATTTCATAAAGTGTTATGGTGCCCTCCTACTAGGAATGGACTCTTCTTCTTAATATATAATTATCAGCAATTAAATTGGCAGTTAAGACGATAGCTAATGCGCAATTAAAGCCAGCTAATATTCAGGCAATAAGCTACGTAACTGTACCGTTCGGACTCATTTATTTCTATTGACTTATTACTAACACTTACTTGTACATAAGTTCTTGTTATACTAATACACTGTTTTGAACCTACCTTCTTGTTCCGTGTTCCGTGTCTTGTTACTACAACTTTGCAGCAAAGTTTCGTCACAACAACTTAACAACAAATTGGCAACGCAGATCCACGACATAAAGTTGTTGCATACAGCTGAGAGTTTTGATATTTCTTAACGATTTTGGAGCCATGAATGACCTGCATATGGAAGTCTGGATCAGACGAAGTTATTTAAGGTCATGACTCGTCTTTACTCAAATGTAAGGCTACGAATATTAAGGGCTATAAAATGTAGTACTTTCCCCATTTTTGTAAGCTAATAACAGGGTCCCAGATTTTATTGATACGTATACTGGGACTTGAACTTTAACCTAGGAAACAATTTACTCACTTCCACTTTAAATTTAATTTTTTTCAAAAAGAAAAAAATGGTAATGCAACTAAGCCTTGATTTTGTTATATTCTTCCTTGCTATTTACACACGAATGTTAGGGTATGGCCGAGTGATAAGATTGTTCGCGTTTAGACCAAGAGACTTTGGTTCAAATCTAGCCATGGTCGGTTCACGAAGAATGTGATAATATCGGCCTTGGAAAGCCATATCACGCATTGGCTATAGCCTTGTGATTAAGTGAAATCGGGTAGACTAAACTGTTAAGAAGGACAGTTTTTGCTAACACGAAGGCACAAGTCATCGTGAACGAGGGTCTGAGCGTACTCATCTTGTTCAAACCGAGGATCACGCCAGATTATTACACAGAAACTGTAACTAAGATAGTTGCAATATAAGCTACAGGTTAGCCTCGTCACTTTTGAAGGAGCAAAAATGTACCTGAGCAGACATCTGCAAAAATGATTTACTAATCACCCTCGCAGACCAGTTTAAATAGCCGACTAAATGCTGGTACGAACCTCCGATAATACCCGATGGATCCAATAAATACCCTAATTTCTCTTACGGTCTTCGGTACGAGCATGGCGCTTATAACCTCTACTTGTCTAAATCCGTTTTTATTCCTTCTTTGTTTATGATAAACCCTAAGTATTTTGTCTATTCTTTCATAAACGGACACTTAGATAATTCTAACTTTAATTCATGGTCTCTTAACCTTCTGCAGATGTTCAAAATGCTCCCCAGGAATGTTGAAAACACCATGATGTTATCTAGATACGACATGGCAAATGCCTCTGTGCCATCGAATATGATGGACATTAACTGACTAAATACACCCGGGGCGTTTGCTAACCCAAAACGGCATAACTCTAAAATTAAACAGACCCATGTGGCAGGTAACAGTGCTTTTTCCTGTACCTTTTTGCTAAATTCTACCTGCCAATATCCCGACCCTAAACCTAAAAGCGCTAGAACATCATCAATCACTCTCGCAGATAAGTTTAGCTGCACGTTCACTTTATAATTTATCTTTTGGTTATTTGGGCAGCATTTTTTCATTTAAACAAGATCCCTAGTCTCTGAACCATATTAAAATATAAATTCTCTAATGTCTGAGTCCTTTCGGTTTTCATAAGTCATTATCAAAGAGTTTATTCTGTCGGTATCATCATTTTCAAATATTGCGTCTTCTCGTCTTCACGTGACTGTTCGCGTTATCGTGTCGTTATTTAGTTTTATTTATATCAATAACTTTTATATCTGCGTCCATGCCTGCGCATGCACTGTCTATTTAAGTACGGAAAATTGCTGAGATTATTTACGTTATTGTTCAGTTAAGAATTATTATAAAATATTCATTCAAGTGAAGTGTAGCCTTAAAGTAATAAAAATAGCTGAAATATTTGCGAACTTCATCTAATGGAACTGACTCACTGCTAGATCTTTATTTCACTTCTATCCCTGACTCTTGCCATGTTATGCAGCCTTGCCCTCTTGGAAATTCTGATCATGCTGTGGTTTCCGTTAATATCTCCTTTCACATTCCTTCTTCCATTTCTGCCTTGCTTGGAATGAAATGACTAAAAAAAAAAGTCATATTAATGGTAAAAGATATAAGAATAATGCCGGTGGGAAAGAAAGAATGAATAAAATAAAGAAAAAGTTAAAAAGAAAGAAAGGAAGAATGAAAGAAAAGAAAAGTTAAAAAAAATAAAGAATGATTGAAAGAAAGAAAGAAAGAAAGAAAGAAAGAAAAAGTTATAAAAGAAAGAAAGAAAGAAAGAAAAAGTTATAAAAAAAAAAGAAAGAAAGAAAGGAAAAGTTAAAAAGAAAGAAAGAAAGAAAGAACCAAAGAAAGGAAAAGTTAAAAAAGAAAAAAAGAAAGAATGAAAGAAAGAAAGAAAGGTTAAAAGAAAGAAAGAAAGAAAGAATGAATGAAAATAGAAAAAAAATAGAGAGAAGTAAATAAATAGTTAAAAATAACAGAATGAAACAAAAAAGGCAAATTACAAAAATAAATCAAACAAAAGACAACAACAAAACAAAGGGAGAAAGAAAGAAAAAAAAACACAAAAAAATCAGTAACGAATACCTCCACCAAAAAAAAAAAAAAAATTATTAAAAAAATAAAACGAAAAGAAAAAAACTGGAAAAACTAGTAAGAAAAAGGCTTATGGCCATATCACATGGAAACACCGTTTTCCATACGATCATTGAAGTTAAGCAACGTCGAGCCTAGATGGGTGACAATACCAGGTGCTTACAGTTCCTGTTCGGTTCGTTATGCGCAAATACCCTAACGAAATGTATAAGTTCAAGTCTCCCCTAGCTATGGGTTAATTAGCAAGGATCAAATTACTAATATCATTATCATATAAAAAATTTTCTTAAAATCCAAGATATTTTCTGGCTGCAGAGGGTTGAAATGCCATAGAAAAGGAATCAATCTAGCAATAAAAAGAAAGAAAAACAAAGTAAGAAAAGAAAAATGGAAAGAAATATTGAAGATAAAAAGAAATAAAAAAAATTTAATAAAGGCAAAGAAAAATAATATGAAAAGAAAGATATAAAAAAGTAGGAAAACAAAACAAAACAGAAACAAAATAATGACGATAAAAAAATGAAGGAAAGAAAGAAAAAGTTAAAAAGAAAAAGAAAGAATAAAAAGAAAAAAATAGTTAAAAAAGAAGGAAATTAAAACAAAAGAAAGAAACATTTCACGAAAAAAAGGAGAAAGAGAGTAAAAAAGTAGAAAAGTGAAAAATAACAATGAAAAAGAAATAAAGAGATATCAAAAGAAAAAGAAAGAATTTATTAAAGACCGATAACGAACGCTTTTACAAAAAGAGAAAAAACAAAGAAAGAAAGATAGAAAGAAAGAACAGAGTTAAAGAAAAAATACAAGAGTTGAAGGAAGAAAGGAATAAAAATAACAAAAGAAAGAAAGATAAGAAAAAGGTAGAACTGGAAAAAGAAAAGGTTGCAGTAAAGTAAAGAAATAAAATTGAACGGAAGAAAACCGAAAGAAAATATGGATAATAAAGAAAAAAAATCAGTTGAAGGAAGAAAACAGTGAAAATGTTAAAACTAAGAAAGAAAGGAAGGAAAAAATAAAGAATGAAAGAAAAGAAAAATAAAACAAAAAAACTTTGACAAAAAAAGAAAACGTAGTAAAAAAATGAAGCAAAAATAAATACAGCAAACGCGACGAAAAATATCGATAGTAAAGAAAGAAAAAGAAATGAAAAGCATGGAATATAAATAACAAAACTGAAAAAAGAAAAAAGAAAGGAGACGAAAAGGAAGACTGGCAAAAAGAAAGACAATGTAGTGAAATAAAAAAAGAAGGAAAAACAAATAAAGCAACCAGAGTGAAAAATAACGATTAAAAAAGTTGAAAAAAGAATTAAAATAAACAAGAAAGAAAGAATGCAAGATAGAAAATGATGGCGTTTTAAAGGTGAGAGAATCTTGTAGCATCATAAAAATATGAAATTTGGCAAGAGAACATTTCATCTGGATTCCGAGATGTAATTAAACGGAATAAATTCGCAATAAATGCAAAAAAAAAAAAAAGAAAAAAAAAGTTTTTTTCTTAATCTAGGTTATTAGGCTACGAGCCATATTTGATCGGCGACAGCAACCAACTTGACGGTAAACGGATTTAATTACGAAAAGTTATCCGAAGATAAACAAATTAGTACATTCAAGTATTCTAAAAAATCTTATTTTTCTTCTTTTATAAACCATATTTTCTCAGCTCGTAGGAAAAGATGGTACTCCACAACATTCTTTTCTTTTCTAATATCTACGCTATGCAAAAGCCAAAGAGCCAGTCATGGTAGACAGTTACTGAAAGAGGTTGTTGTATGAATGATAAAAGTTATACATAAAAAGTACAGATATGTGGGAACGATAACGGTCACTTCGGTGCCCTGGAACCCGGCCTTTTAGCTGGGTTCCAAATGACCAATTAAAACCTAATAAGACCATTTAAGACCAGTTTAAGACCGGTTTTGAACCTATCCACTGCGGTGGCGGGGAATGGGTAATATTTTAACCAATGACCTGAGCGTACGCGCTCTGTTTCCCTACGTTAAAAACCGCCCTTGTGTCACAACTCGCTCCAGTGGGGAGTAGGGTAAATCTCGGGAACGATAATGGTTAGCACAAGACTTGAAGAGATTACGATTGTAGTGCTCGGGAAAGCATAATCTCGGGAGTACGTTTTACAAACTAGCGGTTCGTGGGAAGAATATACCCGAATTTAAGTTTCTTTTTAATAATAGAATACAAATGTAATGAAAACGGCTCTTCCTAGTTCGTGTGGCATAGCGGGCGCTAGCTCCAAAGGTCCGAACTAATAGATGTAAGGAGTGTAGCCTGTCAGAACATTTGCTATGGAAATAAAGGTAAAATTGACAAAATTTTGCGAGTTTTCGTGTATGGGAAAGTGGTTGTAAGGTAAAAAATTATCTTTGTTGCTTTGAGTAGCTCTTGCTGCTTTACCATTCTTTGTCTTTGTGATTCTTCCATCCATTGATTCCAACCCGTCACTCGCAGTCTCTCCTGCTTCTATCGTTTTCAGTATGCTCACATGCTTTCTGACACAGAGGCAAATGAAACTCAGCAAAGAACCGTCAGATAAATTTGCAGTTAAAAACACGCTAAAATCGGTTAAGCAGGTGCAGAAATTTAAATATTTGGGAAGTGTATGGAAGAGGATGGAAAGTGCGACACTGAAATCTTAAGGCGTATTGTCATAGCCAAAGACGCATTTCAAAAGCTAACCAGAGTACTGTGAGACTGGATGATTTCGTTGAGAACAAAGAAGAGAGTACTACACTGTTACGTGATATCTGTCCTCCTATATGGTAGCAAATACGGGAAATCTCTTTAAAAAGGAAGGAGAGATTCGAAGCAACAGAAATGTGGTTCTCCAGAAAAATACTGAGGGACCGAACATGGGAGCAACGGCAAGGTTTTGGAGAGGATGCAAACGAAACGGAAACATAACATCAGGAAGAGACAGCTGAAATTTCTGGGAAAAGTAATGAAGAAGGAGGGCTTGGAGAATATAATACTCACGGGACGGATAGAGGCAAAGTTAAAACGAAGAAAGCAACGCGAGACATACTTGATGTGCTTGAGCAAGTGGGTGGCATAGCAAGGTTTGGGATAAATGCCAAAAGCAGTGAAACGAAAGATAGGAGTAAGAGGAGGTCCATGCTCGCCTACGTACTGAAGCAACACGGCACATAAAAAAGAAGGAAGATACATCTTAAAAAAAAGTTATAATTTTTTTAAAGTGCACATGAACATTATGGACACCCTGTATAAATAAGAGCGAAAATCGCACATTACCCAGCCCTCACTCTCCAGGCTTAATAGAGGCTAAAAGCACCTCGAGCCATTGTGGGTGACGAATGATTCTCCACCTTCCGACCTCTCTCTCTCACAGGCGGGATGTGGCATGCCCCTAGCTGCTCTGTTGCTACTTCCACGGAAAGTACTAGAACAAACTAGATTCCTTAGTTCAAACTTTCACAGCTAGGGCCAACCATACCACTTATATAGTAGCAAACCAATCCTTTCCCCACCATATTCCATCGGTAAAAAGTAAGTTCCACTCGAATAACCTCTTCCCACGGACCACTACTTTGAGGGTGTTTCCTAGATTACTTCAATCTTAACCTGTTCAAGTATAGGCCTAACCGTTATCTTTTCCTCCAGTTGGCATAAATTGCTTCTTAACGTCTTTTGCTACATCGAGTGGCCTTCAGGGTTTTTACAGGATGAACCTTACGGGGGAAAAAAAGAACAAACTCAGAATTTTTCCTTTTGGGCACACTTGATTCTCAGATATCCAGCAGTAAATTTATCCAAAAATGAACTTGAACGAAATAGGAGTTATTGCTTAGTTTAAAGTGGAATTCCAACGCTCGAAGATCATTAGGTATTTTTCTTTTTGAGTTGTACGAACTCTCATCTGAATTATAGGATTAAGCCGTTTGCCTACAAGAACAGAATTTAGAAACAAATTTAAAATAGAATTCCAACCCGTACCTTTTTTTGGAGATAAAATTTCTCAAGTACTCTTGGGAGTCCCCTTTGGTGATACCTTGGGCTCCTATCTCCGATAGGTACTAATCTCCGCGTTCACAAGAACGAGATATACTTCAAAGCCGAGTTGAAAGTGGGAGTCTCCCAACGTTATAAAAAGAAGCTTAACAGCCTAGCCATACAGAGATTGACCCGGAACTCCAGGAGCCAATCGGTAACGCACTTTGTTTTCCTCCTAACGTAAAAGACAAGAAGAAATCGGATACTATACTGCATCAAATGAAACCAAAATAACTGATGATGGACATCAGTAAGAAAGAACTCTTCAAGACCGGCATTCCTTCATAAGCTGTTTCTTTCTATCAAATTGCTCAAGTGCTAAAAATCAAATAATGTAAGTAAAAAAATCTAATTTGTGATATGCCGCTGAAACTTGACTTATTTTATTTTTTTATGCAACTACAAATACCCGAAATTCTCAAGACAAATTAGATACTACTGCGAATTTGCCAATATCACTTGCAGTTCTCGGAAACCTTTGAGATAAAATTATACATACATACATACATATTATTCAAGGAGTAGCAGTAGGAGGATTTGAACAATCATTAACTAAATCATCGAGCTTTATATCCGACCTCAGCAGAATGCCGAAAGCACTGGACGGCCGTCTCGTCTTATATTTGGGACTCATCAGCAGTGCGCATCCGCTACCAGGAATCGAACCCAGACAGTTTTGGTTGTTAAGCTGATGTTATACCAACTGTACCACGGGCCCTGCTGACGAAGATGTAACGAATTAAGCTCAATGAAGTGCGCCGCTCCTGACGAATTCCGTGGTGAAACTAATCCAAGCTCCTTTGCCCATAGTCACATACGGCTATGTATATATATATATACATGGCCGTATCTGACTACCGGGCACACCGGGCACACCGGGCACACCGGGCACGGGTCCGGGCCCATCTATGCAATCATAGTGAAAATCCGGGCACGGAAAAATGTCTTCGTCAGAAATCAAACTAAACAATTCACGAAGAAAGAAAGAAAGAAAAAATCGAAGAAAACATCCAAATGAACGCAGTAAAAATCTGTTTATTTATTAATTTTGGGAGAAAAGACTGGTTATACTCAGAAAGTTCGAATTCGATTTCCTGCTTTCGTTCAAGTTCTGTGCCTAATTTTCATTGGAATAGCTGAAAAAATCCGCAAAAATCATAGTTCCTGGAAGCGGATGACACTGATGACGTCATCATATTGTCAACTAATTAACCCGGGCAATTTTCTCTGTGCCCGGTGATTTTTTTAGCATCAGCTACGGCCCTATATATATATATATATATATATATATATATATATATATGCCAAGTCCGTAAATGGAGAGGATAATCCCCCCAAAAATTATCTAATATAAAATATTAATCGATAGATCTGTATAGAGAGCTCAATGGATATTATCCAGAGCAATATGATATACATAAAGAAAAACCCAACACATCATTTAAAGTGGTTATAAATTATAATTTGTTTCGACGAGATAATATGCTCATCTCTTCAGATCATTATTTCATTCGTGTCTTAGTAAATAATCAATTTATTCAGTAAAATCGACTCTGGTTCCAATCATGACTTCAGAATCACCGGCATCTCTTCTGGACGGTCTCATTGTTTATATTGGTGAATGCTGCCATAATCCTTGCTTTCAGTACATTTTTGGTGTTACAAGGAATTTTTTTGTTCTCTTGCACAACATAATAATCTCTGGGGAAGTAGGTGATCAGATGTAATGAATGATGTGGTCACAGAAATTGTCTGACAGCTATGACTCTTCTCCTGCTTGTGTGACATGGTGCAGAGTTCTGTTGCCTCACATTGGGCTTTCCAGCAGCTATCTTCTTGACCTAGGGCATCCCTACCTCCTCAAGGCACTTGATGTAGGCCTCTGTGTTAAGTCCGAGGATCTCATCAACAAATTCGGGAGTTCTTTTGTTATCAGAACGATCAGAGTGAGTTTTTCGAGCTACCGTATCTTCGTATTCACCATTAGATTCATCCAGCTCTTTCCAAATCCATTGCACTGTCGTTACTTTGACACTGAAAAGAACACCAAAATGTTGTTACGTGTTATAAGTTGTAACAAAAGAAGAAAAATGATTGACTAAAACTCAGAGCTAAATCACAGATAAATATTTGATTTACAAATAACACTAAATAAAATATTTACAAATATACAATTTTTGTTGCATTCAAAACAAGAAACAGTGTTTACTACTGGCGAGTGTTACAAGGAGAGAAGGGGAATGTAAGGTGTCAAGTATCTTTAACCAGTTAAGCTAGCAAAGTAGTTTAAATACTATACTTTTTTGGAAATCCTCAAATGTGTACATAAAAAATAATTATAAGTTTGGTCAATGAAAGAGTAAAAAATTCTATTTACCCTTTTAGTTCCATGAGGTTCTCTTTCAGGTGTTAGTTGGTCGGCTACTTTTAGTAGAGATTCTTTCGACTGCATATACAAATCCCGAATCGGGCCGGAATTGATAATGTCAGCAAATCCTTTTAACAACTAACTACTCTCTCGAATCTACTGGAATTTTCTCGAATATTTTAGGATCTTCCAAAACGTTCTATTCCTAATTTCTCTATTTAACAATTACTTCATGAATTGAAACTCTTTTCTAATAACAAGTAGGACTCATTAGAATTCCTTAGTGTAACTTTTTAGACATTATTAATGTTACTTTTTTTATATATAAATGCATCCTCGTAACAATGTTCATATGAGAGTTTCCGGAGCAATTGTCAAGCAGTACAACATGCCGTTTCCAAATTTCTGGTAGAGTGCTCTTTTTCTTATTACAGACGGTGACGCCCTCTCCCTCTCCCCCAAAAAACAATGTGCATGTGCGAAGTTAAAAATATTAAATGGGAAGAATTTACCAATCGCGCCCTGTTTATATATGTCCGGCTTATAAACTGAAGAGGAAGATGCTGAAAATAACATCAGTCAGCTTAGTGACACACTTTATATTTTTATTAATTGTATATCTAAACTTATTTATAAATGGAACTTTGTCTCTCTGTGTGTGTGTTTGTGTGTGTGTGTCCGTTACCTATAGACTCCCAAACGGCTGAACCGATTTTCTTGAAAATTTACACAGTTGTACTATAAGCGTATGCGAGTGTTCTTAGATAGGTTTTGTGTGGAGATACCCACGATAAATATCGATAATCGAAAAAATTGGGTTATAGAAGGAGTGGTCCGATTTTAATCAAATTTGATGCACTCATAGACAAAGACATAAGAAATAATATTCAAAAGTTTCAATGTTGCAGTTCTTACAATAGTGCAGAAAATCGATAATATATATATATATATAAGGCAAGCTGTTTGTGTGTGTATGTTTGTTAATCTGCCTCTATGTCTGTATTTTTCTCAGCCGTTTTATTTTAGTTTTTGCTTCAGGTTTGGCTCTAAGTAGGTATAATTGTAGTTCTTAGTCTCAGCTATGATACTATTTACGCAGAGAACTTTAGCCTTCAAAATTCAGTTTACGATGAAAAAAGCTTATTTGATATCGATACCAGGAAATCAAAATTTGACTTACAACCATTCATTTTTTTTTCAGTCTACGGTTTTGCTTTAACTGGAAACAACAATTGCTTTTTAGTCTTTCGTGCCAACGTCCAAAGAGTCTGAGCTCCATGACCATGGATTAGTTTTAAAGCTTTCATTACAGCCGAGCAACGCCGGGCGATACTGTTAGTATATATATATATTATAATCATATCGCCCTAAGCAAGGTATTCTACTGCCACTGTTTTGCAGGGGGTTACATAGGAGGAAAGTTACGAGAAAGTGTGACAGGTTATAGGGAGTGTCAGAAAGTAGGTAAGAGAAGGATGAGAATACTGATGAGAGTGGAGTGGATGGAGAAAGGAACAGAAGAGAGAGAATGTAGGTTAGTGTGATAGGAGATGACTATTGACTTTACATTTAAATTCTTGGAGATTGTAACTGTCGGAGAAGCAAGTAAACGGAAGGGAATTTCGCAGACGGGAAGTGCAAGAAAAGAAGCTGATGGAGTAGCACTGCATTTACATTTTATTGCTTTCACCGTAAAAAGGTGGGACCTAGTTGCAAATCCTGTGGTTCGAGTAAATTCATATATAGGGGACACCAGTGAGCTAAGTTCATCGGAGCAGAAGCCGTGAAAATATTTGTAGAAGAGACGTATTGGAGCCACATTGCGCCGGTGAGAAAGTGACTGTATCTGAACTGCCAAGTCAGGATCTATTACATTACAGGTTTTCGTTTGGATTTTGTCAAGGACACCTAGGTGGATAGTAGGAGCACCCGACCAGATATGGCAGCAGTATTCAATGCACACGGGCGGATGGTAAATGATATATATATATATATATATATATATATATATATATATATATATATATATATATATATATATCCAGGTGAAGAGGATACAAGGTTTTACGATTTTGTGTCCCCTGGCATTTATTTTTTGTTAATATAAACAGTGCTCAATACAATAGATATTGTAGAGCTTAATATAATCATATAATTATGAATTAAATGTACATTGCGACACGGAAATTTGTATGTTTTGAGATTTCTATCTCGTCATCAGGCAATGTTGGATGTTGGTTGTGAAAATGATTTACATTTAAATACCAAAACAATCGGTTTGCTATTTATGTATGTGGGAAGATATAAAATTTATGTGTGTGTTCCTTTTTAACTAATCCGAATAAAGATTCACTTTGAAGTTTGGCCAGTAGTTTCTATTTTTAGGGAATACATACTTTCTTTTTTTTTCTTTTTTTCTTTTTTCCTCCCTAACGGTCAAAGTGTCAACCTACTTTTAACCTAATTTTCTTTTTCTTTTTCTCTTTTTATTTTTATTGCTTCTCATTATATCCTATTACCTTTGATGTATCGATTCTTGTACCAAAAATGTCCTTTCTGCTTTCTAATTTTATGATTATATTATGCTCTGAATCGGGATATCTGTAACAAAATGTAAAAACAGACAAATACAAAAATTCAAAATGGAAAAAATAACAAACATAGTATTAAAATATTAAAATCTGTAAATTTATATCAAGATATTGTGAGCGCATATTTACGTCTTTGGGATAAAATCCAGAAAATTGAGGTGGGTAGAGAAAGACAGAAAATAGAGAGAGAGAGAGAGAGAGAGAGAGAGAGAGAGAGAGAGAGAGAGAGAGAGAGCTAACCTTGGTCTTGAGTCCTATACCGTTTGTGTGGACAAATACCTAATTTTGATAAGAATATGAGACGTTCCTAAATAAAGGAAATGTCGAGGGGGGGGGGGGGGGCTTTTCTAACTCTTAATTTGGCATTGAGCCATATTTGGTTCGTGTAGATTCGGGCTACCCGAGATACAAGCCCGAGGTATCCTCAAAAGGGTAATACCAAGTGTACTTGAGAAATTTTATCACCAGTCCCGGGTTGGAATTCCATTTTAAATTTGGTCTTGTTCCAAATTCCTTTCTTGTGGGCAGACGGCTAAATCCTATATTTGGAATGAAAGTTGATGCAAACGAAAATGAAAAAAAAAATATCCTAGGGAGCTTTTGATCTTTGAAATCTTACTTCGAACATGAACAATACCCCCCCCCACCGCGCGTTAAAGTAGGTGTTTGAATAAATTTACTGTTGAATATAAGAGAAATTAATTTTATTTTTTACTTTATTGTATCTTTCTAGACCAGTTATTCTCAACCATTTTGTTCCCATTCCCCCCTTTCATCATATCCACGTTTTTCTTTCCAAGTTTGCCTGCCTCAAAAGTGCATTCTAAATAATATGCAAATAATATTGAAATTCTTTAATATTCTTCCATATTAATATTATATATTTTTATATGGATTATTTTTATAATAGAGTTTCATGCATTTAATAGCAACTTAAAATGCCGATGAATGTTAAATCTTTAATAAATTAGTTTCTTCTTTTAATTTTCAGAATAAACAGAAGCATTATGCAATAAACAAAAAGTTAAAAAGACAAGGAATTGAAATTTAATACACAAAAATACTGACGTTGACAAAGCTGACCTCGCTGCCGAGCTTGAAAAGGACCTCCAATCTGTGGTAGACTGGGGTAAAAATAGCTCGTAAATTTTAATGCTTTCAAGACGAAGCTGCTATCTATTAACCATCATGGACAATCGACCCCCCCCCCCCTCATTAGCATGGATCAGGCTAGCCTCATTGAGAGCAAAACATTACGCCTCCTTGGCCTAACACACTCAGCGAACCTTAAGTGGAATGACTATATGGAATCGATTGCTAAATCCGCTGCTAAGAAGGTCGGTTCACTGTGCAGGGCCAGGAATTTTTTCCCGTCTGAATCCATCTTGCACATATATAAATCTACCATCCTCCCGTGTATTGAATACTGCTGCCACATCTGGTCGAGTGCCCCTGCTATTCACCTCGGGGTTCTTGACAAAATCCAACGGAGAATCTGTAATGTGATCGATACCGACTTGTCAGCTCGGCGTGACGTGGCATCCCTGTGCCTCTTCTACAAATACTTTCACGTCTTCCGCTTCAATGAACTTAGCTCACTGGTACCCCTAGGTATGAATTTACACGAGCTAGTAGATTAGTAACTAGGTCCCACCCTTTTACAGTGAAACCAATAGTTATAATTCAATAAAGAAAAAGTTCAGTAGCATGCCAGGTTGTTGTAAATTTGTAATTAATTTTATTCAAATGAAGTTGCATTCAATGACAAACCTGTGATTGTTTTTCTTCAGCAATTTTAGGATATTTTTATCTTTTATTTTTTAAAAAATCGTTTCACCTCAATCAAGGTTGGACCACTGCTGGTGTGCAAGAAGTTACAGCTAGAAAAAAAGAACACAACACTCCCACCAAAAAAAAACAAAACAAAAAAAAACAAAACAAACAAACGCCAAACAAACAAGGTACAGAGGATGTCGAAGAAACGATAAGAGAAGGACAGGAATCAAGAAGATAGAAGATGTTACATTTAAACTTTTGGAGATTAAGGAAAGCAAGTAAAGGGAGGGGAGTTCCACAAACGGAAACTGTGAACAAAGAAACTGTTAGAGTCGAAGAGATAGCTACATTTAACTATTCTGACGGTAAAAGATTGATGCCAGTCTAGGAGCACTCATGAATATATGTATTTGGGGCCTAAAGGGAAAAAATCTCGTCAGAGCAGTAGCCACAAGAATACTTTTAGAAAAGACAGAGACAAACCACATCCTGTCGGTGAGAAAGTGACTGAATCTGGGCTGCCAAGTCAGAATCGATCCTGCTTTAGATTTTGTCGAGAACCTCAAGATGAAAGAAGGAGCCTGAAACCAGATATGGCAACAGGATTCATTTCACAAACGAATGGTATATTTATAAGTGTGCAAAAGACAAGAAAAACTTCCTGGCTCGCTACAATGGCCGAGTCTTTCTGGCGGTAAATGTAGCTATAAATCCGATACAGTCGTTCCATTTGAGATCGATTGAAAGAACGAGGCCAAAGAGGCACAATATGTTGCTCTCTCTGAGACTAGCATCATCCATACTGATGCATGCGTAGAACTGCTTGAAAGGTAACAACGTAGATCATTTTCAACCTCCAACATGCTATATGGCTTCGTTTTAATTTGCTACAAAGTTCAAAAGCCGGACTCACAAAGATACGTAAACACAAACGGAAGCAAAATACCGGTTGCTCTTTCTACCATTTTTTGGTAGGAATCGCACATCAAGCGCCAAAACTCTGTGAATGATTTCTTATCGTACATACGTCTTGCTCCACCAAATCTGTTTTCAGCTGCAGAAGTTTATCTTGACAATCATCAGGAAATTTTTCAATTGACGATTTGAATGGATTTCGCACTAAATCTAACTCATTATCATTCAATTCAGAAAAATATCGGCTTGAATTTTTTCCCTAATACGGTCAAAGGTTTAAAAATTTAATTTCTTTTGCAAACTCTGGAAGCACGTGGCCTTCACTACCAACAAGAACGGATAACAGCATTTCAAACATTGCAATATTTTTATACTGAACTTTTTACACGATCTACATTGTTCGGAATGTTGTCTTCATCTTTGTTACCAATTTCATGACGATTCAGCTGTTGTACACTACGACCTTCTTCAGGTGATTAGAATTTCTTTATTTCGTTCACCGGGACGGGTTATTCTAGTTCCATGAATCATGCTCCTTCCAGATGTTTCAGTATCAGTTATCTCAAATCTCTAAGTCATTGTTCACCTCTGCTGTAACCAGGTATTGAATTCACAACTTTTTGGGTCTCGTTACTGGATTCAATTAACCATCTGTCCTTAAGGACACATAACCCAGTGGAGCATGCCAGGAAGTTGGCCAAAATTCCAGACCCCACAATTTGTCCAATGATTATCTATAGATAAACAATGAAGCTAAACCACTTGGTAAATATTTGATTTGCTTGTAATATTTTAATTTCATTTCAGTCCTAAATATTAAAAAAGAAAGAAAGAAATTAGCTCGAATTCTCTCATTTCGCAGTGAATACTGGACAATCTTCTCACAGTTGGAATGAAAACTAGAAGTAACAGAAATGTGTAGGATGCTGAGAATTCCATGGCTAAATTTTCGTTTTAGGTTCGAAGGCTTTTCCCCTTCAAATTTATCCAAAATAGCATTATTTCTGTGCAAATGTATAACTCAAATCAACAATTAGTTATTGAAGAAACCTACCTTTTTGATCTGAAAGTCCATAAAAAAAACGAATAATATCTCGCACATTTTCTCTCCCGTAACTCTCACGAAGTCATGTAATTAACTGCAGAATGATGTTCTGCGTAGGCAACAAATTTCGGTCGATTTACTTCCTTTACTGATACTTTCGGCTATTTACTCCATCTAATGAAAGTAATACGTGTAGAAATACAATAGCGTATTACTTTCATTACAGGAAGTAAATAGCCGGAAGTTTCAGTAAAGGAAGAAAATAGACCGAAATTTGTTGTCCTACGCAGAAAGTCATTCAGCAGTTAATTACATGACTGCATTAGAATTACGGGAGACAAAATGTAGTTCGATTTTTTATGGACGCTCGGATCAAAAAGGTAGGTTTCTTCAATAACTAATTGTTGATTTTTGAGTCCAGCATATACATTTGCACAGAAATAATGCTATTTTGGATAAATTTGAAGGGGGAAAAGCCTTCGGGACCTAAAACGAAAATTTACCATTCCATGAACGGGGCGTATAAGCAATGAAGAATTCATAAAGGAATTGAAAACAAAATGAACAATGAATCTCAGAATAAGAAACAGAGGGCTGAAATCTCCTAGATTCATAATAAGGAAGAGGTACTTAGAGAATTCGACACCCACAGCGTATATTAAAGGCAAAAGACAGGAAGCTGTCGAATTTATGTTAATGTGTAGCAAAACGATGGTGGGAACTTGGCAAAGGGACAAACGTTTACGAGGTAAAATGGATAGGAGATTATGTGGAGAGTCATGATCACTCACGACCTGAAGGGACACGGCACACTGAAGAAAAATATCTGAATTTTATAAGAGAACACTGCCCCTTCTTGGCTTCGTTGTGGTGCAGTGGATATCGACTCGGAACGACAAATCGCCAGCATTGGAGGCAAACTTGCAAACGTCACGCAAAATTCTCAATCATTTGAGCACATTTCTCTTTGGGGATTTCGCACATTTTTGCTTTGATTGCTGCTTTCAGTTCACCAATCGTCTGTAGGTGGTTCTGGTACACATTATCCTTGAGATACCCCCACAAATAAAAATCTGGGTGATTCACGTCCGGTGAGTGCGGTGCCCACCCAATGTCACACTTCCTGCTGGTCGGTCTCTTCTGAAATCACTCTCTCAGCCAGGCTAGGGAGTCATTTGATATGCGTGTGTGTGCGTGTGTGTGTGTGGGAGGGTGACCCTTCTTGCTGGAACCAATGTTCATCTCGATCTATTTCTTGGTGTCGTCCTAATGATTAACAAGTTCCTTAAAAAGTTGTATTTTTCGTGACCCTGTATTTCCGGATGAAT
This sequence comes from Ascarosepion bandense, assembly GCA_037127315.1. Taxonomy (NCBI): domain Eukaryota; kingdom Metazoa; phylum Mollusca; class Cephalopoda; order Sepiida; family Sepiidae; genus Ascarosepion; species Ascarosepion bandense. The sequence goes on along the minus strand of JBBBDQ010001174.1, from coordinate 819,475 downwards.
TTTTGAATTGATTCTTGAAACGAAAATTGTCCTGAACAGCGACTCTTCTAGATCTATTTGTTACCATATTCACGACGTTTCGGCTGTTGTATACTCCGACCTTCTTCAGGTGATTAGAATTTCTGACAGAATCCTTTATTTCGTTCACCGGGATGGATTATTCTATTTCCATGTAGGTGTTTCCCAGAGATTTATCCTTCGCAATACTTTGCTCTTAATTTTCATCAATGACATTCCCGATGACATCACTTATGAAATTCATATCTGTGCTAATGAAGCAACCTTTCGTACTTTTCTTGATGGTAAATCTGATCAGTTCGATAAGGTCAAATTGGCGGCTGATCGTAACACATTGCACCTTCTCAGGCTCACATTTTTTCGGAATCTATCTTACATATTTATAAGTCTATCATTCATCCTTGCTTTGAAAATGGCTGCCACATTTGGCCCGGTGCTACTGCTGTATATTTAGGGATCTAAACTTATTTATAACTGGAACTATGTCTGTGTGTGTGTGTGTCTGTGTGTGTGTTTGTGTGTCCGTTACCTATAGACTCCGAAACGGCTGAATCGATTTTCTTTAAAATGTACACAGTTGTACTATAAGCGTCTGCGAGTGTTCTTAGCTAGGTTTTGTGTCGAGGTACCCTCGATAAATATCGAAAATCGATAACCGAAAAAATCGGGCTATAGAAGGAGTGGTCCGATTTTAATGAAATTTGATACACTCATAGACAAAGACATAAGAAACGATATTCAGAAGTTTCAAGGTTGCAGTTCTTACAATAGTGCAGAAAATTTGATATCGATACAAGAAATCAAAATTTGACTTACATCCATTCATTTTTCTTTCAGTCTATGGTTTCGCTTTAACTGGAAACAACTATTGCTTTTTAGTCTTTCGTGCCAACGTCCAAAGAGTCTGAGCTACAGGACCATGGATTAGTTTTAAAGCTTTCATTACACCCGAGCAACGCCGGGCTATACTGCTAGTTCTTGATAAAATCCAAAGAACAATGAGTAATATTATTGTTCTTGACATGACACTTTGGCTTCAGTCATTTTTACCACCTCCGTAAGGTTTCCTCCCTGTGTCTTTTCTATAAATAATTTCATGGCAATTATTCGCTACGGTACCTAGTTATTTTGAATTTATGCGCAGTACTAGACTGGCAAAGCAATGGCAACCTACTGCGGGATAATCTTCTGCCCAGTCAGTCATGTCTCTTTCAAGACATGATCGCCCAAGCGTATATCACGTATGGCATTTAACTGACTGACTAGACTGGCGTCGAGATCACATCAAGTTACGGTTGGGTTAACTAAATGTAACCGTAAATTCTATGCTTGGGTTTTCTCAAACTTCACGCTTGAGGAACTCCCTTCCGGCTCCATGCTCTCCAACCAACTTTAATCTGCAAAAAATTAAGTGCAATGTCAATCGATATCCACTGTCCTCCTGATACTGCCTTGCATTCAGATGATACCATTGTTCTAATTCTTTTTCTTCTTATCATTATAAAATTTTTTTTTGACCAATATTTGTTTTATAATCACATATCGGGCCATAACCAATAACTTCGGGCAAGAGTAGGATGTGATCTATTTACTTGGATCTTCAATAATTTAAATTCAAGTACAATCGTTATCTACTGACTTTCTCATTACTCTCCTATTGTTTTTGATCCTTAATAATGTTATTCTATCTTATTCTTTTGCACTCGTACTCCTTGTGTCTTAATGGCTTTACTACCTTGCATAGGTGATATGATCAAACAATACAAAACAAACAAACTGCCGGTTATTTTGGGATATTTTAGAAGAGCATTTCTAAATAGATTAAAAAAAAGTAAAACTAAAACAAAAAACGAAAGTTCACTCTGAGAGTGTAGTGGACGAAGCGTCCACTTACTAATTTATGTTTTACGAGTCGACTCGACGTAACATGAGGTCATGGTTTGAAGCAGGTTTTAAGAAAGAACAAAAAGGCGAATGTAACCAGAAAAACAATGTATTGACAAAGGTTACATGGAGTTGAGAGAGCATGCATAAGAAAGTGAAAAGGAAAGAGTCATTCCCCTTCGTCTGTTCGTAGAAACAAAATAAAATGTATGAAGTTTTTTTCTAGCTGAAAGAAAGGTTTGTAACAATTGTTAAGATTATCGTAAAGAGTTCAAAGTTCAAATCCTTGATGAAGAAAGTCAGACAGAAGACAAAGTTCTGTGTCTGTGTGTGCGTTGAGTAGAGAGAGAGAGAGAGACTTACATGCGAATGTAGCAGTCTTAGTCAGTCTGTGGATTTCTACTGACGAAGGTTGGGAAAATTGTGAATTTATGTGTAGAAAGTTATTTTATGTAAAGTCCTGTTTGAATGAAAGTTAATGTGCATAGTGTTAATGTCGGAGAAGAAAAATAAAAGAAATTTGCGCCACTAATTGCTACCCGCAATTAGCGCGCGTGTGTTTGTGTGAGTTAGGGAGACATGTTTGCTCTTGTCCCGGGACGAAATCCTAACTGGTGTACCACGTGATGTTTTCCGCTTTTATTAGCATCGTTTTGGCGAGAACAAGTCATCACGTGGAACGCCGAGTGACCATGCGCGTGTGTGTGTGTGTGTGTGTGTCAATGTATCAAACCCCACAAGAGAGAACCGAAATAATTGAAGCGATTGTTTTACTAAAATCAATAAGAATAATCAGGGGAGTAGCTGAAATATTGAGAAGATTTGTAGTCACTTACTCGTTTCTGTAACCCAATGGCAGGAAGAAAAATCAACGACAGTAATAATAATTCCTAGTCGTAAATCAGGACTTGAAAAAGAACTGCAGACGTTGTGGTGCATGTGACTGAAAGTAGAGCTCACAATTGGCGACGTACTCGGAACATTATGAAAGATGCACGCAAAGATATTGCAAGATAATTTAAAAACTTGAAACATGTCCGACCACGGAACTATTCAAATTTACGAGAATATCATGTAGAATATGGGACTAGGTGTCATTCGATGTCCAGTAATGACACCTAGCGGCGTTAGATGTGACAATGTGACAAAAAAAAAAAAAAAAATCAGTCAGTCAGTTTAGTGCCATACTTGATACACGCTTTGGGCGATCATGTCTCGAAAGAGACATGACTGACTGGGCAGAAGATAATCCTGCAGTAGGTTGCCATTGTTTTCTGCGGTAGACTGGTTGCCGTTCAAAGCTATAGAACCCAATCTGTCTTGTTATTTGACTCATAGCTAGAGTGGGGAGAGAAGTATTATATTATATTATTAATTAAGGGGTCAGTTTAATACTTCAAAACAATAGAAAACCGATCCCTCCCTTTATGCCCAGTAGAAGTTTTAATTATGTTTCCAACTATTATATTCAGTCAGTCAGTTAAGTGACATACGTGATACACGCTTTGGGCGATCATGTCTCGAAAGAGGCATGACTGACTGGGCAGAAGATAATCCTGCAGTAGGTTGCCATTGTTTTCTGCGGTAGACTGGTTGCCGTTCAAGGCTATAGAACCCAATCTGTCTTGTTATTTGACTCATAGCTAGAGTGGGGAGAGAAGTATTATATTATTAAGTATTAATTAAGGGGTCAGTTTATTACTTTATAACAGTAAAAAACTAATCACTCACTTTATGATCAGTAGAAAAGTTAATCATGTTTTCAACTAATATATTCAGTCAGTCAGTTAAGTGACATACGTGATACACGCTTTGGGCGATCATATCTCGAAAGAGACATGACTGACTGGGCAGAAGATAATCCTGCAGTAGGTTGCCATTGTTTTCTGCGGTAGACTGGTTGCCAGGCAACCCAATCTGTCCTGTTATTTGACTCATAGCTAAGGAGTGGAAGAGATGTATTATTTTATTAAGTAGTAATTAGCGGGGATCAGTTTAATACTTCAAAACAATAGAAAACCGATCCCTCCCTTTATGCCCAGTAGAAGTTTTAATTATGTTTCCAACTATTATATTCAGTCAGTCAGTTAAGTGCCATACGTGATACACGCTTTGTGCGATCATGTGCTCGAAAGAGACATGGCTGATTGAGCAGAAAATTATCCCGCAGTCACCTCTCTCTATTTCCCCCGTAGACTGCTTTCTGCAGTACACCGGTTACCAGGCAAGACTATAGAACCCAATCTGTCCTGTTATTTACCCAATAACTAGAGGGAAGACACGGATTAATACCTTTCCCAAGAGTATTTGTGCGTAAGTAGATGCTAGGAATTCAATAGGAATTCGAACTCGACACTCCGATTTAACGTTCTGAGTCGATATCCACTACCCCACAACGCACACCCGGTCCTGATATAACTCAAAATAAACGTTTAAATAAATTGGCAACGTCTTCCCATTCGTTCTCTTCTTGTAGAGCCAGACTACTGTTGTTGCAGTCATTGCCCCTAGAATCACTCCATGCTGTTACGCACATGAGACCATATTTCCGGCAAGATTAGATATTTGTGCTGAAAGAACTCTTGCATGAACAAACCTCAGTAGTTTTGCGGAAGCAGGATCTAAATCGGTAAGAACTGGGGTTAAAGTACTGTTTCTCATTTTCTAACCCAAGCTGCAAGGATCAAGGTTGCAATGACTTAAAATCTTTCGAATCATAACATGAAGATTGACTGTGGAAAAATCTGACCGTTCAATCTGCATTCATAGTCAATATTGCAACATGCTCGATATACTTGATGAAATATCTTAAGGAGTCCAATGTATCGCATTTTCATCAGCTAAGGTAGAGCAACAAAACGTAAGCGTATTTCACCATTATCATTTGGAATGTATCAGTAGCCATGTATATAGCAGTGAAACAGTGAATAATATAAAAAATAACACAGTCCTATGTGCCTCTTAGTGAATTAAATGCTGATCAAACATCCACAATTTACAGAAAAATATTTGGCCTGTCGGACTGATTTATGAATAAGTCTGATTATCTCACATCCCCCATGCCCAAATAGGCTGACATTGAGTGACATCCGCCCCCATGCATCGATGATAGGCACGTTTTTCAAAACATAGGAGTTTGTTTTCTCTGCGATTTCATGGCTGCTGAGCAGCTTCTTCCTCGAGGTTCTCGACAAAATCCAAAGAAGGATCTGCAATATAACCAATTCTAACTTGGCATCTCATTTTCAGTTGGCTTCCTTCTGTCTTTCTTAAACATATTTTCATGGCAACTGCTCTGACGAGCTTTTTTCTCTGATACCCCAACCATGAATATTTACTCGTGCTACTAGATTGGAATTTAGGTCCCACCCATTTACCGTCGAAATAGTTAAATGTAACCTACTCTTCTACCTAATAGCTTCTTTTCTCGCACTTCCTGTTTGTGGAACTCCCTTCGGTTTACTTATTTTCCTGGTTGTTACAATCTTCAAAATTTAAATGCAACGTCAGTTGCCATCTTCTATCTACTTGTTTCTTATCCATCTCTCATTCTTTCTTCGACATCCCCTATACCTCGTTTTTTTCTCTCACTGTAACTCTCTGTGCACCAGTGGCGGTCCTGCCTTGCTTGGGGGGATAATTATAAAAAAATTAAAAAACGATCTCATGGCCTCGGAAGATGTCTGGGAAAAAGTGGAAAAGTAAAAATACAAGGATGTCTGTGTCACTAAATTTCTTTCAGTAGCTAGATTGAGCAATTCAGAAACAATGTCCGTGTTTACATCACTTTGAGCCACCCGATGATGTCTTAATATCTTCCAAGGAACGATATAAGATCTTGACAAACAAATCTTTGTTGTTTACATTTGAGAGGAAGAGCTCTTGATGAAAAAGCAACTGGCAATCTATCTTCGATTTAGAGGTTAGCAGAAATCCGAGCTGCTCTTCACTGATATTCATGGTCATTTATGGACAGATCTGTATAACCATGAAAAATAATGACTATTTTTATTTGCGTTGTGGTGCAATGAATATTAGCTCGAAACAAGAAATCGAGTAACCGAGTTCAAATTCCAGCTGAATTCGTTGCATTCACTTTCGCGGAAATGCCCTTGGGAAAGATATTAATCCGTCTCTTCTCTCCAGTTATGGGTTAGATAATAGGACAGATTGGGTTCTATAGCCTTGACTGGCAACCAGTCTACCGACAGAAAGTAATGGCAAACTACTGTGGGATAATCTTCTGCCCAGTCAGTCATGTCACTTTCGGGACATGATCGTCCAAAGCGTGTATCACGTATGGCACTTAACTGACTGACTGAATATAATAGTTGAAAACATGATTAAGGCTTATACTGGTCATAAAGTGGGGGTCAGTTCTCTACTGTTACGAAGTAATAAACTGATCCGCCACTAATTACTACTTAATAATATAATACTTCTCTTCCCCCTCTAGCTAAATAACAGGACAAATTGGGTTCTATAGCCTTGGCTGGCAACCAGTCTACTGCAGATAACAATGGCAATCTACTGCAGGATAATCTTCTGCCCAGTCAGTCATGTCTCTTTCGAGACATGATCGCCCAAAGCGTGTATCACGTATGACGCTTAACTGACTATATCAGGACATTTACATTGTCCTGTTTTCTATTTTTAGTTGTAGAGTTGGGAGCATTTTAATACTCGTTTGTGGAATCTTAAAATCTTTTTTGATAAATTTCAAATTCTATAATTTTCTGTTTTTAGTACCAAAGGTAACATTTTTGGCACGCATAAAATATGTGAAAATATATACACACTTTTTAATAAGAACCTGTATTTTCAGTGTGAGCTATTAGTCTGCTTAGCAAAACAGGAATTTCAAGCCTCAAGTTGCTTACTTGCTTGTATGAGTCATTTCTACATGTTTTCTTTCTTCATTCTCTAGTTAGCACATAAGGCCGCCAAGTTTTCTTCAAATCGGTCCTATATTTTCCTCACCAGACTCTCAAAATGGAAGAGGTCAAAGTGAAAATAACATTATGATGTCAATTTGTTGCAATTGCCAAAATTTATAACTAGATAAAGTATGATGTTCTCAACATCAGTCCCTCCTGAGATACAAAACTTCCTTACTTTGTTGTCTAGTCTGAAAAATATACAGATATCACGTGGTCATCTTGAAAGTTCTATATAACTTGGCTGCTCGACTCCTGCCACTTTTTCATCGACGGAATGTGGCTTTCCTCTGTTCTATAAATATTTTCATGGCTTCTGCTCCAAAGAACTTAAGTCACTGGTGCCCCTGCCACAGGTGTTTACTCGTGCAATCAGACTAGCAACTGGGTTCCACCCATTTACAGTTAGATCAACCAAATGCAAACGACAATTCTACTCCATCAGCTTCTTTTTGCGCACTTCCCGCCTGTCGAACTCGCTTCCATATTCTTACTTTTCTGACGGTTCCAGGAATTTAAATGCAGTGTTAATACCTATCTCTTAACCACTTGACACTAGTTCTTTCGACATCTCCCCGTATATCTTTTCCTTTCTCTCTACCGTTCACCTGTATTCCTACCCTACTCTTGCTCCTTTCTAACAGGCCCGTCTTTCATTTTACTCTCCTCCTATCTATTCTTTTTACTCTTATGTAGCCTCCTGCACATCAGTGGCATTACCGCCTTGCTCGGGGTGATACGATAAAAAAAAATAATGAGAGCAAGGTATAAGAGCAACATTTAAGTTGATCGAAAGTATTCTAAAATATTTGTCCGACAGTCACCTCTCTCTATTTTCCCCGTAGACTGTTTTATTTGTGCAATTCAGTTCGACAGGCATAATGTTGGTTTGTAAACTGTGGATGCTTGCTCAGCATTTAATTCACTAAGGGGCACATACGACTGTGTTATTTTTTACATTATTCACTGTTTCACTGCTATATACATGGCTACTGATACATTCCAAATGATAATGGTGGAATACGCTTAAGTTTTACTTCGGGTTCATTTATTTAAGATCTGATTTTCAAATTATCTCCTATTTTCCCAGGTGGTTCAATTGAGAGGTTTTCATTTTTCAAAAAAGGAGACCCTAGACTTTCTAAAAATACAATATTTAGCAATATTTAGTAACATTTTTCCGGTGAACATTTGATATATCAACCAGGCTATTGGTAGTCCTAGCAGAGAGGGATCGTAATGAAGAAGAGTAAGAGGAGAAAGAAGACGGAGAAGAAAAAACGAGAAAAAGAAAAAGAGTAACAAGAAAAAGAAAAAAGAGTAAGAATAAAAGAAAAAATAAAAGACAAGAGGAAACAGAAGGAGAGAAGACAAGAAAAAGAATAAAAAGAAAGAAAAAAAAGAAAGGTAAAGAAAAAAGAAAAAGGAGAAAAAGAAAAAACGAAAAATACGAAGCAAGAGACGATAAAAAGAAAAAGAAGAAAAAGAAGAAAAGAAAGAAAAAAGCAAAGAATTAGGAGGAAAAAGGAGCAAAGAAAAAAGAAGAAAAAGAAGAATAACAGGCGAAAATAATAAAGAAGAAAAGGAGAAAAAAAGAAAGGAAGAAGAAAAAGAAGAATAAGGGAAAATGAAAAGAAAGAAAACAGAGAAAAAATAAAAACAAGATCAAAGAAAAAACAGAAAATGGGATACCAAATATCATCATCATCATCATCATCTTTAGATTTCTTCTATAGTCACACTACCTACCAAGTCTGCAGGAAGACCTAACGTCAGTAGTGGTGTGTTCTTATAACTACATTTCATACCAGTATTTAACTTCTTTTCCATAATGTTTGCATATTGTCCAGTGTAATTGCCCCACTCTATCGTGACAATTTTTATACTATCATCATCATCATCATCATCATCATCATCATCATCATCATCATCATCATCATCATCATCATCATCATCATCATCAGAATTATTCTTATTATTATTCTTATTATTTCAGTCAGGAAAATCTCTTTTATTAAGCATTCAGAGAAGTCACTGCTTTTTTTTTCATTGACGGAGTGATTCCAGCGCCCAAGCCTTTCCCACTTATTTTAAAATTATTCCAGTCAGCCACCTACCGACGAATTTTACCATCTAGTCTGTTTATTCAAAACCAGAATTATTAATTTGTTCATCAATTTTTTTTTTTACTTTAAAGATATTTCCTTTTTCTTTCAATTTCCCTGCCACCTTTAATAACTTATTTCAATAAAAAGTAATATCTTAGTGGCGCGTACAAGTTATTTCACCAGTACAATTACTAATTGCGACTACTATAGTAAAACGAAGTAATGTTTGCTGTGGGAAAGAGGCGAAGCCCAACAGTCCCGGGTTAACATTGCTAACGACAGAATAAAGTCTTTTCTTAAAAGAATCTTCTTTATGCAATGTCCTCTCTCAAGACATAAGCAATGATGACTCTCCACTACTTCCTTTTTTCGTTGCTTAAATGAATACGATATTAATTTTAGAATATTCCTAATTCACAAAAATACAAACGATGAAAAATATAAAGAAATGACACATTATATATATATATATATATATATATATATATATATATATATATATATATATAGTCATTCCAATACAAGCCTGTTTCGCTGTATCACAGCTCATCAGTGTGGATAGACATCTGCTTGCTTCCAGGCGGGATCGGAACTCTATCGATTTGGTATCAGTCGAAGAGCCTACTCCTAAGCTATTGACCCACAAGAGAGAGAGAGAGAGAGAGAGAGAGAGAGAGAGAGAGAGAAGGAAGGAAAGTGGGAGAGAAGAAGGAAAAGGAAGAAAGAGAGGCGGAAGAAGAGAGAGAGATAGGGAGAGAACGGAGGAAAGTTACAGAGAGAAAAGAAAACCAGAGCTGGAGAAAGAGAACACAGAGAAGAGATTGAGAGAAGACAAGATAGATAGATAGATAGATAGATAGATAGATAGATAGATAGATAGATAGATAGATAGATATGAAAAGACTGACATAGATAGATAGATAGATAGATAGATAGATAGATAGATAGATAGATATGAAAAGACTGACATAAATAGATAGGTAGATAGATATGAACAGACTGAGACAGATAGATAGATAAACAGACAGATAGATAGCTATGAACAGATAGATAGATAGATAGATAGATAGATAGATAGATAGATAGATATGAACAGACTGAGATAGATAGATAGATCGATAGATATGAACAGACTGAGATAGATAGATAGATATGAACAGACTGATATATATATATATATATAGATAGATAAATATGAACACACTGAGATAGATAGATAGATAGATAGATAAATATGAACACACTGAGATAGATAGATAGATAGATAGATAGATAGATATGAACACAGTGAGATAGATAGATAGATAGATAGATAGATAGATAGATATGAACACACTGAGATAGATAGATAGATAGATATATAGATAGATAGATAGATAAATATGAACACCCTGAGATAGATAGATAGATAGATAGATAGATAGATATGAACACACTGAGATAGATAGATAGATAGATAGATAGATAGATATAAACACACTGAGATAGATAGATAGATAGATAGATAGATAGATAGATAGATAGATAGATAGATAGATAGATACATACCCACACTTCCTCCGTTTTCTATCGGCGAGAAGTTAATTCCATTCAGACAGCTTCTTCCCGCTAACCGCGGCGCTATGGACCAAGCTCCCAAGAGGATGCTTCCGGGTCATTATAATGTTCACCTGTTCAAGTCTATAATCAACTGTTATCATCTATCCATTTAAAGTATCCCTTAATATAACTAACCTCTACGTCGGGTGACACCGAGTCTTTTACAGGGTGAAATTTAATGCAAAAAAAAGAAAAAAGAAAAAAGAAAAAAAAAGATAGAGATAGATAGATAGATAGATAGATAGATAGATAGATAGAGAGAGAGAGAGAGAGAGAGGGGGGGAAGATCAGAATGATGAATTGATGGAGGAAATAGAAGAGGAGGGAAAATGGAGAAAGAAGAAGGAGAAAGAGAGAAAGAGAAATAGAGTGAAAGCGAGAGAGGGAGATAAGGAGAGGGAGGGAAATTAACTTTTTAGTCGCAACGAGATTTCATTATCTCATATGGCCGCATACCCTCATTTTATTCGGCCATTCATTTTACTGCGTGAAAAAAGCCGCGTATTTGCTTTACTACGTGTACACTACAGGTGTCAACAACAGTGGCATTACCCATCAAACGTTTGTTTAAGAACAAGAACAACAAAAACAAACAAACAAACAAAAAAACCAAAAAAAAACCGCACAGTTTGTCACATGTTAACTGCATTGTTTAATGCGATAACCACAAATGATCATGAAACGACGCAAATATAGACAGAACGAAGTTTTTGTTTTCGCGTCTACACACCTTTTATGTGTGCACTGGCTCAAACCCTGACCCAAGAAGCACTTGCCACACACATATATACAACACGCACGCACGAACACATACAACACGCGCACACACACGCACAGACTCGCGTGTGCGTGGACGTACGTATTCATTGCCTTATTGTATATTCACATAAGCCCGCCTACGTTTTTATCGTTATTATATCAACAAACACTCATGGGAAAAACATACATGTCTCTTGTTCATGTACGAATGACATATGTGCATCAACCTATAACCGTAAATGCATACATATGCACATATCTTTACCTACGCTGTCTTCCGACCGATATACATTAGTAGAAAAATGGATATATTGTAAATGATTTTATAGTCGTTTGTTTTTTTTTGTTTTTTTTAAATCTCAAAATCAATAAATCAAAAATTGACTGAAACACTTCTGAAAATAAATAAATAAATTATATGTGTATCTATCTATCTATCTATCTATCTATCTATCTATCTATCTATATATATATATATATATATATATATATGCATATATGTATGTTCATGTGTATATATGCATTTTGTATATGGAATTTATATATCGGGTATAAAGTTGTGCGTATTTTCCGACAAATTGGACGCAGAAGTATTTATTATCGTTTTGAAAAAGGTGGTCAAAGTGATGAATAAAATGTGATACTATTTTTAAAGACATAACTTTAAAAAAATTCCCACTTTAATGCCCCCAGTAGTATTTCTGCAACTTATAATTAATTGTATAATTTATGGTAATAAGAAAATAAGTAAAGAATACAATAAAGAAAATTCTTTGAATAAGATACACAACCAAGGAAAAGAAAAAAAAAAAATAGAAATCAAATTAAAGCAGACTTCACCATGCCCCTGAATGGGGCGAACGAGAAAGAAGAGTCTTTTTCTGGTTCATGGAATTATACAGATTACAGTCGCGGTAAAAGCCTCCTTCATCCATTATGGACCAACACCAGCTTGGTTTCTTCGGAGTACCACATCGGGACTGGAGTAGTAATGTGTATTTCACTGTTTATGTCCATTTTCGGAAATAGTATGGTTTTACTCGTCATATGCAAGTAAGTCAATTTTTTAAACAATTGCATGAGAAATAGCGGCGTGAATTTCTTTTTGTTACGCTTTCCCCAGAAGTAATTGCAGAAGACATTTACTGAAACTGGCCACATCGAATTTTAGAATGAGTTGTTACAAGGGAGGCAACTGATGAGGCCAAAAGTTCAGATGCATGAGAAAATCGACTTAAGCGTGTATTTGTGTTTTTAAAACCAGTTTTGTTTATAAAAGATTTTAGAGAAAAGCGTGAAAGTATAGAAAAGTTTGGAGCAAATACTTATCTATCTATCTATCTATCTATCTATCTATCTATCTATCTATCTATCTATCTATCTATCTATGTGTAAATATTACCCCATTATATATATATATATATATATATATATATATATATATAAATCACACCGACACATTGAATGAAAAAAAAAAACAAAAAACAAAAAAAACTAAAATTTTTTTAATTAATCAAAGATGAGGAGTAAAAAAAGAAAGATAAAACAAAATGACAACAATTGTTGTTCACTTTTCTAATTGTATCAACTTTATTTCATGTGGCTTTTTCGAGTTTTAGTCTTTTGGCACGATTCTTGAAGAACGCTAGGCTGTTTTTATAAAATCGTTTTATTTGATTTTTAAAACGTTTGTTGCCTTTCTATATAAAACACCCCTTGTCTGCTGCTGTTAGTCTCTTCAATCTTTACTTTCATAATATTATTTGTTGGTTTACTATTGAAAAAGAAAAAAAATATTCCCGCTACCCAGCAGCCAAAATAAGACGGAATTTTCATGAAAAAAAAAAAAAAAAAAGAAAGAAAATCTCTCGGTTCGACATGCACAGTTTAATCGGACAAATGTTGAAGAAATTGATCCAATTATTTGGTTGGTTGATTTTTAAGGTTAAATTTTGAAAATTCACCTTCGAAATAACAAGTTAAAAAACTGATGGAGTAAAAATTTTTGAATATATCTAAAAACGTGTTAACTTTTTCTCAAATGGTAGAAACTCACGCACATACACAGAAACACATATTTCTAATAACAACAGCTGCAATAACAATAACTAGTGTAATAACAATAACAACCATATTAATTTATGTAACATGAGAGGATCAATATAAAATTACTTAAAATTAATAGACAAGAACAGCAGGAATTTGCCAAAAATAGTGGCAATAAGTATTTATAGCAACAATTATCAAAAAGTATTGAAGGGCATTTTTTAATTTACTGACAGCTAAGCCGCAAAGCATGGCCAGATCTATCTATCTATCTATCTATCTATCTATCTATCTATCTATCTATCTATCTATCTATCTATCTATCTCACTCTGTTCATATCTATCTATCTATCTATCTATCTATCTATCTATCTATCTATCTATCTATCTATCTATCTATCTACCCTCTGTTCATATCTATCTATCTATCTATCTATCTATCTATCTATCTATCTATCTATCTATCTATCTATCCCACTCTGTTCATATCTATCTATCTATCTATCTATCTATCTATCTATCTATCTATCTATCTATCTATCTATCTATCTATCTATCCCACTCTGTTCATATCTATCTGGGAAAAAGCACACATTCTGGCGTGCGCACCGCTTTTAATAAGTCCAGTTATCTCGAAACCTCTGTCACGATGACTTGTAATTTCGTGCCAGAGCAATCATCGACTACTACAAAACGGTTTTGATTACTTATAATTATCAATTTGAACATTATGGGTAACGAACCCACTCTTATAACCGCAGTGTTCTAATCTACCGGCCCACAAGGATATATATATATATATATATATATATATATATATATATATATATATATATATATAGTGTGAAAAATAAAACGTTCTTATAATTCTAGATACATACATAAAAGCCGGAAACGTTTGCAAAAACAAAACATTCGGAGAATTTTTACACAATTTATTTTCTTCATGTTCCATGTCCCTTAAGGACGTAGGTGATCATGGACTTCCACTTGGCTCTATCTCTTGTCGCTCTCAGTATATTTTCTCTTAGTATCGTTTCCAAACTCCATATCTCCGCCATCCAATTGCTCAGGCCTATCAAGTAGGTCTCGCGCTACTTTCTCTTGTCTCACTTTCCTTCTATCCGCCCTGTCAGTGCTAAATTCTCCAGACCCTTCTTTCTCATTACGTGTTCAAGGAACCTCATCTATCTTTTCATGATGCTAGGTATCAGTTTTCTTCTCGCTTGCTTCCTCTCCAACACCTCATCGTTGCTAAGTACACGGTATCCTCAGCATCCTTCTGTAAAACCACATTTCTGCTGCCTCAAGCCTCTCCTTTATCCTCGAGGAAATCGTCTAACATTCACTTCCATATAGAAGGATAGACATCACATAATAATCCAACACTCTTTTCTTAGTTTCCAATTAAATTTTCTTGTCTCTCAATACTCTGGTTAGATTCTGAAATTCGTCTTTGGCCATGCCAAAGCGTCTTTAGATCTCCATGTCGCACTTTCTATCCTCTGTCAGAACACTTCCCAGGTATTTAAATTTCTTCACTTGTTTTATTTTAGTTTCTCCGATTTGTAGATGGCATAATGGACTCTTCTTATTGCTGCTAGCCATACATTCAGTTTTCTTGAAGTTTATGCTCAGTCCTTTCTTCTCGCTTTCTTTTGCTACCTTTTGAAGAAGGTCCCGCATTTTCCTTTCCGTGTCTGCCACCACCACCGTGCCATCTGCGTATCTGATGTTACTGAGATTATGGCCCCCAGTGACGAATCCTGGCAAGTTTTTTTTAAAATTTCTCTCATAATTGCTTCGCTGCACAGGTTGAATAAATCGGAAAACACAAGAAAAATACAGAAATAACTTAACAGCACCTTTTCTGTAATTTTTAACAAAACTTTCATAAAAAGGTATTGCTGCCTGATACACAACAAATATATATAGTCATCTGCAGACAGATCTGTTTCACTGTATCACAGCTCATCAGTACGGTTAGACCTCGATTGCCTTTTAACGCAGGATTGAAACCCGGCCGAATTGGCGTCAGTCGGCGATTCTACCTCTGGGCTATGGGCGCTCGGTAGAAGAAGGTAGACTTTTTAGCGCGTATATTATCATTATACACGCCCAATAGCCAGAGTGCTCCAATTCATTATTATATATATATATTTTCTTTTTATAATCATATCGCCTCAAGCAAGGCATTTTACTGCCACTGTTTTGCAGGGGTTTACACAGGAGGAAAGTTATGAGAAAGAGTGACAGGTTATAGGGGGTGTCAAGAAGTGGGTAAGAGAAGGATGGGAAAACTGATGAGAGTGGAGTGGACGGAGAAAGGAGCATAAAAGAGAGGATGCAGGTTAGTGAGATAGGAGATGACTATTGACTTTACATTTAGCTTCTAAAAGGGTGGGAACTAGTTGCTAAGCTCGAGTAAATTCATATATAGTGGGCATCAGTGAGCAAAAGCCGTGAAAGTATTTGCAGAAGAGACACAGATAAGCCACATTGCGCCGGTGAGAAAGTGATTGTATCTTAGCTGCCAAATCGGGATCGATCACATGACAGATTCTCCTTTGGATTTTGTCAAGACTCCTAGGTGGATAGCAGGAGTACTCGACCAGATATGGCAGCAGTATTCAATGCACAGGCATTGAGTACTGCTGCCATATCTATCTATCTATCTATCTATCTATCTATCTATCTATCTATCTATCGTTCTGACAGAGGATGGAAACTGCCACGCACACACACACACACACACACACACACACACACACACACACACACACACACACATATATATGGGTGGTGTTCAATGAGTTTTAGCCAGGAGTTGACCCATATTTTAGTAATTTTTACGTCTATTATAATTTTTTTGTCTCTTTCGTGAATCTGTTTTGTTTATTTTTCGTAGATACTGTCGTTGGCAATGAGGTCTCCCACTGAACACCACCCCAAAACACCCACACTGTACGAACTACCCCCCTTATATCTGGCCACCTAACTTCTCAGACCCCTCAGGCTGTAGCATCCTTGATTGTTATGTGCGGGGCGCATTTGAGTGAGAGAAAACAAAAACATTCCTTGTAACACCAAAGTTTAACTGAAGGCAAGGATTATGACAGCATTCACCGACTTAAACAAGGAAACCGTCCAGAAGAGATGCAGGATATTCCGAAGTCGTCCAAGGGCTATGGTTGAAGCCAATGGCAATTTTATTGAATAAATTTACTCTTTAGTATTTAAAGATATTTTTGTGTTCTTTTGATAAAATGAAATGTCAGTGTTATTTTCATTTTTTGCGTAATTTAGACGACAATTTATTCATTGCAACCTGTATTACGGACATGAAATTTGAAATTTTTAATGTAATTTCTTTTCCAGCGTTCCAACGTCGACATTTTCAATTGGCACATGATTGAAATCGACGTTTGTGTGCTTATATTTCACTCTTCCCTTCCAACACATATATAAACAGATCACTCAATAAATCCCAGGCCTAAATAATAAAACAACAACTTTTAGACAAAATTCGACTTTATTCATCAATATAGTCGACTTCTAAGGTAATATACTGATTCCAACGCTTCTCTAACAATTCGATGCTTTTTTTGTAGAACAGTTTGTCTTTGGTCTGAAAATTCGCCTCTGTTTCCGATATCACTTCTTCATTGGAGCCAAATCTCTTTCCCTGGAGTTTCCTTTTGGGGTTTGCAAACAGCCAAAAATCGCTGGATGCCAGATCTGAAGAATCGGGTAGATGCGGAAGCAATTCGAAGTGCAATTCATGTAGATTTTCTATCGTTGCGATCAACTTGTGACAAGGTGCGTTGTATTGGGAAAAGATCACTTTTCTTTTTCTTTTGTGGCGTCGTTTTTGGCGATTTCTTCCTTCAAACGCACCAATAATGCTTTATAATATTTGCTATTGATAGTTTTTCCTTTCTCAAGGTCATCAATGAACAAAATACCTTGCGCATCTCAAAATATGGAGGAAAAAATACTTGCCTGTTTGAGTCTTTGGTCGCTTTGGACAACTTTCATCTGCTGCTGTTTACTCAGCCGAATGACAATTTGGCTCTGGAGTGAAGTGGTGAACCCATGTTTCACATATTTACGCAAAAAGTCTTTCTTGTTGCGTTGAAACAGTTGCAAACAATGCTCTGAATCGTCGACGCGTTGTTGTTTTTGTTCGACTCTGAGCAAACGCGGCACCCACTTTGAACACAGCTTTCACATTGAGAAATGTTCATGCAAAATGGTGAATACACTGCCTTCTGATATGTTTAAGTTTTCTGCTATCTCATGCAACTGCAGTTTGTTTACGATCGGTCAAAACTAGTTTGTGGATTTTTTTATGTTTTCCGGGACAAATACCGATTTTGAGCGAATTGAGCGTTCAGCATCATTTGCGTCTGTACGATCGTGTTTAAAGTCAGCATACCTCTTCTTAACCGTTGTTTCCGACGGAGCAGAGTCCGAGTAGCACTTATAAAGCCATTGTTTTGCTTGAACAGTATTTTTCCCATCAGAAAGCAATACTTTATCAACACACGAAATTCAGATTTTTCCATTGTTTTGAAAACTTGCAACAGTAGCTTTACTTAAATAACTAATTTGTAAACTAATAATCCGATTGGGCCTAAAATTTTTCACGTGTTATTTGAAGGTTAGTACTGCATAAAAACCATATGGATTTTGTTTTATTAGTGGCGCCATCTATATATCAAGTTCGGATCTTATTGAGTGATGTGTTTGTTGACCATGTCCACCATAGTTCGAATTCCAGTTGAATTCCTTGCAATTACTTACGCGAAAATACCCTTGTGAAAGGTATTAATCCGTCTGTTCCCTCCAGTTATGGGTTAAATAATAAGACAGATTGGGTTCTGTAGCTTTGGCTGGCAACCAGTCTACCGCAGAAAGTAATGGCAACCTACTGCGGGATAATCTTCTGCCCAGTCAGTCATGTCTCTTTCGAGACATCATCGCCCAAGCGTGTATCACGTATGGCACTTAACTGACTATATTGGAAGCTAGGTCTCTTCGTTTCACAGATTAAATTACTTGAGTATAAGCATTAATTCTATGCTAAAGGTTAATTCTCAAAAAAATATCTCGTTCGGCTTCTTGCTTTCCAGTTAATTTCGATATTCAAAAATTTAAAAGCAATGTTAACCATTATGTGCAGTCTTATTGAATCATATTTTTTTATTGGTCTCTTTTTTTTAATAATGATTTTTCTGGTATTATTTTGTCCTCAGTAAACCATTTGCGTCTTAGAGGTTTAATAACCTTGTCAGTAATAAAATGATTAAAAGAAAAGTAAAAATTTAAAAACAATGTCATTATCACTATTAGATATATACTATTATATACTATTATATATACTATTAATATATATTATTATATATACTATTATTATATATACTATTATACTATATATACTATTATATACTATTAGATAATGTCATTATCTGCTCTCTTATTGAATCCTGTTCTTTTATTACTCTCTTTCCTTAATTATGATTTTCTCAAATTATTTTGTTCTTAGTAAACCCTTGCGTCTTAGTGGTTTAATCGCCTTGTTGGTGGCAAAATGATTAAAAAAAGCTCATCTAAATTAAATACAAGAAAATAAGTACGTGTTAACACTTTCAGTCAGTTAAGATCAGAAGCTTTGCTTGGTTTAGCATCAGGAAAGATATTATTATTATTATTATATTATTATTATTATTATTATTATTCGATTTCTTCTATGGTAATTGTACGTACCAAGTCTCTGGAAAGACCTAAGGCAGGTAATGTTGTGTTGTTACGGCTACATTTCGTTTGTTTTTCTATCTCCCAGAGTATCACTAGTGTTACATGGACAAAGTTCTTTTTAGTGTGTGGGCTGTAATTACCAAAACAATATTTTGTATATCTCTTAAGCTGTGATTTCCAGGGAATCTTTCAATGTGTTGTTTTCTTCCTATTATTATTATTATTATTATTATTATTATTATTATTATTACATTTTTCATTATAAATAAATTTCTGCTATGGTTGCACTACCTACCAAGTCCGCAGGAAGACCTAAGTCAGCTCGTGGTTTGTTTTTATGACTCCATTTCATGTTTTTTCATATCTCCCCTCACATCCCTAGCGTTACATAGACAAAGTTCTTCTTAGTGTGTGGGCTGTACTTAACAAGACAATTGTATATCCAGGGATTCTTTCAATGTGTTTTTTCTTCCATTTTTTATAATTCCAAGTGCACCCACTATCACTCGTACGATTCTTGTTTTTACTTTCCACATTTTTTCTATTTCAATTACCAGATCTTTATATTTTGACAATTTTTCGAATTCCATGGTTGTTATGTTACAATCCACTGGAAAAGCCATATCAATTAATAAGCAAGTTTTTTCTTGTTGGTTTTTAACAACAATGTCCGGCCTATTTGCTTCAATTTTTCTGTCTGTATAGATGGTGTAATCCCATAGAATGGTGACATCTTCTATTTCTGTAACCAGTGCTTGTTGATGTTTATACCAGTGTTTGTTTACATATTTTCCATAGTGTTTGCGCATTCTCCAGTGTAAATATTGCCTCACTCTCGTGATGATTTTTATATTCATTTGGGGCAAGTACAGAACATCCTGAGATTAGATTCTTTACTGTTTCTTGGTATTTATCACAGAACCTGCATTTTGGATCCACATTATTATGTATAATATTTGCCTGAAAGTTCCTAGTGAAAAGACTTTGGTCTTGCGCAGCAAGAAAAAAGCCTTCAGTTTCAGACGTTAATCCAGATGCACGTAACCATCGATGAGTATTAACTTTATCAACATTGGGTTTATTAGCACGTTCTAGACATTGGCCATGCAGAGGTTTGTCTTGCCAGCGTTGTTTCATCTGTTCAAGAGCTTTATCTTTGGCTTTCCTTTTCATATGTTTTGCCGCAATAGTTAGTTCTTGGCTTCTGTCTTGCTTTTCTACAGAATCTACTAAATGTAAATCTTGTTTGCATTTACTGCCTTCTTTCATTATTGAATATGTTTTTTCTGTTTTCATGTTGTTTGACGAATTGTACCATCCAGTCCTTTGTTGTTTCTATGTATATTATTATTATTATTATTATTATTATTATTATTATTATTATTATTATTATTATCAACAGGAAAGAGTACATTTTAAGAAAAAGCAGACAAAACAAAAGTAACAGTGTAGATGCTTTTCTCAAGACAAGCGACAAAGCCTATTTTTAACAGTTGTTTTTCTACTTGTTTATACTTGTATACAATTTTCAAAAGTAACTTGACAGAAATACCGTCAAAACTTTGCTGAACATTTTCAAACAATCTGAACATTATCAATCTCTTATTTTCTTTTTCTTTCTTAAATCGGGCTCTTGAGTTGGAAAATATTGGAAGAGTAACATCAATTGTTATTATTATTATTATTTGCTTCTTTTTCTGTTGTATAATCATTTCCTTGCTGATACCAAGCAGAGACCTAAGGTCAGAAATGGCTTCTTGTTTTTTTTATTTGGACATATATATATATATATATATATATATATATATATATATATATATATATACTATAAATTATAGTTTAGAACATGTACAAATTATCATCTACGAGAAAATGTATATTTTGTTTCGACATTAAAAGGACAATGTCTCATCAGGTAGTGCTCTTTTAATGTCGAAACAAAATGTACACTTTGTAGAAGATGATAATTTGTACATATTCTAAACTATAATTTATGATAAATAATTATATCTCTATTTTATATCAGGCACTGTTTTAAATTAATGTTTTCAACGTTGTTAATATTTTCTTCGTTCCTTATTCACTTATATATATATATATATATATATATATATATATATATATATATATATATATATATATAATACTGTGCAAAAGTATTAGGACAAGAACTATTTTATTTTTTACGAGGCATCAAAATAAAGTTTAAAATCACCCCTGCCCAAACACTTTTGCACACTACCCGTAGTGTGCAAAAGTATTAGGACAGGGCTGATTTCCCTAAAATCTCACTGAGATTCAAATACAGGGTGAAAAGCCAAACTTTTGAAAGAATTATTTAACTAAAAAGGAAGAGAAAGGAAGGCTTCGGAATTTGAATTGACCCCCACAAAGCCCTGAACTCAATTCTATTGAGCATCTATGCGATATTTTGGATAAAAAATTTGATAAATCTAATGTTACTTTGCAAAACACACTTTGGGAACAAATACAAGCTGCGTAGCAGGAGATACCATTAGATACATTGAAGAAGCTTGTGATGTTAATGCCTAACAGAATGAAGGCTGTTATCAAAGCAAAAGTCTTTTATATTAAATATTAAATTTATTTTGTAACAAGTATTTTTTGATAAAGCATTTGTTGAGTAAATAAATTAAAATTACTTTTATCAAATTGTTTATTTTCTGTCAAATTGATTCCAAAATCTTTAAATGATTACTGGAACCAGCTACATGTAAAAGTTTGAACCACTCTTTTCTATACGACTTGTCACAGGCTATATTCTCTACTAGGTGTTGAGCAATAGCCGATTTGTAGAGGGAAGATAACATATGTCATCTATTTTGCCAAATCGTATTTTAGAAGGAACATATTGATTAATTCTTGTTTCCAAATGTAAGGTCGTCCGCCCCACATAACCAGCAACGCACTGGTAATTAAATTCATATAACAATACTTAATTTGATGCAGAGCAATTCATCCTTACGAAAAGACGGAAACGCAGACCTAGTCCGCAGAGCAACAGACGGAAAACAACCAGAAACCGACTTGCTACCCTGCTTAACAAAGCTTTGGCCCTTGTTTTATTTTTTTTTTAATCATATCACCCCGAGCAAGGGGGTAATGTCACTGAAGCGCAGGGGGCTACGTAAGAGTGAAAAGATTGGAAAAGAGAAAGTCGGAAACCGCATCCTAAACAGGGAACAAGGGATGAGCCTCTCCACCTGTTCAATAGACGTGGGTGGAGTGTGAACCGGACGATAGTTTAGTCTATCTACTCCAATTGAAAAAAAAGTGGGAAGATTGGAAAAGAGAAAACCAGAAACCGCATCCTAAACAGAAAACAAGGGATGAGCCTCTTCACCTGTTCAATAGACGTGGGTGGAGTGTGAACCGGGCGATAGTTTAGTCTATCTACTCCAATTGAAAAAAAAAGTGAGAAGATTGGAAAAGAGAAAACCAGAAACCGCATCCTAAACAGAAAACAAAGGATGAGCCTCTCCACCTGTTCAATAGACGTGGGTGGAGTGTGAACCGGGTGATAGATTAGTCTATCTACTCCAATTGAAAAAAAAAATAAAAGTGAAAAGATTGGAAAAGCGAAAGCTGGAAACCACATCCTAAACATAGAACAAGGGATGAGCCTCTTCACCTGGTCAATAGACGTGGGAGGAGTGTGCCCCAATCCAAGGAACCTTCAAATAAACCGGACACTTAGAAGGACCCAGGACTTTAGGAGAATGAAATTCCCTAGTTTTTTTTTTATTAATAATATGATTAATAAGGGTTTCCGGATGACCATTACTAAGGAAAATCTCAATGATATTTCCAAATTCATAGTCCAGTCTAGTAGGAGAACAAATTTTGAGCGCCCAGTACACCAAGGTTTTGATAAGATTAATTTTCCTTGATGTAGGTGCAAACGCACACCAATTCATATACAGGCCAGAAATATATATATATAAAATCCTAAGATCACATACATTTTCCAGAAATAAAGCTGTTCGTAATTTGTGAGTTGTACATGTGAGTACTACTTTTTGCATTTCTTTAAGTCATGGATTACCAGGAATCCCTTCAATAACGAAAGCAGTACATTACATTGTAGATGAGGCCTGAATTGAAATAGCTTCAGTTCTGGTAACCCAGTTCGCACAGCCGGTATCTGATTGAGAATGCTCGGAATATATGACTCGTGTCTTCTTAATTATAATAGTGAATGTCCCCAATGATATAAGTTAGCTGTTATAAAAAAACTTAATTCAACGCACACAAATTATATCTTCTTCCAAATCTATATTTTATAAAGAATTACACAACATTAAACAAAGATTTGTTAACAATGGATTTCTTAACTCCGCTATTGATTAACAAATTAAAATGTATCTCAATAAACTCAATAATATCTTTAAAATATTGATAATGTTAATAATAATAGTGTAGCTCAAAATAAACAAAACACTATTAACTATTGCAAAGAAATGCATAATAATTACAAACATGATAAAACAACACTCAAAAACATAATACGTAGAAATGTTAAACTAACAAATAATGATCAAATTAAGCTCATCATATATTATAAAAATTTAAAACAATTGAACTCATAGTCTCTAGTAACCCTACAACCATACAACTAAATCCTCTACAGAAAATCAATACAGTGTAACAATTTACATGCCGTTTAGAGATTGTGTCTCTGGTACTAATAATAAACCCACTACATATATTGGTTTTACTACAACCACGCTCTCCCATAGACTTACCTGCCACCTTTCTGATCATAGTTCAATTAAACAACATTTGTTAGAAAAACATAGCCATGTAGGTAATATTAGACAGATTTTAGTCAATAACACAATAATACTCACGCATACATACAGTAAAAAAACCGGATATTAGAGGCCATCTACATTAAATCAAAACAACCCACACTTAATAAAATTCATTTAAATCTGGTCACAACACATAACATTGCATTTAGACATATGATTCTGTTAACCTTTCGGTCTCTTACGCGGTGTGACGTCATAGAACCGCATTACAAATTTATGAAATGAGTTGGCTATTCGGTGACTGTTATCGTTGCATAGGAATGTTTTATGTCAACACAAGATAAAATCATCTTTGATGGTGGATGTCAAGCGTAGGGAAGATTAATTTTTCACTTCTTTTAGAAAAAACGTGAAATATGAGATTTATTGTTATAAGTATTTTTACAAAAATAGATTCATAGCTTTCACTAATTTTTGAGCATTTAGTTTTAAAGATCGCATGAAAAATATACAGGAACAACTAATTTCTGCAGGTTTTTGCTTACAAAGTGACTTCAAATGTTACTATTTCTAGAATATATCCAAATAAAATTAATATTTTTTGTATTACTTACATTGAATGGAAAATATATTTAAACGATAATTTTGATTATGAATCCCTACAAGCAAAATGTAATTTTTTATTGGACTCGAAAAATAAAAACTGAAAAAATTGTGAAAATTTGCAAAAAGGCGACTCAATAATTAAAATTTGTTAGATTATTTTTTAGATCAAAATCAATAAAAAGAAAATTATACATAATTCCTTAATACTGCTAAGCACTAATTATGAGTCAAAATGTTTTAATTTTGCATTGTTTATTGAAAATCACGCTGAAACTACAGCACTGTATATATAATGCATCATAATATAACTAAATTGTTTAGTATAATTTGCCTTTGAAAAAAAAATGAGTCTTATTTAATGACATAATGATTTAGTAACAAGGTGCTTGTGTCATGTATCTTGTCCATATATAATTTGTAAGTTTTCAGAAAATTACAAATGTTATAAGTCACTTACGTGCTATACTTAATACACTCTTTGGCGATTATGTCTCGAAAGAGACAATTTTGACTGAGTAGAAGATTTTTCTGCAGTAGGTTGCCATTACTTTCTGCAGTAGACTGATTGCCAGCCAAGGCTATAGAACCCAATCAATCCAACTATTTAACCCATAGCTAAAGACAGAAGAGATGGATTCATACTTTTCCCAAAGTTATTTGCGCGTAAGTGAATACAATAAACTATGCTATAAGGCTTATACTGGTCACCGAAATGAAATTTCAACGCTACGATTTAGAACCTAAAATGAAACATTTAAACTTGTTTTCTCATTAAAGTTAACGAGTTGGAAAAATATTTTCTAACGTTATTTATCACTAGCAGTATAGCCCGGCGTTGCTCGGGTGTAATGAAAGCTTTAAAACTAATCCATGGTCCTGGAGATTGGCACGAAAGACTAAAAAGCAATAGTTGTTTCCAGTTAAAGCGAAACCGTAGACTGAAAGAAAAATGAATGGATGTAAGTCAAATTTTGATTTCCTGGTATCGATATCAAATAAATTTTTTTGTCGTAAACTGAATTTTGAAGGCCAAATAAGTCCTCGCAGTAAATGGTATCATGGCTGAGACTAAGAACTACAATTCTACCTACTTAGAGCCAAACCCGAAGCAAAAACTAAAATAAAAGGGCTGAAAAAAAATAGACATACAGGCAGATAAACAGACACACACAGAAACATCTTGCCTTATATATATATATATTATCGATTTTCTGCACTATTGTAAGAACTGCAACGTTGAAACTTCTGAATATCGTTTCTGATGTCGTTGTCTATGAGTGTATCAAGTTTGAATAAAATCGGACCTCTCCTTCTATAACCCGATTTTTTCGATTATCGATTTTCGATATTTATCGGGGGGTACCTCGACACAAAACCTAGCTAAGACCACTCGCAAACGCTTATAGTACAACTGTGTAAATTTTCAAGAAAATCGGTTCAGTCGTTTCGGAGTCTATAGGTAACGGATACACCCACACGCAGATACACACACACACACACACACACACACACACACACACACACACACACACAGACAAAGTTCCATTTATAAATAAGTTTAGATGTCATACGCAATCTTTCAAATTGAGTGCAATATGATAGCAAAATCGACATGGTCTAGTCAAAAGTTCCGCTGTCTACCTTGTTCTTCAATTTCACTGATTACCATATACTTTATGTGTTTTGTGTGTTATTTCTTTTACGTTGACGACTAGATTTTATCAGTAGTTTAACGTGAAGTGCGGAAAACCTGATTCACTTAACTGCTTGGTAGAGTAACATTGTGAATAACCTTAAAGACCATTAAGAATTGTTCTTGTATTACACTCCGGTACACAAACCGAAGATCATTCTTCAGACTCTGGATATTTGAACTCCAGATTCATTACCTAAGAAGAACTCGATTGACGTGGATGTTTTTTTTCCCTTTTGGAAAATAACGCAATAAATATGACTAGCTTCCAGATAGACAGTAGAATATTATTGCTACATAGGGTGGCTCCTGTGACTTATTTAGCGCTCCTTGATAAAATCTAAAGAAGAATCAGCAATATTATTAACCTTGATCTGGCATCTTATCTTCAGCTATTTTACCACCGCCAAAAAAGTCCTCCCTTCACTTGCCTTTTCAGCAAATACTTTCATGGTAATTGATCAGATGAGCTCTTCGCTGTGGTGCCTAGGCACTTGGAATTTAAGCGCAGTACTAGACTGGCGGCGAGGTCTCACCAATTGACAATTGAGTCGGTTACATCTAACCGTAAATTCTATGCTAACAATTACTTTTCTGATAGCTTCTCGCTCCATGCTTTCTAACCAACTTTAATCTGTAAAAACTTAAATTTAATATCAATCGCTATCTTTGGTCCTACTGAGTACTCATCTTTTGTTCTCGCTCCTTAGCGATGTTTCTGTTTTCTAACTCTTTGACAACCAGTAACACCTTGTGTCTCAGTGGCTTTCATGGGGTGAACTCTATTAAAAAAGTGGAGAAAAATTATTAATTGCCAAATTAAATGTAGAGTTCTTGTCTTAGGTCATTCAGTTGACATTCATATGCTTACTCCGATCACTGTCAAAGAATTTATTAATTCAGTCATTTTTTACGGGTAGTATACTAAAAATCAGATTTATTCTTTTTTTTTCAATTATAAAAATGTCTCACTTTTATAAATTAAACAAAGGTCAAGAAGAAAATTTGTCATCAATTCGGTAAGTAGTAGTGGAGTCAGTTAAGTGTCATACGTGATACACGCTTGGGCGATCATGTCTCAAAAGAGACATGACTGATTGGGCAGAAGATTATCCCGCAGTAGGTTGCTATTGCTTTCTGAGGTAGACTGGTTGCCACCCAAGGCTATAGAACCCAATCTGTCCTGTTATTTAACCCATAGCTGGAGGAAAGAGACGGATAAATACCTTTTCCAAGGGTATTTGCACGTATGTGACAGAAGGAATTCAATTGGAATTCGAACTCGAACTCGGTTCCCGATTTCTCGTTCCGAGCCGACATCCACTGCACATCCGGCGCACATCCAGTATTGGAGTGCCGGGTTCAAATGCTGACCGATTCAGCCGTTTAAATTGTAAGACCAGTAGTAGTAGATTTGTAATTGATGCGGTAAGTGGTATCGGTGTGCTGAGTCCAAATTCTGACCGATTCTGTCTCTTTCATTTTACCTTGAGACAGTTGTAAACCACGTTCCGACAACTATGGGCTAAAGAGCAAGGGAAACTAGGCTATCTTGTCTTAAGTGTTAGCCAATTTAGGAAAACTATGAATTCAAATCCTTGTAAGGAGTAGGGAAGACTGTGCACTCTAATCTAAGGCCGGGATCTTTCACCTTAGGAGGTCAACCAGCCTAGGAGAAGGAAAACTCTGAATATAAAACTTGAAAATATAGGAAATGTATATCGCAACGGATGTGCGTTGTAGTGCAGTGAATATCGACTCGGAATGACAAATCGGGGAGCCAAGTTCGAATTTCAGTTGAATTCCTTGCATTCACATACGCGCAAATATCCTTGGGAAAGGTATTAATCTGTCACTTCTTTCGAGTTATGGTTAAAATAACAGTACAGATTAGGTTCTTGGCTGGCAACCAATCTACCGCAGATATTAATGGCAATCTACTTTGGGATAATCTTCTGTCTTGTCTTCTGAGATATGATCGCCTAAGCGTGTATTACGTATGGCACCAAACTGACTGATATCGCAACTACTCTAGGAGGAGGATTAATTGATTTGTTTTTTACGGTTTATCAACCTTGAGCTGATTAATTAAAAACAGAAAATATTTTTGATTGTAAGAATTGTTTTTGGAGATGATAATGATTTACTGATGCAAGTCCTACTAATTAGCCCATAGCTGGGGGAAGAAGTGGATTCGTACCTCTCCCAATGC
This sequence comes from Ascarosepion bandense, assembly GCA_037127315.1. Classification (NCBI taxonomy): domain Eukaryota; kingdom Metazoa; phylum Mollusca; class Cephalopoda; order Sepiida; family Sepiidae; genus Ascarosepion; species Ascarosepion bandense. The sequence goes on along the minus strand of JBBBDQ010001174.1, from coordinate 791,078 downwards.
TATTTGCTTTTAAAAGGAATAGAACAAACTCGACTGGGATTAGAACTCTGCTCTCCGATTTCGAATTCCAAGCCATTATCCGTCACTCACATTCAGCCTTGCAGCATCTGGTATTTTCAAGCGGTCACGCATATAAGTACTGACCAGTCACGGCGTTGATTAACTTCGGTAAACGTATGGGAGCAGGTGTTTCAACCTGATATAGCCGGTAACCTTCTCGGAGAAATAAAATCGATTTTAAACTCTTATGAATAGAGTAACTATGCCCTTTAATCTTAGAGTGTTGGTGAGGGCAACCAGTCTGGGAAAAGGAAAACTCTGAATTCAAATCTTTGTAAGTAATAGGGCATATTGTACTATTTATTGTTAGTAGGTCAAACAGACTAAGAGAAACCAAGCGGTAGAGGGATTGGATCCGTACAACTATCTTGCCTTAGACACCTTCACTGATGCAACGGCTATAGTACATGTGACGTGATGACCATGAGTTGGAGTTTAAGTTCAAGTTTTGTTTCATGGCATATCAACCTCTCTGGGTTATTTAATGCAAACGAGATGGGTTTCTGTCATGGTGGCATCACCCATTTCAACGGATTGAACTCTTCCTACAACTACATATACTTCCCATCAAAAGAAAGTCCAAAGAGCGATCAGCAGAGAGCGATAGGCAGAGATAGCCAAGACTGCTACTGTACGACTATTCAGTCAGTCAGTTAAGTGCCATACGTGAAACACGCTTGGGCGATCATATCTTTTTCGAGACATGACTGACTGGGCAGAAGATTATCCCGCAGTAGGTTGCCATTGCTTTCTGCGGTAGACTGGTTGCCGACCAAGGCTATACTATAGAACCCAATCTATCCTCCTATTTAACCCATAACTGGAGGGAAGAGACGGATTAATACCTTTCCCAAGGGTATTTGTGCGTATGTGAATGCAATGGATTCAACTGAAATTCGAACTCGGCTCCCCGGTTTCTTGTTACGAGCCGATATTCACTGTACCACAACGCACATCCTCTATCCTATCTCAATTATAGTATTACTTCCTAACCCGTATTTATTGTTCTACTAACAGAGTTCCAAGTATTTGTATTTTGCTGCGTTAATATATATATATATATCGTTATTTCTTATTTTGGTTGTTGTATTATTTCTTCCTGGACTTCTTAACCGGCTCCACGACTGTTTCTATGGTGTTTTTATTTTTAAATGTTCGGTTATAGTGAGAAGTTTGATTTAGATTTTGATGAAAAAGATTTTTTTTAGAAAATTTAAGATATCTTCTGGTTTTGTATTTTTTAAAAAGTTTTTTAAGTTGCTTGTCTGTTAATATTTTTACTGAGTTTGTCTCTTCAAAAATGCTGGTAACTTTTTTCTTCAAAAGTGTATTATTACTGATAATATTTTTTTCTCTCCGCCCGGTTCACACTCCACCCACGTCTATTGAACAGGTATAGAGGCTCATCCCTTGTTCCCTGTTTAGGATGTTGTTTCCGGCTTTCTCTTTTCCAATCTTTTCACTCTTACGTAGCCCCCTGCACACCAGTGGCCTTACCTCCTTGCCCGGGGTGATATGATTAAAAAAAAATATGTTGCTAGTAATATTTTTCTTTAAAAATATATTGCTGGTATAATTTTTTCTTCAAAATGTGTTTCTAGAATTTTTACTATAAAAGTATATTTTTATATTTTTATAGTGTTTTGACCCAAGTTTGGGGGTTAACTATTGGCCCACAACTGAGACTCTAACAGGGGCTACCACCCTGGGTTAGGGTTGACCTGGGAACAACAGCAATTAAGAGGCGGTTCCACGCTCCCCAAAACTTCCCTATCAGAGGCCTTGCTGCCGGATGCAGTTTATTGTCAAACCCAGGACCCAGATGATCAAAAGTTTTAATATCAACAAGAAAATGGTATATCTAGCTAATTTAGCAAAATGTAACTAATGTAAATGAACTGGCATCTCGATGACGCATGAGATTGCAGTCATGGTTGACAATGAATGTAACAACATTTTACATTTATGACTTCTTGAGAGGTAGTTACGGGAGAGTGTGTTGTCTAAGTGTTTATACACCCACTCGTAATACATACACTTTGTTAACAATCGTGTCATGTAAGTGACAAGACATGTCTTACATGTAGCGATGGGAGAAATAGATTAATGACTTTCACAAAGTTATTAGCGCTGAGGCCGAAATTCGAACACGGATCTCCGGTTCTGATTGCCTTGCTCTTAACCATTAGGACAATTTACGGAGAAACGTGTATTCAGGGTAGATATTAATGCAACCTCAGCTTAAATTCGAACTTGGTTCCCTAGTTTCCGTTCTCTGTATTGGTAACCGTTAACCGGTTTTCAGGTAGAAGTGGATTCATAATTTTTCAATGCATGCATGTGCTAAATAAAGATACACAATTCCGTTTTCCGCTCTGGCAAAAGTTAGGCAAATTCACCTCACAGGGAAAAGTGGATACATTCCTTTACAAAAGACATTAGTGTCAAGTGCATATGAGCAACAAGGATGTGGTTCAGTGGATATCGGCTCGGAATGAGAAATCAGAGAGCCGAGTTCGAATTACAGTTGAATTCGTTGCATTCACTTTCGCGCAAACACTCTTTAGAAAAGTATTAATCCGCCTCTTCTCTATCTAGCTATGAGTTAAATGTCAGGAAATATTTGGTTCTATAGCCTTGGTTGACAACCAGTCTACCTGCGCCCGGAAGAAAAAAAGGGATTGCGTTGGGTCGTCGATGGCCTGTGCTCTACTGGGAGTGATCGCGTTAGGTATAAAAGCAAATATATCAGTCGAAATTCGGAATTTGTTTGCCAATCCTAGTTTTTATACTTGTAATTTTTTAAATCATTCAGACAATGAGAAAATTTTAATGCGGTGAAATGATTAAGAAAGGACAATAAAAGAACAGGATTTTGGAAGAGATGTCGACTGACGTCCCATTTAAATTTTGAGGATTGTAGGTGGCCGTTAAGTTAATAGTTCCGCCGGCGAGAAATGCGAGAAAAGCAACTATTGGAATAGAGGCGATTGCATCAGGCAAGTTCATCATTAAAATGGTAAATTAATGAATAAAACTCATCAAAACAGTTGCCCTGAAAATAGTTGTAGGAAAGACAATGGGAAGTCGCGTCTTAGAGTGGAAAGAAATTGATTCATACCTTTCCAATGAATTTTAGTCCTAAGTGAAGATAACAAAACTTCTGCTGGAACTCGATCTCAAGTTTGCTTCCAGTGCCGCTTGCTTTTACGCCACCAAACACTTGATATTCTAGGATTCATACCATTTCCATATTCAGTGGATTACGGCCTATTCGGTTTCAACTGATAATAATTTATCGAGAAAATTCGCTTTGATGACGACGAAAACTCCAACAATGTCGCCAAGGTCAATGCATATAAATGGTTTTGAAAGGAGCGCTACTTCGTTGTGTAAAGAAATTTACGCCTAAATGCTTTATCAGTGGATTTGATTGTCAATGAATGCTGAATCTGAGGTCTAACCGGAAATGATGCCATTTAATAATAACGGAAAAAAATAGCCACTCTTGACCGATGTTGCATTAGTCGATTTCGAAATACACCCGTCAGTATCTCGGTCAAGACTCTCAGCATCTTTTCTACATTCTATATCGGGATGTACGTTGCAGTGCAGTGGATATCGGCTCGGAACGAGAAATCAGGGAGCGGCGTTCAAATTCCAGTTGAATTCCTTGCATTCACTTACGCCCAAATACCCTTGGGGAAGATATTAATCCGTCACTTCCATCCAGATATGGGTTAAATAACAGGACAGATTGGGTTTTATAGCCTTGGCTGACAACCAGTCTACCGCAGAAAGCAATGACAAGTTACTACGGTATAAAATTCTGCCGTTAGCTATGTCTCTTTCGAAACATGATCGCCTAAGCGTGTATTCCGTATGACATTTAACTGATGTCGGAATTTCCATCAGATTCATCTTAATAATAAACCAGTTCCTTTCCAAGATTAGACTTTTGAAAGTCCAATTGAAGATATATTCTTTGTTTTTTAAACATAATTATCCATCATCGTAGAGGTATACTGACTGAGACAATTGTAAAAACAGAAAATAACAGAAGGTGTCGGGTACTTTTTACGACCATTCTTCTAACAAAATTTCATATTATTGCTGCTTTTTTATTTACATTGACATTATATATTGACAATTTGAATAAATAATAAAAAAGTAAATATTAATGAAACACTCGTGAATACCTGTGCTCATGTGTGTACACTTGGGCGTTTCTGTTTTTCGCCTCGAGGATTTTTCAATATGGAGCTGATTATTTTTTTCATTGGATAGGGAATTATTTCTTTAACGTATGTTAAGTTTGCTTCATTTTCGTCGAGATGGCAGAGTGATGTGTGAAGACGCAGAGTAATTGACGTGATGCGTAATTTCTCCGATAAATGAATTGAATGGGTTTCACTTAAAGTCTGCAGTGAACCGTTCGAGTTAACGAGGAGAGTGCAACCGTTCTTCAGAACTGAAGTAAAATTATTTTGAATGATTGGAACGTCTTTTTTTTTAACTGTTTATCAATGATGGGTATGACGAAAAACTACGTCCGGCAGCAGGGCTTCTGATATGGAGATTGGAGATTTTGAGGAGCGTGAGGCTGCTTTTTAACCGCTGTTCTTCCTAAGTCGACCTTGACCCGGAGTGGTAGCACCTATTAGGGTCCTAGCTAGGGGCAAATAGTGAACCTCAACACACACACACACACACACACACACACACACACACACACACACACACACACAAAAGAAAACACTATGAAAGTATAAATATACATTTTCATAGTAAAATTACCAAAAATACATTTTATTTCTTTATACTTACGAGATAAGGTAGAATTTTAGTTCTTTACATTGTTAAAACTATTATCTTCATCTTTATTGCCATGTTTATGAGGTTTCGGCCGATGTACGCTTCAGCCTTCTTTAGGTTGTTAAAATTTCGAACCGAACCCTAAATAAAGAGTTCAGTTCAAAATTCCTAGCACCTGAAGAAGGCCGGAGCATACATCCGCCGAAATGTCAGAAATATGACAATAAAGATAAGGACAATAGTCCGAACAATGTAAATTATGTAAATACATTTGTTATAAAAAGAATGATCAGTGGTATATAACAGTACAATTACAAGCAATTCATTTTTATGGCAAAATATCCAGTAATATATCTATATTAAGATAGAGATTTTATAGTAGAATTACCAAAAATACTCTTTAAAGGAAAATGACTAACAATACATTTTATCTGCAGTTCAAAATATATTTAGTTGAAGCTATGAATTTGTGTAAAAATATTTTGATATTGACATTAAATAATCCATACGGATAAACGAAATGAACCAACCAACAAAAATTTACAGCTGATCAACCCATTGCACGTTATTTAAATAAATTTTTGAGATAATAATGCTTTAGTGATACAAGTCTAATTTCAGAAACTTAAGGGTATTTTTAGTGGGCCCAGGTCGTTACCAAATGTGACTCAAAATCAAAGTTTAAAGTGGTTTCAACGACAACATCGTGGAAAAATTGCCCAAGCCCTCTGAGGCACCGCACATAAACCCAGCTACTCCCTTAAAGGTGAGGTACTGCCGAGGGGGAAGGCGCACCTGAACTTGAACTTAATACTTTATAAACTTCCCAGCATGTACCAGTTAGCTTAGATATGGCAATAGGCCAACGGTATGGGTCACCCATGAGGATTGACTTCACCATTCAGTTGTGATTGATCTAGTGAAACAAACTTGCTAACCATTAAACCATGTCAAAGTGCTCAATGATTTTCTAAACATAGCTAAGATGTTCATTTGATGCACAGATTATTGTGCAGCATTAACAAAAGAACCATTCTATTTTCATTTAGAATTATCCACTTGGCAATACATTTTAAAACTGGGGTGGCCTAATAATTATGGCCGGTGGTGTACATGCATAAACAGGGTTTTAAAAAATGATGTATTTCATACTATTTTTAGTATTTATTGCTAAGTGAAGAATTGTAAATGAAAATAGAATGGTTCTTTTGTTAATACTGTACAATAACATGTGCATCAAATGAATTTATAAATAGTTAATAATTACCTATATTGCAGTTTCATCAATGAAAGAATGAAAAAATAATTTAGAGTGATTCGGACGAGTTCATCTTTGCTTCCTTGCCTTGTAAAATTTTGCAAAGTAATAATAACAAAAGAACCATTCTATTTTCATTTAGAATTATCCACTTGGCCATATATACTAAAAATAGTATGAAATACATCATTTAAAAAACAAACAAACTGGAGTGGCCTTATAATTATGACCAGTAGTGTAGCTATTGATTTAGTGTATTCTTTCTACTTGAGATCGACTGAGAGAGTGAGGCCAAGCAGGCGTAGTATATTGCTTTCAGGGAGACGATGGTAATGGAAGTTAGAAAAGCTTGTTTATGGTGGTTAAAGGAGAGCAGATTCGTTTTAGATGCATTGAAATTTACAAGCCATTTCTTTCCACAACCCATTACAGATTGTAGTTCCTTTCAAAGAGCAGAGGCTAGATCTACTTTGTCAGCTCAACAGATTACTTATTGAGACGCTAGTAGATGATGTGTAGATGCCAACGTGAACTGACTACATCATGAAGATCGTTGATGAATATCACAAATAACGTAGGACCTAGAATAGAGCCTTGAGGGGGGACACCCGCGTTCACATGAAAAGGTTTAGAAGTATGCCCAATCAGAATGACCATCAATTTTTGACTTGACGATCGTTCAGTTATACCATAGTTATGTAGCTTGCGCATGCCAAACCCTATCAAAGGGTTTTGAGATATCCAGGACAACAGTTCGGGCTTCGTCGTTCTTATTAATGACTTAATATATGTATTCGGTGATGGTACATCAGCAGTAGACCTGACGAAGCGGAAGCCATACTGCTTGTCAGAAAATAATTTGTTAGATGAGAGATATTGAATTATTTTAGCATTGATAAAAAAACGGTAAGACGATAGTCATAGACCTCTCTAGAGTTCTTACAGACGGGAACTACAGAGGAGGTTTTCCAACAAACAGAAAAGCAAGAGACAGCATGACAATAGTTATAGAGTTTGGAGAGCACAGGAGAGAGTTCAGGGGCACGATTACTAGAATACCATTATATCCACTTGCTTTATGGGAGTCAAACTAAGAAATAATGTTAGAGACCAGAGAGAGGGTTATGTACATATCACTCAGTTAGGCCACAGTTCTAGGAAAGAAGTCGAGTGTGGTTATTCTAACGGAGTCAAGTGTGGAATTGTAAGAGAATTTGCGAGCAAAGCACTCGGCCTTGTTTGCTGTGGATGTGAGAAACTAAGTTTTTGAATAGTGGAGGGATCGAAGGTTTGTTATTGCTTAGCACACTTTTACAAAGCTGTCAGTAGAGCCAAACTTGCGGGATGTTATACGCTGCTTCATTCTATTAGCAAACAACGGCTTAGCATAATTTAGGACTGGCTTGAATTCATTGCCAACAGAGACAAACAGGCGCCTATTATGATCAGGCGCGTCACTCTGATAAAGCTGAAAGAAATGGTTCCTGTGAGCAATGGCGGTCGAGCAAGCAGGAGAGATCCACGAGGAAGAATGAGGCTTGAGTCGGAACTTCCTGGATGAGATAAAGCATCAATTCCGACTTTCATCTAAGAGGAGATCTCGGATGCACTGTCTTCAACAGCGAGACTGAAAACTTTGTTCCAAGGGACATTACAAAGGAAGTCGCTGAACACATCCCAATCCACTCTTTGATAGCAGTAAGATATTTTGTTGGTCGGAGGTTCCTTGGAGGGCAGAGCAGTGAAAGGAGATGTTAACAGAAGCCACGGCATGATCAGAGTTGCCAATAGAGCAGAGCTGCATGGCATGTCAAGAGGCAGGGATAGAAGTGAAAAAAAGATCTAGCAGTGAGCCAAATCCATTAGGATTATTGGAGAAACACGTTGGGAAATCCACTACTTGTGTGAGAAATTGAGTGATTCAAAAGTTCAGAGTATAAACATCGGCAAGATCTGTAACAGCGTTCTGCAGCCACTTGGCGTGGTGGACATTAAAGTCACCAAACACAATATATTAGCGAACAAATGAGACGTTATGGCATGTCTATATTGTTCTTGATGCCGTCTAGTATGGGACAGTTAGGAGAGAAAGAAATGATAGCCAACAGAGCTTAATAGAGAGAGACAGAGACACTTGTAGGAATAGTTTGGGGATTTAAGAGAAACCACCCTAGCACAAGGCTGAAAATGTAGAACACCCAGTGAGAATCTGAGAATCACACTATGCAGTCGTAATTGATCTAGAGAGACAAGCATTACATTACATTACTAACTCAGAAAACTAAGTGCAAAATTTTCGAATGGTTTTTTGTTCTCGTGAGTTTGTTGCTTTTTTTAGTTTGCCATAATCTATTTACAGTTTGAATATATAATTAATTAGTAAATATTAATGCAACACACATGAATACCTATGCTCATGTGTACACTTGGGTGTCTGACTTCTGTTTTTCGCCTCGAGGATTTTCCATTATGAAGCTCATTATTTTTTTTTCATTGGCTAGGGAATTATTTATCTAACGTATGTGAAGTTAGCTTAATTTTTGTTGAGACGGCAGAGTCATGCGTGAGGACACAAAGTAATTGTCGTGATGCGTAATTTTCCCAATAAGTGAACTGAAAGTGTTTGCAGTTTGTTTCGAAATCAAATGCATGAAAGTAAAAAGAAATATGGAAATATGAGGCTTTGCCATAGACCTGAAAATTTGGAAGAAAAGACTAAAAGCTTTTTAAAAAATCATATAACTCCTTGCGAGGCACTAAAACTTTGCATGGAGTATAAAGGAATAAAAAAATTGAAAGATTTTTAAGGAAGGAAAACAATAAAAGAGTAATGAAGAAGACAGTAAATAACGATTGACATTGCATTAAAAATTTTGAAGAACAAAGTTGGCTGGTAAGCATGGAACTGAAAGAGAGCTTCACAAGCGAAAATTGCGAGAAAAGAAACTGTTAGCACAGAATATACGTTTACATTTAGCTAATCTAATTGTAAATTGATGAGACCCTGCCGCCACTCTAGTACTGCGCTTGAATTCATAAAGGCTTGTCAGCAGAGCGAAAAGTTCATCCGAACAATTACCATTGTTGTGAAACCAGAATAGGCCCGGAAGAAAACTCGAACTCGGGAATTAGTGAAACATATATATTAAACGGAAAACAAATACAAGGGTGTTACACGTCAGTCTGGCTGCCAAGTATTAGACCAGGGTGACTCAACCCAACTCAACTCCACCCCGAGAGGCATATTCTCCCGGTATTCATAATAATAGGAAGAGTTCATTATAGTTCAAAAAGGGTAGGTCCTATAACATTCCCCAAAATCTGAAATATGTAATAAAAGTGTACAAAAAATAAATAAATAAAAAGAATATATAGAAACATAAGCAATCAAACATAAGATAGATAGATAGATAGATAGATAGATAGATAGATAGATAGATAGATAGATAATGGAAGTGTTGTGGACCCAGAATAAGTCCGGAAGAAAACTCTACCTCGGGAATTAGTGAAACATATATATTAAACGGAAAACAAATACAAGGGTGTTACACGTTAGTCTGACTGCCAAGTATTAGACCAGGGTGACTCAACCCAACTCAACTCCACTCCGAGAGGCAAATTCTCCCGGTATTCATAATAGTAAGAAGAGTTTATTATAGTCAAAAAAGGGTAGGTCCCATAACAACCATGAAAGTATTTTTAGGAAAAGAACAGGGAAGCTACATTACGACGATGGGAAAGTGGCTGAAGCCGAAGTTCTAGGTCAGGGCAACTAATATTCCTGATTTTTCTTTGGATACCAAATATCTAAATATGCAGTAGGAGAACTGGGCCATTTGTGGCAGGAATATTCAATGCATGAGCGAATGATAGACTGAAAAATATGAGCTACATTCAGGAGAACGAAATTTTCAATCGTTCTCTATGTCTATTAGGAAGACAGGTTGTAGCAATTTTTCTTTTTTATACTCTAATCTTTTTCCTTTTCATTTATTACTTCCTGTAATCAGCTATCTATTTGCCTTTCAAAGAATATGCCCACGATTCTTTCTGAAGATGTACCGGTATGAAAGGATTCCGTAAGGTTAAACATAAAAAATACATTTATATATATATATATATATATATATATATATATATATATATATATATATATAGTTATCTACAGACAGATCTGTTTCGCTGTATCACAGTTCATAAGTACGGTTAGACATCCAATTGCTTCTAATCCAGGATTGAAACCCGACCGAATTGGCGTCACTCGGCGATTCTTCCTCTGAGCTATGGTCGCTCGGTAGAAGGAGGCTGACTTTTAGCGTATGATGTATCATACGCCAGTACCCAGAGTGCTCTAATTCATTACTGAATGAGCGATGTGTAGATTCTAGAGTAGCTACTGTTTTTTCAAAGTCTACAATTCTTCCAGAGTGCTCAATCAGGGTGTGAGAGCATAATATATGTAAAAGTTAAGACAGACACGTTATTCCATGGTTAAGCGGATGTAAGGCCTATTTCAGGCGAACCATCGTCAGCTTCCGTCTTTATTGTACAAAAGATTTTACACGATTTGTAATTTTGACATATATTTGCTCTCTATATATTTATATACATATATATTTACAGCTCTCCTAGAGAGATATCCTACCACTTTATGTACAGGAAACTCCTTTGGATTCTCCTATATCTACACTGCATATATATATATATATATATATATATGCAGTGTAGATATAGAAGAATCCAAAGGATTACCAAAACAATGGGTTTGCTATTTATGTATGTGGGAAGATATAAAAATTATGTGTGTGTTCCTTTTAACTAATCAGAATAAAGATTCACTTTTAAGTTTGGCCAGCAGTTTCTATTTCTAGGAAATACATACTTCCATTTTTTCTTTTTTTCTTTTTTCCTCCCCAACGGTCAAAGTGTCAACCTACTTTTAACCTAATTTTCTTTTTCTTTTTTTTAATTTTTATTGCTTCTCATTATATCCTATTACCTTTGATGTATCGATTCTTGTACAAAAAATGTCCTTTCTGCTTTCTCCATATCCTGGCCACTTCTCATATCACAATGTACTTTTAATTTATAATTTAAGATTATATTATGCTCTAAATCGGGAACTCTGAATCGTATGTGTCCTCTTTAGCTGGATATATATATATATATATATATATATATATATATATATATATATATATATATAGTAGAATAGGTACCTCCCCTTTTCAGTATAAATTTTCGATACCTGATTTTAAAATGAAATTTCTAAAATAAATAAGTTATATTTTAGCTTGAAAATTAGCTTTAATTAAAAGTCAAGAGATTAAATTTAGTAATCCCAGTAAACAAAATACATTGGCGCATTTTAAAGCGAATTTATATTGATTGGAATCTAAAATTCTTCAGATTAAAAAAAAATTTAAACGTACCGCCATTTTTTTTGATTGATCGACACATTATGTAAACAGTAGCCACATTTCTGTTTTAAAAATCTGGCAAAAATAAAATATACGTCGCTGACACGTTATTGAAGTCAATTTTTTTAAATTAAAACTTACCTTTATCTGATTTCAAACAATTTTACTTGCTTAGTGTCTGAAATATTCGGTAAAAGTTTTTATCAGTTACGGTATTCCGAGTATCAGTGCTTATCTCAATTATTGACAGCTTTAATGACAACCGGAAGTTGTCAAGAAGATAAAGTAGGAAGGCCAAAGGCGACAAAAATATACGAATGTAATTTTTTATATAAGAGAAGACAACCATTGAATCACGTGACCTTTTAATGATAAATATCACGTACGGCCACCCGTACAAATAAAGATACGGGCAATCAAAATGCACACAATTAAAATGTATTAATTATTTTAAAAATTGACGGGGTCAATCATTTGTATTTAGCTTTTAAATTTTCGATTAGTAATTGTAGTCTTCATGCATTAATTACATGCCCTAGCCGGCCCAATAGAGGAAAAAATTTAACAATAATTTTGAAACTTTTTATATATAATTTTTATATATAATTAAAAAGTTTAAAAAAATGAAAATAATTATTGTAAAAATTAATTATTCATTGAATTTTTTTTCTTTTCAGACTATGATATGCTTAATTTATATTGTTCATAAAAGCAATCAGAAGTTTATCCACATAAAAATTGGCATAGTTATTGCATTTTTTGCAATTCGGACCTATTTTTTAGAAAGTCGGGGACTATTGGAGAAAGAAAACTGTTGATTAGCATTCCCCAGTGACTCCTGAATTTAATTATATTAGGCTTATTGCTGCCCGTTGTCGAATTTTTAAGCATTTCTGGAAATTAATTTGTGGGGGGGGGGTAACATATGTAAAAAATATTTTTACCAATATTTTACACAAACTATTTGTTTCAAAATTGATTTCAGTCAATTGTGAATAATTCTTGAAAGTTTCATCAAAATCCGACCATTATTTGATTTTTGCAAGAATTTCCAAATTAATGTGTCTTTCAAGGTCAAAAAAGTGCATTGTGCAATCTTACTTTTTTTTTACTTAAAAAACGTTGCGTCAGTTTAGGTCTCGCACTAACGTAAGAAAAAATGACTTTCACTAAAAATTTCAAACGTGTTAGAAATAATTAAAAAATTTAAAAACTAATTAAAAATGCTTTGATCTATCCTCTTAATAAACATTTTGGCGACAAAACCTATTTAGTTTGGGGCCTTTTTCCTTCATACTATGCTGTTTTTCAGCGATTTTGTGGAGGTACCTACATTAGAACCTTGAAAACGTTCTCACTAATCTTTCATGTTAAGTAATGTTTTATTTACAAAAATTAGCAAGACTCATGTCACTGAAAGTATTGTCAATCGCTAGCCACAATTTTTCCTATTTTTCTGGCAGCATTTGAATTACACGTCGGAAAAACGACACATCTTTTAACAACGAGTCAACCAAATTTTTGTCATCTTCATAAGAATGAATGTGCTGCTCAGCCAGGCCATGTGCAATCGATCTGAAAAATGATAATCGGACGGGGCAATGTCAGATGGATACGGCGAGTCGGGTAGAGCTTCCTCTTTAAGCGTTTCCAATAGGTTTCACCCGTTTTGCAACATGTGGCCTAGCGTTGTCATTTTGCAAAATCTCTTTGTCGCATCTCTGCTCGTATCGCGGCCGCACCAAAACGCATCAATTGTACGCGATAGCGATCTCCCGTGATGGTTTCAGTCGGTTTAAGCAGCTCATAATAAACTACACCCAGCTGATCTCAACAAATGCAGAACAGATGCTTCGAATCATGGATATTCGTCTTTGCCGACGGTGTTGATGCATGGCCTGGCTTACCCCACGATTTTCTAAGCTTAGAGTTGTTGTAGTGTATCCCCCTTTCATCGCCGGTCACGATACGATTAAAAAACACCTTTGTGTTTCTGCTGTTGAAGCAGCTGTTCACACGTGAGGAGACACCATTCGACATCTCTCGTCTTCAACTCATACGACACCCAAAATTCTTGCGTTTGAAGAATTCCTAATGCTTCCAAACGTTTCTAAACTGCTGTGTGATCAACTCTTAATGATTCTACAAGTTCAGCATTCGCCTTCATGAAGTAAATTTTTTGTCTTTAAACATTTTTGTGTGCCAGAGCGTTCTTTAACTTCAACATGAAAATCATTATTTTTGAAACGTCTAAACCAATCTGTATGTTGTCTCCGACAGAGAATGGTTGTCGTAAGTTTCAACAAGAATTCTCTGTACTTCAGCTGCAGATTTCTTTTGAATTAAGTAGTACAGTAAAATTCCTCACACATACACTTTCATTGGCACAAAATCTGATATGTTTAATGCTATGAAAAACAAACTTGTTTACGCTTCGACAAAATAACATACACTGAATTTTGTTTATAGTACTTCTTTATAGATGTGTTACAATCTGAAACTACATGCACACAGTTCTGGGAACAACATCTGTTGGAAAACTGTGAGAACTTATTCAAGGTTCTAATATATATATCTAAACTTATTTATAAATGGAATTTTGTCTGTGTGTGTGTATGTGTGTGTGTGTGTTCGTTACCTATAGACTCCGAAACGGCTGATTACAAAGTTTTACTATAAGCGTCTGCGAGTGTTCTTAGCTAGATTTTGTGTCGAGATACCCCCGATAAATATAAAAAATCGATAATCGAAAAAATCGGGTTATAGAAGGAGTGGTCTGATTTTAATGAAATTTGATACACTCATAGACAAAGACATAAGAAACGATATTCAGAAGTTTCAACGTTGCAGTTCTTACAATAGTGCAGAAAATCGATAATATATATATATATATATATATATATATATATATATATATATATATATATATAAAGTAAGATGTTTGTGTGTGTTTCTGTTTATCTGCTTATATGTCTGTATTTTTTCAGCCCTTTTATTTTAGTTTTTGCTTCGGGTTTGGTTCTACGTAGGTATAATTGTAGTTGTTAGTCTCAGCCATGATACCATTTACTCAGAGGACTTATTTAGCCTTCAAAATTCAGTTTACGACGAAAAAAAACTTATTTGATATCGATACCAGGAAATCAAAATTTGACTTACATCCATTCATTTTTCTTTCAATCTACGGTTTTGCTTTAACTGGAAACAACTATTGCTTTTTAGTGTTTCGTGCCAACGTCCAAAGTGTCTGAGCTCCAGGACCATGGATTAGTTTTAAAGCTTTCATTACAACCGAGCAATGCCGGGCTATACTATATATATATATATATATATATATATATATATATATAGTTTTCAGTAATGATGATGCTTAGTGACAAGATTTTTGTTTTTTTTAGTGGTTTACTGATAAAAAGATATTTTGGTGGTCTGTCTATTTTCAATATGTGCTTGATATCGTGGTATAGCTAGTGCCTTAATAAGATTATTTTGGATAACTGAGCAGAGTCATGATGATTTCGAAATTTCGTGAAGGCACTACTATAATGTCCTCACTCCTCAGGGCACTTTTTACAATCTGTTGTTTCAGTCTAATCTTCATTTATATGGAGCTTGCTGTAATTTATTATTTTTGCATGTGAACCATTCTACAACACCACAAAAGAAATCAAAAGCAATTATCCATCTGTAAAATCTTTGTTATATAAAAATGTTAAATTACACCAATCTTCATAAAAATAAGAATAAAACCTGGGCACAATAACAAATTGAAAAAAAAAAACTTCCCCCAAAAAACAAAAAAAATCTGAGGAGTGAATATATCATAGTGGTGCCTTCACGAAACATCGAAGTCGGCATGATTCTGCTCAGTTAAGTGACAAAATTTTCCACGATTATCCTATATATATATATATATATATATATATATATATATATATATATGTTGATAATGTCCGCCATAATTTATGGATAAAGCGCAGCACGTAATCTGTTCAATGAAATAACGTCAAAGATTAATTAACAATCACGAATCAGAGATTCTACTGAATCGGATTTGATCGGCAATACTCGGAAAAATATGGCCGCCTTTTATACACGTCGCATTGAATATTTTGAGCTTCCTGATTGGTTAAGCCTTCTATTGGTGAATTATAAAATGGGTTGGCCCATAACTGTCTCACCAGTATACATATATGCACACAAAAAAGTTCAACACCCCCCACTTTTTGGGTACATTATGGAATCTTCTTGCAAAATATTAGTAAAGTTAATATTCATATGGAACAAATATTAATACAAAATATATCTTTTGTTTCGTGATTAGAAACATTTTCTTTGTTTTTCTTTTTTAAAAACATTAAATCAATATCCACAAAAGATTACTTATATCATTTTGTTCACTATTAAGTATCTCAGGTTAATAAATATTAATAATAATATTATAAGTGTGGGTTGTGATCACAATAAAAAAGTAGAAAAAGTTATTTTACCCATAGTGGGGATCCATTAAAATAAACAATATCACTTCGGGTCAGTGTGATTCTTAGCATTATTTATATTGGCTAAAAGTAGGATTATTTATGTTTATACCCCGAAACTAAACATACCAAAAACTAACGTCTCCAAATAACTTATGAATGCAGTTTTACGTCATACCTAGAACTAATAAGAACATTATAGGTCAGTACCAAATATGATAGGAATGAAAGCCCCCAATTTCGATTTTGTAATTGGATTTGCAAACAAATCCGACACGTTACTTTCCGATTGAACATACTCAATCTGCACTGTCTTCTTTTGTACCTGATACCTAACAAATTGATATTTAATATCAATATGGTTTGATCTTTGATGCTGATTGTCACAGTGAATAGTTATAGGCTCACTTATTATCAGTATTGTAATTGTTTTTATTAGTAATTTAAGAAAAATATCCTCTTGTGTTATCTGCGATAATGCAATACTCTGGATCACATGTTGAAACTGAAATCATTCCCTGTCTTTTAGATTTCCAG
Organism: Ascarosepion bandense; assembly: GCA_037127315.1. Lineage (NCBI taxonomy): Eukaryota > Metazoa > Mollusca > Cephalopoda > Sepiida > Sepiidae > Ascarosepion > Ascarosepion bandense. Next base: position 774,510 of record JBBBDQ010001174.1, on the reverse strand, counting down.
ACAATTATTGGATTATCTTTTGCCTATATAAAACGATAGCTTGTGATACTTTTACGATCTGGAGAATTTGCTCAATCAGCATCACAAAATCCTTCGAGTTGCAGTGGGGTTTTTGATTGTCAGAATACTAGGCACTGATTCTTAGTTCCTTTTAAATAACGCAATAGTTGCTTAGCTCTTATTAAATGCACAGTCCTCGGTTTATTTAAGTTTTGAGACAACTTAGTAACCGTATAGCTGATGTCTAGCCTTCTTGATGTCATAACGTAAATAAGACTTCCAATCAATATTCTGTATTCTTTTTCACACGCCGCAATACCGTCTTCATTATTCATAACTGTGTTTAAATCCATTTCACATGTTTTACAATCTTGCATGCTGAATTTAGATAAAAGATTTTCGATATATCTGGATTGATTCATTGTAATAGTGTTGTTCTTACATTCGAACTGTATACCAAGAAACCATGATAGTCGGTCCAAGTCTGTCATTTTAAACCTTATATTTAGGAATTTTTAATTTTTAATAAAGCAACTTCACATTTTGAAGCAATTAACATATCGTCGACCCGAATAACCAGAATTGCTAATATTTCATTATTAAATATTTTTGTGTGCAGGCATGGGTCAACTGGGGAGGGTTCAAAATATTGTTCTATTAAATAGGAATGTAGTAATTTATTCCACGTTCTTCCACTTTGTTTGAGCCCATATAGTGACTTTTTGAGTTTCCACACATAATTGTCACCTTGTTCAAAACCTTCTGGCGGTTCTATGTATATTTCATAGTCAATCGGAAAGTTTAAACATGCTGCCTTAACTTCCATATGGTGTATATTCATACCATAATATGCGGCCATTTGCATCAAAATTCTGATTGTTGTCATGTTTGTTGTGGGACTAAATGTTTCTACATAATCTTCCCCGTATATATGAAAGAATCTTTTAGCTACAAAATGAGCCTTATACACTGGCGAACCATCCTCAGTTCGCTTTACAGAATAAACCCAGCGACTGCCTATAATATTTTTATTATCCGGGGCCTTTTTCAATTCAAAAGTATTATTTGACACTAGAGATTCCATTTCTTTTTGCATGGCGGTTATCCATCGCTTGGAATTGGCAGAATTTATGGCTTCTTGATAATTCTTCGGGATAAATTGTTCCGAATAGCAACAATCAATGTCGTAGATATTACATTGGCCCATACCAAAATCCGATTCAGTAGAGTGTCTGATTCGTGAGTGTTAATTAATCTTTGACATTGTTTCATTGAACAGATTAAGTGCTGCGTTTTATCCATAAACTATGGCTGACATTATCAATGCATTCGTACACACTTCTACGCGGTAGTGTACTGTCGCCGTACTGTGCCAAAATTTTCCGATAAATGTCAGCCCCTGACATACCTTCCGACCAGAGAAACCGGAACACTTTTCTCCTTGGTTCGCACAGCGGAGTGACTATGTCAACACAGTAACAGCAGCAAGAAAACTGGCGCAATCAATCTCAAACTTCGATGACCTGGCAACTGTAGGACTGAAAGCATGCGGTAGCCGAAGACCGTGTGCAGACCTAAAGATATGTTATGACGAATGTGCGGATAATCTTTGATTTACCGTCGTTTACAGAATCGTCCAAAAGTAGGTGGACATTTAGTGGAGTTGGTTTGTGTATCGGTTATATTATTACAATAGTGTCCATTAGAAATGTGGTTCTACAGAAGCATGCTGACTGAATATGTGAGCAAGAAAAATGTTTTGGACAGAATGGAAGCGAAAATGAAACATATTTACCTTCTGGAAGAGACAAATGATGAGCTTCTGGAATACGCAATCAGAAAAGAAAGCTTGGAGAATCTAATACTCACGGGATGGATAGAAGGAAAGAGAGGCAGGAGAAAGCAGTGCGAGACATACTTGATGGACTTTAGCAAGAGAATGGCGGAACGGGTTTCGGAAGAGATAATCTACCCTGTGGGTAAAATTTTAAATCAATTTTTACAGAAGCCCTTTTTTTTTATCGACTCGGAACGACAAATCGGGGAGCCGAGTTCGAATTCTAGTTGAATTCCTTGCATTCACTTACGCACAAATACTCTTGGGAAGGGTATTAATTCGTCTTTTTCCTCCAGTTATGGGTTACATAATAGGACAGATTGGGTTCTATAGCCTTGGCTGGCAACCAGTCTATCGCAGAAAGCAATGGCAACCTACTGCGGGATAATCTTCTACCCAGTCAGTCATGTCTCTTTCGAGACATGATTGCCCAAAGTGTCTATCATGTATGACACTTAACTGACTGACCAAGAGGAAAAGTGTTAAGAGCGACAAGAGATAGAATTAAGTGGAAGTTCATGATTGTTTACGTCCTGAAGGGACAAGGTGCATCAAAAAGATTTGCATTATTGTATACAATAAAATTTGATTGTCATTGTAATAATTGTATTAGTAAATATAATTGTTTATGTAAGCTCAAAATAAATGTTATCATTTACTATCCATTTTTGGACCACTATGTATGCATAAACATTGTTTGTGAGATCATGAGTAACTTAGACTGATTAAATAAGACGTTTTACATGTTATTAAAATAATAAATGTAAATTTTTTATTCGGATAATGTAACTGACATGTATTGCTGAATTATATATTTTTAAATATTTTCTTCTTGTTGATAATTATGGTGCATCTGTTTACGATGGAACCATTTAATGTTGTTATAATTTTTGCTTAAAACAAAGTTTTGTTTGTTTTTGTGACTTTTTTCTAGAATTCAATAAGCTGATCTTATTTGTTCTTGATAACATTGGAGAGAGTTGTTGTTGTTAGGTGTTTGTTTTATGTTACTAATTACTATAAAACACGAAGAATTAATTAGTCTTACTTAATTATTCATGTTTTATTACTTTTTAATAACAGACATAATACATCTATGAGAACATAGAGTTTTCTAATTAAGACAAGAATGTTTGCTTGTGCTTTTTATGCATTTAAAAGCAACATTATGAATGTTATTATAATCACACACACACACACACACACACACACACACACACACACACACACACACACACACACACACACACTCGTTTTCCACTGCTATGAAATACCACGATGATATTGAATCAATTACTATGACACTGCGCCTCATTGGCTTCACTCTCTCAACCGACCTCAAGTGGAACGAATACATTAAAATCAATAGCTACATCTACCATTACGAAAGTCGGGTCATTATGTCGAACCAGAAAGTTTTTTTCTTCTCAGAATTCATCTTGCACATTTTTAAATCTATCATTCGTTCGGGCATTGAATACTGTTGTCATATCTGGTTGGGTGCTCCCGTTATTCATCTCAGGGTTCTCAACAAAATACAAAGGCTGATCTGCAACGGAATCAATTCAGATTTAGCAGCTCCACTTTAGTCACTTTCTCACCGTCAAGATGTGGCTTACCGCTGTCTTTTCTAAAAATATTTTCACGGCTTCTGCTTTTTAAGATCTTATTTCCCTGATGAAAAAAAAGTAAATGATGAGGGGATCAAAAATGTGCAGTGCGACGCTTGCCGGCAGTCCAGCTGTTTTTCTTTCTTCTTCGGTGGCCTCAAGGAAATGGATTTCGTGGCTCTTTTTCTCGGCCGTTTCACTGGGCATTTGTGAAACAGACACCAACTAAGCCGCTCATACTTCCTCTTCGTCAGTCCGCACGTCCGACTTTAACACACACAGTCCGCCAAAAAAACAAAAAACAAACAAACAAAAAAAAAAAAACACAGTCCGCCAAAAAAAAAAAAAAACAAAAGCAAAAAAAAGCAAAAAACAAACAAACAAAAAACAAAAAAAAAACAAAAAACTGATGACCTTAGTGCTGCTGGCACCGCTTTTTAGGCCATCCCAAGACGGCCAAATTTGCATGTGTGCGAATATCGTCTCGTTTTGGCCGAGAGAGGCGCGCATAAATAATAGCCATATTTCTTTTTTGTTATTATTTTGCAAGCAAGACACGTTCGGGCTTGTTTCGAATTTCGAGGTAAGTCATGCCTTTCGTTACACTTCGACCACATGAATCTACTCGTGCTAATAGACTGGCAACTAGGTTCCACCCTTTAACCGTCAAAACAGTCAAATATAACCGCCTCTTTACTCTATCAGCTTCTAGAAGTTTAAATGTAACGTCAATTGCCATCTTCTATCTCCTTAATTCCCATCTTTTTTCTATTCTTTCTTCGACATTTCCTGCACCTTGATTTTTGACTTTTCCCCCCAGTTTTCCCTCACTGCAATATTCTGAGACAGTTCTGCCTTGGGAGAAATTTTTAAAAAAGAATATTACTGCCATATTTGGTTTGGTGCACTGCAATGTTATCGGTGCTGACCTGGCATCTCGGTTTCAATCCTTTTCCCACCACCGTGACGTTGCATCCCTATGTTGTTTTTTTCAAAAAATATTTTCATTGTAATTGTTCTCAGGAACTCTCCTAATTGGTATCACGACTGAATTAATTTAAGTGTATTAATTATTGAAATACAGTATTTTTAAAAATTTACTGTTTGTTTGTTTTTTGTTTTGTTCAATCTGTGTCATTTAGAAACTGCTTGATTTTTTTTTGGTAATAGTTGAAGTATGTATTCTTTTCGGTTATGTATCGGTATATAGTGTAATAATCGTAAATCCTTCACTGTTGTTTTTTCTGTTTTTCCTTCTGCGTTCAGTAAATTTATATGTTGAACCGCACTGTTTCTTTTGTTTTATCCGTGCCTTTTGGTAAAATCTGTGTGGTTTATTGTTGAAATACAGTAGTGTTAAAAGTGTTCAATTGTAAGATAAAAGCATATTGATTGTTTAATACTTAGTTTTTGGTCTATTAGGACTAGTTAGACCAGTACACATTTCACCGTAACAAGAGCGTTCTTAAAAAGAAAAACGGTAAAAGGCAAAATCAGTTATGAAATATCACCTGAAGACACCGCTCATGGTAGAAACCTGGGTAGCGAAATAACTCGTTTAAAAATGGAAAATATTCAAAAGGTTTACAATATCATTGTTTCGAACACTTTTTAATACAAAGTCTAATCAAAGTTGATAATCTCGTTATCGTAATGTATTCACTTTTCATCGCCGGTCATGATACAATGCAAAAAATAACAAAAACAAAAACAAACAAACAAAACAAACAAAACAAAACCAAAAGACTAAAAAAACCCTTTGCTTTTCTGTTGTTGAAACAGCTGTTCACCCGAGAAAAGACGCCGTTCGACGTCCCTTGGTTTCAACTCGTAAGGCCCCCAATGTCCTTGGTTTTGAATAATTCTTAATGCTTTTAAACGTTTTGAAACTGTTGTGTGATCAACTAATGAATATACAAGTTCAGCTTGTGCCTGACATGCGTCTTCATAAAGTAATGCCTCAAATTTTTGCCTTCAAACCTTTTTTCGTTGCGCTAGAGCGTTTATTATCTTCAACATCAAAATCATTATTTTTGAAGCGTCTGCAGGTTAGACAGAATCCCTTTTGTGTAAAAGGGATTCTGTCGAGAAAAACTTCCTGGAATTACGGCTTAATAAGATGATATCAGTTGCAATAGTGGTGAAAAGCGACATTACATTTAAACCTTTAAAATTGTTCTTTTTCACTCTGTTCGATATTTAAATTTATATTTAAATGAGTTATCTATTTAATGTTTAATCGCGTGTATCCAAAGGAGTTACTAACTGTTACTTTAGGTTGTTTATGATTCGTAGAGATTGAAAGAAGATGATCGGACGAACACACGTACACTGAGCTTTGTTATTATAGATTAATTTGAAGACAACATCATTGAGCGGTCTTTAGACTAGTAAAAAATAGGAATGCACTAAATAACTGATGAATATTAATAGTTTTATTCTTGTGATTAGGGTTCGAATGAATGCGAACGGGCCAGTGAGCCAGTGTGCGTATTAGTCTTGGTCCACTGTGTATACTCGACGCGCATGCAGAAAATCCCTAGATAGAAAAACCGACGGACGTCACACGTACACTGCGCTTTGGTTATTGAGATGAAATCCGTGGGAAATCAACGAATGTCATCAACAAATATTAATCGGAAAATAAAAAAATTGTGTACGCTAAAGACATTTCGGTTCCACTCTATTATTATATTTCGTGATTTAATTCTAATTGGAAAGGTGAAAATATGAATAATTAAATTATGAATGAATCAAAAAAGTTTCATCATCACGACTTCCAAGAATAAAAGAAAATTAAAAGAAAATTAAAAGAAAATACAATTTCTTTGAGGAAGAATGCATTCAGTGTAATTACCGCAAACGCATATTTTATCGATTAACAAATTATATATATATATATATATATATATATATATATATATATATATTAAATGTAACATTTTATATATATATATATATATATATATATATATATATATATATATATTAAATGTAACATTTTATTTATTTCATTACTGTGAAAATCAAATTTTCATGTATACATTGAATATAATGTTAACATGAAAATGCATTTGAATGGGTATTTACTATAAAAATGAATTGCAAATGATTTTACTTTGAAATTGAATTGGAAAGTGATTTCACTATGAAAACGCACTGGAAAGTGATTTAGCTATGAAAATGCATTGAAAGTGCTTTTATTATGAAAATGTATTGGAAATGGTTTTACTATGAAAATGCATTGGGAATGATTTTAACATGAGAATGCATAAGAAATGGTTTTACAATGAAAATGCATTGAAAATGATTTTAATACGAAAATGCATAGGAAATGGTTTTATTATAAAAATGCATTGGGAATCGATTTTACTATGAAAATGTATTGGAAATGGTTTTACAATGAAAATGCATTGGAAATGATTTTAAGATGAAAATGCATAAGAAATGGTTTTACAATGAAAATGTATTGAAAATGATTTTAATACGAAAATGCTTAGGAAATGGTTTTATTATAAAAATGCATTGGGAGTCGATTTTACTATGAAAATGTATTGGAAATGGTTTTACTATAAAAATGCATTTGGAAATGATTTTAATATGAAAATGTATTGGAAATGATTTTACTATGAAAATGCATTAGAAATGATTTTTATATCAAAATTTATTGGAACTGATTTTACTATGAAAATGTATTGGAAATGGTTTTATATGAAAATACATTGGAAATGGATTTTACTATGAAAATGCATTGACTAATGATATTTACAATGAAAATGCATGACGACTGATTTTATTCTGAAAATGCTTTGTAATTGTCCGATTAATGATAACTCCTGATCGTATTTTCACTCAGTTACTCTTCAGAATCCGTTACAGTGAGATTGGATAAGAAATGACATATTGATATATTTCTTTCTAAATGGGAAGTACAGAATCTTTCTCGTTCTTTCTCTTTTTCACACTCAGTCTTTCCCTTTGCTGTTCTTTTGACACATTTCTCCATTTCTGGGCAGAAATAAGCCAAACAGATGACCCAGACAATCATATGGAAGATTTTGGGCAATAAAGGTCACAGTAGATAGAAGGAATCAAGAAATACGAGATTTACCAATAACCTTTTTTTTTCGCCTAAAACGTTCAAAAAACGTGTAAGCGTAGAAGAAATTATAAAAAGGAAGGCACACATACTTTTCAGACGAAGAGAGCGATTCATAGACCGAGACGAAACTAAGACAGATTCAGTAAATCATGAATCAGATCAAGACAACATAGAATCAAAAGAAGTAACCTATGACACTTATGAAGATGGAGAACAAACATTAATGAAATATCTGAAGCACACAAAACGTGCAAAACGTATAAAACAATTGTACAATGCAATCTTAAAAAAAAACATTTGATTCCTAATTCAAACATGACACAAAAGGAAACATAAAAATGGCGAACTCAAAACTAACGAAAAACTATTTAATACAATATCCAACATAGAAGAAACAGAAAAATGCAAACGAACATTTATAAAGAAAAAAGAATCAGAAGAACATTTAAATAATAATATTTCATTCTCATTACTATGCTATATGTAAAGAGAAGCAAGAAATAAAAGTTAATTTTATTATTGTAACATAGGCCAATCTTAATATATTCCTTTATTCAATTCACAACTAATAATAAATCCACACCATCAAATGGTTGCAGAAGAATCCGTCATCATGCCCATATATCTTAGCTTATTGGATTTACTTAAATGCTAACCACGCCAGATTATTTGCCCACTTCCAGCAAGTATAAATAAGTTTCATTTATCATAATTACAATATAAACCACAGCTTGACTCTGCTCGCGTTAAACAACAGAAATAAGTCTGGATGGGCATCCGTTACAGTGATTAGCTTGACCATGTATTAGACTAGGTGTCTGCAAACTACAGCATGCGTGCTACACGTGGGACGCCAAACAATTTCCAATGGCACGATTTGTTGAACTAAGAAAGTCCCTGGAAGACGAAAATTTAGAGAAATCGCCTGCTATACTCAACTTTTGGATATCCCTCCTGAGATCTTTCATCTGTTTGACGAAAATTGCTTTTGCACTTCTTTCGGGTTTTGGTTCAACTTATTCATGTGAGCAAATTTTCTCTCACATGAAAGCAGTGTTAAGTCCACAAAGAAGTTGTCTAACGCATGAACATTTAGAATTGTGTAAAAAAAGTATATTACCGATATTGAGCAATTGGTTAAGACTGTGCAAAGGCGAGGCTCCCCTTAATAATAAAAACTAAAAAAATACTTTTAAAAACAGTTTATTTCTATTAATGTGGTTTACGTATTATTAATACATTGTAGAAGAAGTATATTGACGTTTACTTGTATAAAAATACATATACTGTTGGCACATCGAATAATTTTAAAACACATAGTTAGCAAAAGGTTACCGACCCTGTATTAAACCATGGTCTCCCGAAACAGACGAACGTCTAAACTGACGGATGCAAATAGATGATCGGTGGGCAGTGATAAAAAAATCTACACATAATTTATTTCCTGGATTACGTTTTTCTATATTTGGTTTTACGGTAGGTATTTTTATCACCTTTGATTATACATATTATGCAGTTAACTCGACGATTTGAACAAAAGAGGTATATTGAGTCTTGAATTGCTATAACCACCGTTGTAGGCTGCAAGGTGTGACTGTAATGATTTCTGTAGGCCTTAAGACGCTACTGTAAAGAACTCTGTTAGGCGGGGGCTATAACGACATTTGGAAGACGCGTCTGACTAAAAGGTGCTTTTCCAAAAAAAAAAAAAAAAGGAAAATAAAAAGGATGCGGATTCGACCCAAGTTGAAGTGCGTTTTTCGTTTTCTACATAAAAGTTTTGATGATATTGAAAGGACAGGGCACATAAAAGAAGAAGAAGAAGAAGAAGAAGAAGAAGTGTTCTGATAGAAGACGAGAAGTGTGACACAGAGATCCAAAGGCGAATTAGCATGGCCATGGCAAAGGAAGCATTCTATACGTTGAGTAAAGTATTAAGAAACAGGACAATTTCGCTAGAAGCAAAAAAAAAAAAAAGAAAAAAAAGAAGAGTACTGGATTGTTATGTGATATCAGTTCTTTAATATGTGGCAGTGAATGTTGGACAATATAATCAAAGATGAAGGAAAAACTTGAAGCAATTGAAATGTGGTTTTATAGAAGGATGCTGTGGATCGAGTATGTGAGCAATAATGAGGTTTTGGAAAGGATGGCAACGAAAAGGAAATTAATACTGAGCACCAGGAAGAGACAGTTAAAGTTCTTGGGACATGCAATGAGGAAGGAGGGCTTGGAGAACCTGGTACTAACAGGCCAGATAGAGGGAAAAAGAGACAATGGAAAGCAGCGTATAACATATTTGAATGACCTGATAAGGTGGATGACGGAACGAGGGTTGCGTGGTGTAACAGGAGAAGGCGTGCTAAGAGCTACCAGGAGATGTGGAAAACCATGATCGCCTACGTCCTGAAAGGACAGGGCACATAGAAGAAGAAGAAGATCAGTAGCTGTTAATTTGTACATTTATTGTGTGGAACCAAATCAGTTTAAAAATATGCAAACGGTCAGGTGAATACAAACGTTTTCTCAAAACAGAAATTAAATCCAATCTTTAGGCAAATGAAGTCCGTGACTCTTAGCAAGAACGATTCCTCTTCGAACCTTGTGGGTTGGCGGTACAGTATCACAAATAATATCACTTGAAAACTTTCAAGAACAGCAATATCTAAATTGGATAGCACAAGAGAAAATACTGACATAATCCTGATTTTTAAGTCCAATGAAAGGATAGGACAGAAACCGCAATCCGTGATTGAAAAGTCAGTTAATGGATTGAGAAAGCTACTTTTCTTGAAAAAGAACGTTTATGTAAATATCAATCAAAAGTAACCCTGTCCGCCCATTCAATAAATTCCGAGTATTTCCTCATAAAAAAACGGCTAATATTAACAACACACACACACACACACACACACACACACACACACACACACACACACACACACACACACACACATTTATTTTTCGTGAAAGACATGATGCTTTGGCGCACATTATCAGTGATGTTATTTTAGTCAGGGTTCATTCGGAGTTTCAAGCTTTTCAACATCGTATCTGTTTTTCACAGTTACCCGGTCGATACTGATCAGATATTGGCTCATGTTCTATGCGTCAGCTACAACTATGATCATAATGCACCCAAAACACTATGAGTCGGGCTCGCCTGAAATTTTATTGCTCAATAACGAACTACTACCGGCTTACAAGCTTCTCTCTTCTATAAAGTATATTTCTCGCACTTCCCGCCTGTGGAATTCCCTTCCCCGACAGCTAGAATCCCCAGGAATTTAAATGTAAGGTAAATAGACATCTCCTATCTCACTAACTCACATCCACCGGTATTCTCATCCGTCTATTACCCTCCTCCTGACATCCCCTATAACTAACCCCTCTTTCTCATCACTTTTCCCAATGTAACACCCTGCGCAACAGCGAAGAAAAACAGCCTTGCTTTGCGACACGGAAATTTCTATGTTTCGAGATTTCTATCTGCCGCAATGTACTTTTAATTCATAATTCGTTTAATTTGTTTAAACCTCATAAACTCTAATAACGCTACAAGCACACAACTAAACCCTCTACAGAAAACCAATGTAGTGTCTCAATTTACGTGCCCGTTCAGAGATTGTATCTCTGGTACTAATAATAAACCCCCGACATATATTGGTTTTACTACAACCACGCTCTCCCGTAGACTTACCTGTCACCTTTCTGATCAGAGTACAATTAAACAACATTTATTTGAAAAAAATAGCCATGTAGGTAATATCAGACAGAGTTGAGTCAACAAAACAATAATCCTCACTCATACACACAGTAAAAAGAACCTTCAGATAATGAAGATAGTCTACATTAAATCCAAACAACCCAGACTAAATAAAATCACGTTTAAATCTGGTCATAACACATTCTTCTTCTTCTTCTTCTTCTATGTGCCCTGTCCCTTCAGGACGTAGGCGATCATGGATCTCCACGTCTCCCTATCCCTTGTGGCTCTTAGTATGTTTGCTCCTGTTGCTCCTGGCAACCCCCGTTCCGTCATCCACCTGATCAGACCCTGCAAATATGTTATCCGCTGCCTTCCTCTGTCTCTCCTTCCTTCTATCTGTCCAGTCAGTATCAGGTTCTCCAGGCTCTCCTTCCTCATTGCATGTCCCAGGAACTTCAGTTGTCTCTTCCTGATGCTCAGCATCAATTTCCTTTTTGTTGCCATTCTTTCTCATTGCATTTAAATATATGGTTCTGTTAACATTTTGTTCTCTCGCGCGGTGTGACGTCATAGAACCGCATTACAAATTTACAAACTGCGTTTGATATTTGATTACTGTTATCGTTGGTTAGCAAAGTTTTATGTCAACACAAGATAAAATCGTCTTTGATGGTGCATGTTTTCATGTTAACGTCCTTGCAACCTCTCTGAAGATGGCTCATATGAGCCGAAAACTTAGAACCAACTTAATAAAAAAGTATCCAAATTTTTATCTTTATTTTCACCTGAAATTAAAGCGAACATACGATGTTTAGAACGGCTCATGATTAAACGTAATGGACATTCTTTGTCTCTTATATTTAACAGTATATGTTTAGAAAATTATCTGCTGCCTCGATACACTATATATATATATATATATATATATATATATATATATATATATATATATATGATGGATTCCCTTATCGTGAACAATAGATGAGGGGCAGTAATGTATGGTGAGCTTTATTTTACACTTACGCATGCTTGTTCTGTGTAATTGTGCAGAAAATCTTACATAATTACATATATATATATATATATATATATATATATATAAAACGTAGCACACTTGGTATATTATCCAGGTAAATTTTGATAGATACGAACTCAAAAGAACTCAATGTTAAATTTATTTATTTAATTGAACAAAGTAATATAATTTAGAAAAGATCTTAGATTATTACAATGGGTGATACATATTTCACCGCATATTGCGGCTCGTCAGACCCAAATGGAACAACAGTTGGTCCTCAAAAATCCGCTAAAATGTTTTTTTTTGCATAGACGCTCACATGTCTATTCTAAATATGGGCATGTGAGCGTCTATGTAAAAAAAAATTTAGGGATTTTTGAGGACGAACTGTTGTACCATTTGGGTCTGATGAGTCACAATATATGGTCAAATATGTATTACCCATTGTAATAATCTAAAATCTTTTGTAAATTATATATATATATATTAGATATGTGTTAGTTTTTCTCTGTGTGTGTGTGTGTGCAAAAATAGACAAAGCACCAATAAGACGAAATATTCTTAAAGTAATAATACCGTCAACACGCAAAGGCATATAAATAAGTGATTGTAGCGTTGCAATTTCAAGAAAGACTTTATATATATATATTGGCGTATGCTTAATTACAAACTAAGCATACGCCAAAACAACCCTTATTCCCCCATAGCAGTACACTTCAATCAACATTAGAAAACTGAAAATGTTTACTAATAGATTCTGATTTTAGTTCTACATACTCACGCAGAAAGAAAGAAAAATACTGGATTTTAAAATTAAATGCATACAGGCTAGGATTAAATAGGGACTTAGGTGTTTTGAATCTTTATAAATATTTCAATAGTGAAACATTTTTTAGATACACTTAAAAACATTTTCTTTAAAACAACATTTATAAGTATTATTAAAGATAGGTTTACATTTACAAATATGAAAAAAATCTGTCGCTTTCTGCGTCACGTGATGTAAACAATCTTTCGGACTAACGCTCCTCGCGAAAACGTTTCTAATTTAAATTTTAAAATCATTTGTTTCTGATGTAAGGCCGAGGACGGTCTGAAATATCAAATATAATAATAGAAATAAATAGATACTGTCAAAAAAATACATTTTAAAACTTACAACTTTTTAGTAGTTTTTCATATATATATATATATATATATATATATAGGCATATATATCCAGTTCGTAAACGGTAAGGATAATCCAACAAGATTAACTAAATATAAAATATTAAGTGTTATATCTATATAGAGAACTCAATGGATGTTATCCAGAGCAAATTATTTATGAAGGAAAAGTAAACATGTCATTTCAAGTGAAAATGACGTGTTGAATTTTCCTATATATATATATATATATATATATATATATATATGTGTGTGTGTGTGTGTGTGTGTGTGTGTGTGTGTGTGTGTGTGTGTGTGTGTGTGTGTGTGTGTGGTTAAATAAAGAAGACAAAAGGAAAACTATATTTTACTCGCCTCCTACGCGTTTCGTCTTGTGATGGACTTTATCAAGGCAAAAAGATATAATTCATTTTACTTTAAATAAATTATCTATAAGCAAAACATTGTTGATAACTAGAAATAACGCTCATAAATTATTTATAAGATCAACAGAAATTTAAACTTTTTTTTCAAAAACGATATAGATCATGATTGAAGTGAGTACAGTGCAGTGTAATGTAATTAGATGTTAAAATGATGGGAATTTAACCGTTTTCTTTGAGTTTTTTATTGTATATGTTTTAATATTGTTTCCAGAAGAAAAAATGAGATTGGGAAAAAAAGCCGGGGTGTAAATTGATATTTTGGCAATATTGACGTTTTTTTTTAAAAACTAAAAATTTCCGTTAATCTTAGGAATAATTTGTGAGCGTTTTTGTCCAGTTACCAACAATTTTTTGTTTATAGATACGTTATTTAAAATAAAATTCATTTCGTCTTTTTGCTTTCATCACAGGACGAAACGCGTAGGCGAGTAAAATATAGTTTTCCTCTTGTCTTCTTTATTTAAGCATACTGTTCTTAATCTCGGATTATAACTGAGTATACTTTCACACACACACACACACACACACACACACACACACACACACACACACACACACACACACACTTATTAATAAATTTGCATATTATTTTAATTCGGTGGCACGACGAAGAGTTTCATGCGTTATGCAATTACTAGGTGGCCATTACGAACTGACCGTTTAAGAGATTTGAATTTAAGTTTGCTCGATGTTTATGGGAATTAAATCTTATAAGATTCGAGTCCTATTTTTTCATTCATCAAGAGTAAAATTCAAATAGACAAAAATTACATGGAGATAAAAACATTGAACATCGAGTGAACTCAAATTCAAATTTCTTAAACAGTAAGTTCGTAATATGCACCTGATGATTGCATAACACATGAAACTCCGAATCGTGTCACCGACGTAGGATAATATGTATATTTATTAATATATATATAATAAAGCTCTGTTCATACAATGAGCACTGCTTTATTAACACTTAAATAATATTTTTTATACAAGTGTGTATTCTAATATGTATATTGAATGCAATCGTCAGCCTTTAAGCTTTCGATTGCGTTCAAGCATGATACAGACTGTCGCCTCTGTGTGTTGACACCAATGTCCACTTTTATGCAGGGTGCAATGGGTAAATTGTCGCCATTTTTAATTTTTAATTTCTCGCATGTGCCTTTTCTGATTTTGTCGACTGCACTGTATAGTAGGGTTAGTTGAGTACTCTCTGAGAAAACGTGCGCTATTACGCAATTTACTCTACCAGAATTTTGGCACTCGCACCGGAAGCTCAATGTCAGAGTGTTTGGGTGTCAGTTTAAAGACACTGCAGAGGATTAGAAAATTGGATAAGTTGGATAAGTCTAATAGTGATTACGAAAGTATTTGCAATGATTACTAGTGATGGCAACATTATGCCTCCATTCAACCTCCCACAGAGCCTCCGATTCAACGTGAAGGCCTACATCAAGTACCTTGAGAAGGTAGTGCTTCCCTGCGTCAAGAGAATAGCTGCTGCAGGACCCTATTCCTGGCAAAAGAACTCTGCATCACACGAGCAGGAGAACCCAATCATGGCCGCCAGCGAATTTCTGCGACAACATCACTCCTTACATGCAATCTTCTTGATTATTATATGTGAGGCGAAGTTGTGCAAGAGACCTACAAAGATGAATTGAAGCCAAGGATTACGGCAGTATTCACTCAATTAAAAAAGGAGACTATCCAGAAAAGTTACAGATTCCGAAGTCGGCAATTTTATTGAATAATTTTACTATTTCGTATTCTCGGATATTTTCTGTGTAATTTTGGTTAATATATCTGTTAAAATGAGATGTCAGTGTTATTTTCAATTCTGCGTAATTTAGACGTAATTCATTCATCACACTCCGTACTTAAATACATTTGAGACCTGATGACACTGAGCTCTTTAACCCATAGATATAGCATACCTTATATATATATATATATAGTCATCCGCAGACAGATAAGTTTCGCTATATCATCGCTCATCAGTACGGTTAGACTCCGATTACTTTTTACCCAGAATATATCTCAGAATATTCACACACACATGCGTATAAATATATATATAATATTTAATTGTGATTAGTACACAATTGCTGTTTTTTTTTCAGTAGGTTACTAGTAGAAAGGTATTTTTGGCAAAAAGGTTTTTGTTATAAAGTGCTCGATATCGAAATAGAGATAGAGCATATTCAGGGATTTTTGTTCATAGGAATAAGAACAAAATCGAGAAGCAATTGAAAATTCTTGAAAAGTGAGGACATCGCAATAACGCTTTGACGAAACTCCAAAACCAGCATGACTGAAATAACACTGGTTAGATAAGTGACGTACTTCTCTACATTAATTTTTTTACACACACACACACACACACACACACGACGAGAAATTGTAGGAGGATTTGAAATAATTAATCGAGTTTTTATTAGACCTCAACAGAATGCAAAAAGCACTAGACGGCCGTTTCGTCCTATATTTGGGACACACACAAACTACCAGGAATTAAAACCCAGACAGTTAAGTTATTAAACTAACGTTATACCAACTGTACCACGGACCCCACCCGTGACGGAGAGGTAGCGAATTAAACTCGATATAACGCCGTTCATTCACATATTCCGTGGTGAAATTCTGCTGAGCTCATTTTACCTAGGACTGCTCATATATATATATATATATATATATATATATATATATATATATATGAAGTTTTGGCTAAAACATAATTAAATTTGGACAGAACAACAGAAGTGATTCTGCTTTGGATTTTCCTCTTCCACCAATAAATGTAATATTTGAAAAAATCAAAGAAAAATCTTCAAAGAACATAGCAGAATCAATCAGATGATATTTTTTTGTTCTTGCTCTCTCTTTATTTCCCTCTGTCTGTCTGTATGTCTGTCTCTATCTAATGGTTTGTTCAATTTTGAACAAGGAAAAATATGTTGAACGAACAAGTATACTGTGTGTTATATTTATAATCCAGAGTTCGGTCGATGTCAGACAATTGCTATGATAATTTCTCATGTTAATTTGGTGAGCATCTATTTTCTTGAGTTTTTCGTTTCTTTGCAACCTTCTGTGACGTTCATATCTGGATGCAATCTGACATTTTAATGTTTATTAGACAGAAGGCAGAAACTTCAAAGAAATCTGGAAAGTTTTTTTTTTAACAAAAGACGTAATGCACATTAGGATGGCGAAATCTTGTAAATTTTTACTAGAGGACGTAGTGTTCATTTGGATAGCGAAATCTTGGAATTTTTTTTTCAGGAGACCTAGTATGAGGTACTAATATCCGAAGGCTCATTAGGACAGTGATATCTGGGAAGTGTTTTTAACAGAGTAAGTATTATGAGGTACCGATATTGAAAAGCTCATTGTCATAGCAAAATCTGGTAAGTTTTTTAACAGAGGTCTTAATGTGAGGTACTGATATCCGAATGCTCACAGCGAAATCAGGAAGATTTTTTTAACAGAGGACGTAATGTGAGGTAATGATATCTGAATGCTCATTGGGACTGCGAAATCTGGGAAGTTTTTAACAGAGGCCGTAATATGAGGTTTAATATTCGAAGTATCATTGGGATATCAAAATCAGCGAACTCTGGAAATTTTTTTTAACAGAAGATGCAATGCGAGGTGCTTATATCTGAATGCTTATTAGGATAGTGAAATCTTGCAAGTTTTTTTTAACACAAGGCCGAATGGAAATTACTGATATCCAAAGCATTATTAGGACAGTGAAATCTATGAATCTTTTTAACAGTAGAGGTAATGAGAGGTACTGATATCTAGAGGCTCATTTGGGATAGCGAAATCGGGGAAGTTTTTTTTACTGTAGACGTAATGTGAGATACTGATATTCGAAGACTCATTTGGGATAGCGAAATCGGGCAAGTTTTTTTTACTGTAGACGTAATGTGAGATACTGATATTCGAAGGCTCATTTGGGATAGCGAAATCGGGGAAATCTTTTTTACTGTAGACGTAATGTGAGATACTGATATTCGAAGGCTCATTTGGGATAGCGAAATCGGGGAAGTTTTTTTTACTGTAGACGTAATGTGAGATACTGATATTCGAAGGCTCATTTGGGATAGCGAAATCGGGGAAGTTTTTTTTACTGTAGACGTAATGTGAGATACTGATATTCGAAGGCTCATTTGGGATAGCGAAATCGGGGAAATTTTTTTTAAAAAGAAATCGTAATGTTAGGTAGCGATATCTGAAGGCTCATTGGGATAGCGAAATGTGGGACCTTTTTTAACAAACAACGTAATATGAGGTACCGATATTCGAATGTTCATTTGCATAGTAAAATCTGGAAAGTTTTTAACAGAAGTCATAATGTGAGGTACTGATATCCGAAGGCTCATTGAGGTAGTGAAATCTGGGAGATTTTTTGTTAACAGAGGACCTTATGTGAAGTACTGATATCCGAAGTTTAATTTGGATAGCGAAATCTAGGTAGTTTTTTTTAACGGAGGACGTAATATGAGATACTGATATCTGAAAGAGCATTGGCTTAGCAGAATTTGGGAAAGTTTTTAACAGAGGACGTAATGTGAGATAATGATATCCGATGGCTCATTGAAATAGCTAAATCTGGGAAAATTTTTAACGTAGGTGGTAATGTAAGACACTTTTATCCGCTCATTTAGATAGCGAAATCTGGGAAGATTTTTAACAGAAGTCATAATGTGACGTGCTAATGTCCGAAGGCTCATAAAAATGTGGGAAGTTTTTTAAACAGAGGACGTAAAGTAAGGTACTAATATTCGAAGGCTCATTGGGACAGCGAAATCTGGGAAGTTTTTTTTTTAATAGAGAACGACTCGGATGTGCGTTGTGGTGCAGTTGATATCCACTCGGAACGACAAATCGGAGTGCTGATTTCAAATTCCAGTGGAATTCCTTGCATTCACTTACGCACTGTTACCCTTGGGAAAGGTATTTATCCGTCTCTTCTCTCCAGTTATTGGTTAAATAACAGGAGAGATTGGGTTCTATAGCCTTGGCTGGCAACCAGCCTACCGCAGAAAACAATAGCAACCTACTGCGGGATAATCTTCTGCTCAGTCAGTCATGTCTCTTTCGAGACATGATCGTCCAAAGCGTGTATCACGTATAGAACTTAACTGACTGACTGAATATAATAGTTGAAAACATTGCTAAGGCTTCTTTTAATCTTAAAGTGGCGGATCGGTTTTCTATTGTTGTGAAGTAATGAATTGTTCCCCCACCAATTACAAGTTAATAATTAATACATCTCTTCCCCCTCTAGTTATGAGTCAGATAACAGGACAGATTTGGTTTGTATAGCCTTGACTGGCAACCAGTCTACCGCAGAAAGTAATGGCAGCCTAGTGCGGGATAATCTTCTGCCCAGTCAGTCATGTTTCTTTCGAGACATGATTGCCCAAAGCGTGAATAACGTATGGCACTTAACTGAATGTGAGATACTGATACTCGATGGCTCATTGGGAAAGCGAAATCTTGAAAGATTTTTAACCGAGGTCGTAATGGGAGATACTGATATACGAAGACTCTTTCGGATAACGAAATCTCGGATTTTTTTTAAACAAGCCATAATGTGAAGAAGGAAATTACTGCAAAAGTAATTCAAACTTACCAAAAAGGTAGCTTTTAAAATTCCACTTATCCTATCGGCACAATGCTTCTATGACGGTCTTTGGGAATCCAATTCGTAAAAGTTCAAATAATCTATTACTCTTGGGGTCATCAGGAGAGAATGTGCACCGTTTCGGGGCCTTCCTCTCTACGGTTTTCATTGCACACCGGCCCCCCTCACTGATGTGAGGCCCCATTGTATTTTACTAACCGTTTCAACGAAAAGCAAAAATGATTTTAAAATAAACGGTTAAAGAGAAAATATTTTCACGTTTTTCTCCACGTTTGCGCGACAAAGTTAGCATATTGTTCTATTACGATATATTCCACGTCGCGTCTCTCTTTTTCCAAATCCACATGGAACCATTTTCTGCTAACTCTATTAATTTCTTTATACTGCGGGCTCTGTTACGGCCTTTTATTCCTATTTCACTCAAAAATTTGTACAGGGTGCTTGACGCAAATCCTCTTGCTCCAATTTCCACGGCCTTAATGCTTACACTATAACCTTCTTTTTCCAGCTGTGATTTTAAATCGTCGTATTTACTTTCTTTAAAATCATGGCTCTGTTCCATTCGGTTTTCATAAGGAATTGTTAATTCCACTAAAATAATGTTCTTATTTGAGAACAGAACAATATCTGGTCGAAAACCCTTTTTTGAGATTATTTTTGGGTAATTGATACTCCAGCCTTTAAGGTCTGCAGAGACTTCCCAATCGTTACCAGATTTAAGAAGGTTTTGTCCAAGTGTAGCTAAGTTTTTGGGCTGTTTAGAAGAGGCATAAATTCTTCCTCCTTTTGTAACAAATTTTTGGGTTGACTTCGAAGAATCAGGCTTCATATACTTTTTTATGACTCTGACCAACTCATCCAAAACATTATTATGTCTCCATGTATATCTTCCATTGGCCAGAGCTGTCTTACAGGAACTAAGGACATGTTCTAATGTCTGAGGTTTTTCTTTGCACAAGGGACAAGTTGGATCATTTTCTTTTTTCCATTTCACTAGGTTGTTTTTAGTCGAAAGCATATCATACGTAGACCGTATCAAAAAATTCAACCTAATAGGAGCCATTTGCCAAATATCTTGCCAATTAAGAGATTTCTGTAGGGCTTGCTCCCAGTTTGTCCATTGGCCTTGTTGCGATTGTTGAACACCTTTTAAGAGTCTTTTATCATCCTCGTCGTTCCTTACATCCTGGATGACCATGTTTCGGCGATCCTTCCCAGACGTTTTCGACCACCACTGGTTCTCAATTCTTCCTAACCCTTGAGTTCCAGCTTGAGTGTATCCAATGACTTCTTTGAAGGCTAGATGGTCGTTAGCACTTTTTATTGTGTCTCTGACCTTCCACTTTCTGCCTGTTTTTAAAGTAGGATTTAACGATCTAACTACTTTATCCTTTGAGTCATCTAACATCAATTGTAGCCTGATTTTATCGGATTTGAATTCTTCTACAATTGACTTAAACGGCAGTTTTAATTTTGCCTGTCTACAATACAACGCAATATCAGAGAGACCTGGAGGTAAACCCAACCATTTTCGAATATATTTATTTATTACTCTCTCCATTGTCTCTACTTGATTTATGCCAAATTCATACACAAGAAGGGGCCACAAAAGCATAGGAATAAATACGTGTTGAAGACACCACACCTTGTATTTTCCTTGGAGCGGACACAAATTGATTTTATTAAGACCCTCTTTTAAAGCCTGACATGTTTCCTTAATTTGGTTGGAATCATTTATTTGGTGATCATACCAACGGCCCAAACTTTTAACTGCTTTCTCTGTCACAGTAGGTATTCTTTGTTTCCCTACTTCGAAATTTATATTTTCTTTTAGTTTTCCTTTCCTAAGAGAAAGACTTCTAGATTTGTTAGGTTTGAATGCCATTCTGCACCAACCAATCAAATTGTCCAATAAGCTTAACAGTTTGCGCGTCGAATCTTCCTTACTCGAAAGGATCGTAGTATCGTCCATAAACGCTTTTATTGGTGGTATTTGAACACCCCCACCTAGCTCTACAAAAGCAGCCTTGTTTTCTGCGGCTTTCAGAATCAGTTGCATTGCTAGAACACAAAGTATGGGTGATACCGTACAACCCATTGCAATGCCAACTTCTAGTTTATTCCATTTAGTGGTGTACTCCTTCGTTGTAAAGCGCATGAGAAAACCATCAAAATAGGCTCCTAGCATATTCGATATTTCCTCTGGAATATGGAATAATTTTAATGCTAATTTTATCATTTGGTGGGGTACCGATCCATAGGCATTAGCAAGATCCAACCAAATCACATCCAAATTTTTCTTATTTGTTTTTGCTCTTTTTATTGCCTCCCAGATCATGTTTCCGTGTTCCAAACAACCAGCTATTCCTGGAACACCGCCCTTTTGTACAGAAGTGTCGATATAATCATTTGCAAGGCGATATCTGGTTATTCGTGAGGCCAAAACTGCGAAAAATATCTTTCCTTCTACATTGAGCAGCGAAATTGGACGAAATTGTTTAATGTCCTTAGAGTTCTTTTCTTTTGGTATATAAACCCCATCTGCTATCATCCATTGACTGCTAATATGGCGTTTTCTCCAGGCAATATGTATATTTGTATGTAGCCATTTAAGAACGCTTGGACATTTTTTATATAGAAGAAAAGGTATTCCATTTGGTCCAGGTGAAGATTTATTTCTAGTTTTGAATATTATTCGTTTTATTTCTTCACGTGTGGGCGGTTTTGAATCAAATTTGATATTTGGTTCAATCGGCTGAAATAAATTATCATTATGGTCTAATGGTTTATGTTTATTTCGATCAGAGTACGTATTTCTTAAATGTTCTTCTAGAACATTTTGTTCCACTTTGAGTACTCCTGATCTAGGTTGATTTTGATCAAATATGTTCCTTGCATATTTAAACGGTTCTCGAAAGAAACGCTCTTGTTCTTTTTTCCTCTTCACTCGTCTTTTTCTTAAATTTTTTGCTCTGCTAAGAGCGTTATGTTTTTGTTTCAGGTCGTGCCAAATACTCATCAGACCTTCTTTTTCTTCACTATTAGCTGTACTGATTAGTTTTTTCAAATGTCTTTTCTTATTTCTAAGATCCAGCATCAATCTTTGCCGTCTGTTCTTCTTTGCTGGTGATTTTTCTTTTGATTCTTTTACGCCGTAGATTTCCCTACAAACGTCATAGATGATTTCGCTACTTTTAATTAACCTTTCGTTATACTCCTTATTTCCTAGATGTTTACGAAGCTTATTGATTATGATGGTATCAAGCATAATCCAGGCTTCCGAGTTGGATGCTGATGGAAATTTGATTCTTGGTAATCTGGGTTGTGACCCAAACTCTGGTTCAACAGCGTGGATATCCTCGGCACTGTGGTATGCATCCTGGCTTAGGTTTTCCGACGTCTTATCTGAGTATACAGAGCGCTGCTCCTGAACTGTTATTTGGGAATCACAACCCATCTTAGTCCGGTGAATCTTAGCTCCTTTCTGGGACCTGAATTTCAAACCGCAGACACATGGAAATTCCATAGAGTTTTCTCTATTCGTTAGTCCATTTCCAGTTCCAAATCGTTGTCGGGTAATCCGTTTGGGTTCATCATTCTCCCTCCCTTTCGGTGAACCATGAGGGCATTTTCCTTTAAGCTTTCGTTTAGCAATATTAAAATGAACTCTGGGTTGCTAGCCCGGTGAGATCATCTGGTCTTTCCCAGTGTCCCCTGTCTTTCCAGGTGTCATCTGGACTTTTCCCAGATGCCATTCAGTCTATTCCTGAAAGTCAACGGCCTAGCCATATGTCTGAAGAAGGAAATTACTGCAAAAGTAATTCAAACTTACCAAAAAGGTAGCTTTTAAAATTCCACTTATCCTATCGGCACAATGCTTCTATGACGGTCTTTGGAATCCAATTCGTAAAAGTTCAAATAATCTATTACTCTTGGGGTCATCAGGAGAGAATGTGCACCGTTTCGGGGCCTTCCTCTCTACGGTTTTCATTGCACACCGGCCCCCCTCACTGATGTGAGGCCCCATTGTATTTTACTAACCGTTTCAACGAAAAGCAAAAATGATTTTAAAATAAACGGTTAAAGAGAAAATATTTTCACGTTTTTCTCCACGTTTGCGAGACAAAGTTAGCATATTGAAGTAGTAATATCCGAAAGTTTATTGGAATAGCAATCTCTAGGAAGTTTGTTTTTTTTACAAAGGACGTAATGTGAGATATTGATGTCCAAAGGCTCATTGAGATAGCGATATCTGAGAAGCTTTTTTAACAGTGGCCGTAATGTGAGGTAGTGATATTCAGAAGCTTATTGGGATAGCGAAGTTTGTGAAATATTTTAACAGAGGACGTAATATGAGGTACTGATTTTCAAAGGCTCATTGGGATAGAGAAACAAGCCTTCCCAAATTTAAGCAATGTATTAAGACACAAGAAAACTTTGTTAGAAGCAAAGAAAAAATACTGAACTGTTATGTAATAACATTTCTCCTATATGACAGTGAATGCTGCACAATCTATGTACACTTGAGGAAGAAACTTGAAACAATAAAAATGTGATTCTTTACATAATTGACAATATTCGGACTTATTTTCATAGTTATCCTAGAATCAAGCAGGTACAAAAATTTAAATACCTGGGAAGCGTTATAACAGAAGACGGGAAGTGCGACACAGAGATCCGAAGGCGAATTAGCATGGTGAAGGAAGCATTCCAGAAGTTGAGTAAAGTATTTAGAAACAGGGCAATTTCGCTAGAAACTAAGAAGAGAGTACTGGATTGCTACGTGCTATCCGCCCTTCAATATGGCAGTGAATGCTGAACAATACCATTAAAGACGAAGGAAAAACTTGAAGCAACTGAAATGTGGTTCTACAGAAGGATGCTGCGAATATCATGGATCGAGCACGTGAGCAATGATGAGGTCTTAGAAATGATAGAAACAAAAAGGAAATTAATAGTGAGCATCAGGACGAGACAGCTGAAGTTCCTGGGACACGCAATGAGGAAGGAGGGCTTGAAGAATCTGATACTAACGGATCACATAGAGGGAAAGAGAGACAGAGGAAAGCAGCGGATAACATATTTGAAGGACCTACTCATGTGGATGACAGAACGAGGATTGCATGGTGTAACAGAAGAAGGCGTGCTCAGAGCCACCAGGGATAGGGAAACGTGGAAAGCCATGATCGCCTACGTCCTGGAGGGACAAGGCATATAGAAGAAGAAGAATCTTTAAAAATTTAAATGCAACATCGATTCCCATCTTCTTTTTTCTGGATCCCTATTCCTCGTTTGTCGTTTCCCCAATTCTCCTTATACTCAGTCTTCGGCAACCAATCTACCACAAAAAAAAAAAAAAAAAATAGCAACTTACTGCGGGAAAATTTTTTCGGCGAAGGCAGTCATGGATCGAAAGTGACATGATCGCCGAAGTATGTATCACGTATAGCAATTAACTGACTAACTGATTATACTTAAGTCGTATTATGCACAAAAATATACGATACATAAAGAATTCAAACTGGAATCATTAAACAGGATATATGAATCATTTTTCTGGGTGATGTCATTTAGGTACTAATTGTTTAACGATCTTTAAAGCAAAAAATACTGAAAGAAGTAAAAAAAAAAGCATCGTTGATAAATTATTTGAATTAATCGAATTATTTTCCCATCAGTTACTCAGATTGGGCTAATAATATGCTTAAATAAACAAATAAAATAAAAATTACCGTAAATGCATTTTACCTTTTTTATAATAAAAGCTCATAATCTTAATAAATCATAAACTCTAAACAATTATTTTCAAATTCATTCTGAATCGTCTGACAGGAAAAATTTCGAGCACAGCACAGCAAACCAATTTCCACTTGCAACAAATTATTTATAAACAGCGAGAACTTTCCATCCAATCAGATATGAGGTAAACGATTCTAATGGGACATCTTGGTAGGTTTAACAACTTTAATGTAATATTAACTGAAAGGATTAACGACAGCTTAAAAGTATTTGAGGTGGGATCCCCCAACAATACGGGGTCCATAACATTTACTACTTTTGCTCCCTCGCGTAAAAGAAATCGTTCTGAGGTTATTGGATTTATCGACTGAATACCGTATTTTCCGGCTTACAACGTTGCGGCTTGGAAGACGCACACTAATATTGGAAAGAAATTTCTAAGAAAAAAAAGTTATTTTCATACAACAACACATTCATCATGTTGTCCCTCACGTACTGCTTGCATTCTCCCTCGTCTGATTTTGTTTGTATGGCAATGACATACTAGTTGGTGGTTAGTGAATGTCCTTTACATCTTTCGTTGCCCAAGGATGATTTTATTTTCATAAAAATGAATTAACAGTTTTTCAAATATGCATGTAAAAATATAAAACAATCAAAGAAATTTTATTCATCCTCAAATCCCCAAAACTCGTCATTGCTGGATTCAGGTAAAAGCTCTAAACTATCACCTGAAGAGTCATCACTACTGTCAGTCATAACCAATAAATGATCATCACTACCATCTATGTCATTGTGGTAACCATGGTGATAACTGATATATTAATCTTGGAAGATGCACACGTATTTTTTTTTTTAAAGAGGTACGTCTTGTAAACTGGAAAATACAGTAATGGAGATATCATGCTTGCGCAAATATATATGTGTATATATAGTCATCCGCAGACAGATCTGTTTCTCTGTATCGCAGCTCATCAGTACGGTTAGACATCCGATTGCTTTGAACCCAGGATTAAAACCCGACCGGATTGGCGTCAGTCGGCGATTTTACCTCTGAGCTATGGGCACTTGGTAGAATGGTGCAAACTTTTAACGTATGATGTATCATACGCCAGTAGCCATATATATATATATATATATATATATATATATATATATATATATATATATATATATTAAACCTATGATGACACACGAAGGCTCCACACGTATCAAACTATCATATCGGGTACAAAAACAAGACCAGTGCTAGTACATATGGGTATTTGTTCATGCATAAAAAACTGTTATGATGAGTCGTTCAAAATAACAGCGGCATAGTGTTTGCAGCTAACAGCTAATTATTCGAGTAACTTAAACGTGAAACAATAATCGGGACATAACACCGAAATCCGAAGTTTCATTGGAATAGCAAATTATGCTTTCCAAAAGCTAAAAGAAGTGTATATCTTCATGTGATGTGTTCCTTCAGGATGTAGGCGATCGTGGACTTCCGCTTGCTCCTGTTCTTTGTCGCTCTTAATGTTTTACATCCTGGTAAACAAAGAAGAGAGTACTGGATTGCTATGTGATGTCAGTTCTTAAATATGGCAGTGAATGTTGGACAATATCATCAAAGATGAATGAAAAACTTGAAGCAACTTAAATGTGGTTCTACAGAAGGATGCTGCGAATATCATGGACCGAGCATGTGAGCAATGATGTTGGAAAGCATGGAAACGGAAAGGAAATTAATACTGAGCATCAGGAAGAGACAGCTGAAGTTCCTGGAACATGCAATGAGGAAGGAGGGCTTGGAGAACATGATACTGACAGGCCAGATATAGAGAAAAAGAGACAGAGGAAGGCAGCGGATGACATATTTGAAGGGTTTGAGCAGGTGGTTGACGGAACGGGGGTTGCGTGATGTAATAGGAGAAAGCGTGCTAAGAGCCACCAGGGATAAGTGGACGTGGAAAGCCATGATCGCCTACGTCCTGAAAGGACAGGGCGCATAGAAGAAGACCTTTTCTAAACCCTGCTACGTCACCCATTTACTCAAACCCGTCAAATATGTCTCGCGCTGCTTTCTTCTGTCTCTCTTTTCTTCTATCCGTCCTGTAAGTATTAAATTCTCTAAACCCTCCTACCTCAGCTGTCTCTTCCTGATGCTAAGTGTATAGTTTCTCCTCATTTGCATCTTTTCCAACACCTTGTCGTTGCTCACGTGCTCGGTACATTGTATCCTCAGCATCTTTCTGTAGAACCATATTTGCGTTGATTCGATCCTTTCTTTCATCTTGAAAAAGATCGTCCAGCATTTACTGCCATATAGAAGGACAGATATCACGTAGCAGTCTAGCACTCTTTTCTGTGTTTTTAATGAGATCTTCCTGTCTCTCAGTAATCTGGCTGGGTTTTGAAATGAGATGCGTGTTACAAAGAAAATTGTACTTAACTCCAATAGCAATATCAATCCTCCCATATAGCAGTAACAGCAGGAAAACTTTCTCATAGATGTAGAGGACTCTAGAGACAACAGATTTATGTTTCTACAGAAGGATGCTGAGAATATCATGGACGAAGCATGCTATCAGAAAGCATGTCCTACAGAGCGAGCTACGAGTTGGAAACGTTAGAATCAAGTCAATACAGAATCTTTAACAATCTGGTATGTGTTATAATTGCAGAAGGAAAATATGACACAGAAATCTAAGGTCACTTTGGAGTATCAAAAGATGCCTTTCAAAACCTAAACAAAGTATTAAGAAACAAAGAAAAACGTGCTGAACTGTTATGGCAATATCGATCCTTCTATATGACATATAATGCTGTAAATTTTTTTCACAAATGTTGAGAGCTTTCGAGGTAACAGAGTTATGTTTCCAAAGAAAAAATATTTGTTTTTAATTTAGTTATAACGCAAAATTCTATAAACCCAGTAGATTAATTCTGTGTTATGACTTTTTCTCGAAGCTGGAGCCCCTAAAACATGTAATTTGTTCCAAGGATAAAATATACTGTAATATAATTTCATCCGTTGTGAAAGTCCTGTAGAGACGAACTATTCATTCGTTTTTATTGCGAAATCGAAAATAATAATTGTCATAAACAGATCCTATAACTCCCTTAAAATGGTCATTATTATAGATATGAATAAGACTAAAACATTTATTATCCGTAATAGTAACTTTTTATATAACAACGCTAAAATAACCATTATTAAACATTATTAACAAAAACAACTATAAATGTGAATCTATGGATGCTTAAAGTCGACGAAGTCTTCAACCCAATTTCTTTTTATAAAAGGCTTTTATTTATCTTACTATAAAAAGCTATTATAAGAATAAGTTGAGGACTCCATCGACTTTAAGCGAAGTCTGTAACTTATTCTTTTGTAATAACAATAAGTTGAAGACTCTGCTTAAAGTCAACAGAGTCCGCAACCTATCTATATATATATAGAAGGCAAGATGTTTGTGTCTGTCTATCTGTCTGTCTGTATGTCTTTTATACAATCCACAATTTTTATCCGATTCTCACCAAACTTCAAACAAATATTCTTTAGGCTTCCGGTCAGGTCATGAGCTATTTATTTTTTTCGACTTCCCCCGATATCGGAAATCGATACCCTGATATCCGATCAGGTCTGATCAAGTCTTATCGTGGTTCTTGCTGCAAAATTTTCTCTAACTTGGTAAAATTATAGTTTTTAGTCTCAAACATGAGTAGATTTTCTCAGACGACTCATTTTTCGGTGATATCGGAAATCGATACTTCCGATATTCTATCGAATCTGATCAAAAACCGATATTCAGCCATCAATATGGCTTATCTTCTCCACTTTTACTCCCGATACGTACGATAAGTTTTAATGGACTTACTTAGGTTAGTTTATCCTTGGATGACTTATTTGACTCCGATATTGGAAATCGATACCTCGATATCTTATCGGGTCTGATCAAAATCAGGTTTGCAGCCCTTTTATTTTGGTTTTTGCTTCGGGTTTTGCTCTAAGTAGGTATAATTGTAGTTCTTAGTCTCAGCCATCATACCATTTATTCAGAGGACTTATTCAGCCTTAAAATCCAGTTTGCAACAGAATTTTATTTGATATCGATACCGGAAATCATAATTTGACTTACATCCATTCCTTCATTTTTCTTTCAATCTACGGCTTCGTTTTGACTGGAAACAACTATTGCTTTTTAGTCTTTCGTGCCAACGTCTAAAGAGTCTGAGCTCCAGGACCATGGGTTAGTTTTAAAGCTTTCATTACACCCAAGCAATGCCGGACTATACTGCTAGTTCTTAAAATAAAAAGCTGTAGTTAGTTTATTAGGATGCGCGTTTTGGTGCATTAGATATCAGAACGAAGAATCGGAGAGCCGAGTTCAAATTCCAGTTGAATTCGTTGCATTCGCTTGCGCGCAAAATATCATTGGGAAAGGTATTAATCCATCTCTTCTGCTTTGGCTCTGTAGCCTTGGTTAGCAACCAGTCTACAGCAAAAAATAAGGACAACCTACTGGGAAAAATCTTTTTCCCAGCCAGTCATGCCTCTTTCAAGACATGATCATCCAAGCTTGTACCACGTATGACACTTAACTGACTAAGTCCATTACACTGGGTTTGGTAAAATTACAAAAACCACAGGAATCATGATAAAAGAAAACCGTATTTACCGTTAAGGTCGCAGATTTCCTCCTGAAATAAGTCTTTAAAATTTACCATGCGTTCTTGAAGATGAAGATTAGAGTTTTCGTAAGGCTATGCTAACCAAAGAGGAGGGTTATGTCAGAATTCTTGATGTTATTCAAATTTTCGTGACTTATTTCAGGAAAAATCGTGTCCTTGGCGTCAACGAATACGGTATAAATTAAAAATTAAACATTTGACTGTTATTACCGGAAGAAAGTCAACAGGAAAACACGTGAGTAGACTCTTGCAACATACATATTGATCCTAAATATATAATGAAGTTTAAGCACCTCATCTACATTTGGGCGAAATGCTGACTGCTTACAAACAGCAACCATAAGCAACAGGAAAAATAAACCAGCCTGGGAAATACGATTCTCAAACCTCAAGCAGACGCAAGAAAAAAGAAAAAAAAAAAGTAATTATTAGCAAAAAAAAAAAAAAAAAAAAAAAGAAGAAAAGATCGGGAAGGGACAACTTAAGGCTGCCACCTCAAGATCACCGACCGGACACAGCTAACTGAACTTAGTGACAAATTAGGACTACGAAAACTAAACACCGGGGCAACTAAGCACCAGTAAAAAAATCACTTTTGTAACCGTATAAAAGTAATTTACTAAAAGCTAATTTGTGAATATTTTTCTTTAAATAAAGCATTTGAACAGGTATTACGTAAAATATAAACTAATTTTTTGTTTTTAATTATTTTTATAAAGTAAGTTGTAATAAAAGTTATTTTTAATAAAGCAAATAATTTAATAAAACACTGCTGTTTTTAATTATTTTTACTAAAGTACGTAAAATGAAAATCAAAATGAAGCAGTTATTTGTTTTCAATATTTCTAATAAATTAAATCGTAATGTAATTTATTTTTCAATAAAGTAAATTCAAATTCTAAAATATTTTTTCAGAAACATATTTTTAATTATTTTTAATAAGGTATATTGTGAAGAAATTTATTTTTTAAATAAAATAAATCTACATTCTACAATTTTTTCATGTGAAATAATTTAATAAAGCACAAAACATTTTAGAATTTCGGAATTTTGAATTTTCGGTGGTTTTTAGTCGGCGCTGTTGTCGTTGTTAAGTTATGCTGGTGCTTAGTCGGAGGTGTTCAGTCGGAGGTTTTGAGTTGTCTGTATTAAGTTATCCTGGTGCTCAGTCGGCGGTGATTAGTTGGTAGTGTTAAGAAATATACAAAAAAACAAAACAAAACAAAAAAACAAACAAACTAACTAACTAAAGAGGCAAGAATAAAAGACGAAAACAAAGGACTACACATTATTTACTTGACTCTACTTTTCAAAATATCGAAATGAAAACTGCGAAGCCATAAACGCAGAAAAAGAGATAAGGCATAAGATGTGATTAATACCTAGAATGAAAAAATGTTTACTGAAAGAATTACAGAACAGGTAAGAGAATGTTTAACAATATTAAAGAAATATTTCCTGGAAACGGTAATGACATGGTTAACCGTTTCTATATAGGAAGCATTCGCTGATCGAACATTTAGCGTTATTGTCGGTTGACGTTAAGAACAGCCTTCTCTTAAAACAGTTACTCAAGAAATTAAATAGATTAAATACTGTTGCTGTATCTCGTCGGATGCTCCTTCTATTCACCTTGAGGTTCTCAACAAAATCTAAAAGAGGATCTGCAATATAGTCAATCGTGACTTGACAGTCCGCCTTCAGTCAATTTCTCACCGACGTAATGTGGCTTCCCTCTGTCTTTTCTACAAGTATTTTCGTGCCAACTGCTCTGGCGAGCTTCTTTCCCTGGTTCCCAAAATGTATTTACACGTGCTACGAGATTGGCATTTAGGTCCCACCCTTTTACCGTCGAAATAGTTAAATGTCTTTCACTGTAACCACTTGCTCACCAGTGACATTTCTGCCTTGCTTGGGGTGAAATGATTATAAAAAAGGACCAAGTTCACTATTATCACTCTTCCTATTATTGATGGGATTTTTATTTGCAAGACTTTTGTTTAAGGTGGTGTTGAATGTACCTCATACCACTATGTTCTCTTCTAGTTACATGTGCTAACCATCTTTGTTGTCGCTTCTGTTGGAAGTCTCCAAGTGATGTAGTTTTCGTTATTTGATAAAGCTATGCGACTTATTGTTGCCATTCTATTGGGTTTGATGAAAGATTACATAAAGGCCTGAAGGGCTACATTTGCTAGAACAGCGATTCTCAAACTGGGTGAAAATTTCCCCCTTGGGGGGGAATTTGAAGCTATCAGTGGGGAAATAATTACACTACCTACTAAATAAAAAAATCTCAGATGGATGAGAGAGAGAGAGAGAGAGAGAGAGAGAGAGAGAGAGAGAGAGAGAGAGAGAGAGCGCCTGTTGCAAACAAAAGTCCTTTTATTTTTTACTAACCGCTCTCTATGGCTATGCTTATTTGTTACTAACTGCTCTTTATCCACTTTACTCTGTAACTATAAGTTTATCAGTATACTTGTACATTTGAAAAATAAATTAGTAAATAGTCTCGGTGTGTTTTAAGTGTTCTTTCTCTCATACACATGAAGAGGGAAATCTGGACGGTTGAACTGGGTGTAGGGGGAAATGACAGAAAAAAGTTTGGGAACCACTGCGCTAGAATCTTTTAATAACTGATTTGAGTAAATGGTTGCATAAAGATTAGACTTTAGACATTTCTAAATGTATTAGACGCCATGCAAAACATCTCCATGAAAGTCTCGATCAGGCGAGGCTATCTGCTGAATCTTAGTGTTAGACAAAAGGAACCCGAGCCACATCTTTACAATAGAATTTGTACAAAAAACAAACAAACAAAAACAAACAAACAAACAAACAAAAAAACACAAAAAAACAAAACAAAACAAAAACAAAAACAAAAACAAAAAACAAAAACAAAAAGACAAAAGAAAAAACCCAACATCTAGATAATTCCATGCACCCTAATTTCTCTAAAACTATGTGCGTTGTGGTGTAGTGGATATTAGCTCGGAACGAGAAATCGGAGAGCCGAGTTCGAATTCCAGTTAAATTCGTTGAATTCACTTACGCGCAATTACCTTTGGGAAAGGTATTTGTTGTGGATTCTTGTAGAAACCACACAATATGATAATAACAAAAAACAGATATGAGAGGAAAAATGTAAGTATATTGAACAAAATATATACAACCTGTACCCGGTTAGTAGATCCAGGAATACTTGTTAGTAGGAGTCAAATATATACAATCTTGCAGATAAGAAGTAAGTCCAGGTAATAAGTCTATATTCTTGCTGACCGATTAAACGGCGGTTCGACTACCCGCTCGCTCACAGCATAGGCAGGATTTGTATACCTCAGGCGAGTTCATTTATTGTGCAATCAAGGGGTGATCCCCAACAGTATTAACCCGTCTTTTCCCTCTGGATATAGGTTAAATAACAGGATAGATTGGGTTCTATAGACTTGGTTGGCAAGAATTATACCGTAGAAAGTAATATCAACGGAAAAATCTTCTGTCCAGTTAGTCATGTCTTGAAAGAGACAGGATCACGCAATCGTGTATCCCGTATGGCAAATAACTAACTGAATGCAGCAAGGCAAAATAGCATTCAGAAATATTTTCTCAAGACGTTCACTATTTTATGCGAGAGAGGATATAAGCAGTTTCAAGACTTCATAAACAAAAGAAATGTACCAGAATGGAGGACAAAGGGTAAAACAATACTAATCTAAAAAGATACTAAAGACCAATAACCTGTCTGCTCTTTTAAATCATTGGTCCCAGGAAATGGCCGCATTCTGATGATATATTAGCATTTTCTGAACAGAAAACCCATGTGGCAGACTAAATCTGACAAGGCTATTTAAGAACATGATTCGAGTTCTTAAGTTGATGTCTTGGTTTTTTTGCACCTTCCGTTGTCGGGAAAAATTCCTCTTAGCGCAGCCTATTCTGTTTTCATGGCCCCTTATACTAAATTAGTTATAACTGATCTATACAACGAGGTATTTAAAGAGATTAGTATTTATTAATTCCACATCCTGAATTTTTATGACAAATTCCGGGTAGGTACCATCTCTGCTTTCATTCCAGTTCTAGATCAAAGTTACTGTTTTGGTAAGTTGTTCTTGGAACATTGGATAAAGAATGTTCTTTTCTTGTTCAAGATCATTTCAACTATGAATACCTATGTCACCAGCATAGCCTCCTCACTATTAGTACACTGGCCTTTGAAGGAAAAATGAAGACACTATATTCTATTCATCTGGGATGTAGTGGAATGCATGAAAGACTAAACAATGTTAAACGTGTCTGATCTTAAGTTGTCTATTTGTTTTTTATTAAATGTTTTTAGTGGAATATGACCTTAAGTCACTGGTTGGAACCCAGAAGAAAATGACTATACAACAGAAATCAAAGGAAATACTACTACTACTACTAATAATAATAATACAAACATTACAACATTATTAAAATATTTCTCTCATTGTTAGCTCTATGTAGCTATGTCTAAAGAAGGAAATTCGAATGGATTTAGCCTCATGATAAAAGAAGCATCTAAACTTATTTATAAATGGAACTTTGTCTGTGTGTGTGTGTGTGTGTGTATCCGTTACCTATAGATTCCGAAACGCCTGAACCAATTTTCTTGAAAATTTCCACAGTTGTACTATAAGCGTCTGCGAGTGATCTTAGCTAGGTTTTGTATCGAGGTACCCCCGATAAATATCGAAAATCGAAAAAATCGGGCTATAGAAGGAGTGGTCCGATTTTAATCAAATTTGATACACTCATAGACAAAGAGATAAGAAACGATATTCAGGAGTTTCAAGGTTGCAGTTCTTACAATAGTGAAGAAAATCAATAATATATATATATATATATATATATATATATATATATATATATATATATATATAAAAGGCAAGATGTTTGTGTGTGTGTCTGTTTATCTGCCTGTATGTCTGTATTTTTTGCAGCCCTTTTATTTTAGCTTTTGCTTTGGGTTTGGCTCTAAGTAGGTAGAATTGTAGTTCTTAGTCTCAGCCATGATACCATTTACTCAGGGGACCTTATTTAGCCTTCAAAATTCAGTTTACGACGAAACAAAACTTATTTGATATCGATACTAGGAAATCAAAATTTGACTTACATCCATTCATTTTTCTTTCAGTTTGTTTATCTGTCTGTATGTCCTTTATACAAATCCACAGATTTTATCCGATTCTCACCAAACTTCACACAAATATTCTTTAGGCTGAGTCTGAGCTCCAGGACTATGGATTAGTTTTAAAGCTTTCATTACACCCGAGCAACGCCGGGCTATACTGCTAGTTAAAAGATATGTGTCTTGTTGAAAATGCTGTTTATACATAAATGCTTGAAAAGTAGAACAACTTTTGTTATAATTTAATTTTTCTCTGTTGCTAATCCAAATATTTAG
Source organism: Ascarosepion bandense (assembly GCA_037127315.1). NCBI lineage: Eukaryota > Metazoa > Mollusca > Cephalopoda > Sepiida > Sepiidae > Ascarosepion > Ascarosepion bandense. Next base: position 739,142 of record JBBBDQ010001174.1, on the reverse strand, counting down.
TTCATTTATGTTCTCCCACTTTTTTTAATATATATTTAGACGTGACGTCATCCCGTCACCATTTCAGACGAATCTGAATAACAGAGGACTATTATCAGATTGGCAGAAAGGATTTAGGAGATGAAGCAAAATAAAAAAAAATAATTCTTGCTCTACAACGACCAAATTCTTCGGAAAAATTTAAAATAAACAAGTATAAACCTTGCAATACAGCTTGTTAATTTAAACTCTGAAATGAAACTGCTCGTTACGTTAATCACCATAAATAACTATTTTAGACTTCTGCAAAGTAATTGAATACAGTTAAATGTAATTGAGAGAAATGTTCAACATATAAAATTGACAAAGTTTCTTATAAACAATAAAAAAGAAATAAATAAACAGGCTAAAGACAACAGACAATATAATATTAAGACATCTAGTCATCTGAAGAGTGTGAAATTTGAGAAACTGTCTTCGGTTATGGGTTGTCATTTTGAAGCGTCTTTTGTTTATCCAGATAATCTGGGCGTTGGACAATATATTGAGTAGGCAGGTGTTTCATGTTTTCCCGTCTTTCTTTCTTTCTTTCTTTCTTTCTTCGAATTTTTCTTTCTTTCGAATTTTTTCTTGCCTAACGTATTGGGTCGTCCGCAAAATTGTCTGTTAAGTCACACCAACATGGTTGCTTTCTTTAATAGTTGTAAAGGTGATATTTCCCAAGTTGTTTAACGCATTTAAATATAATAAATACCAAGAAATAAAAGTTGAAATTCTTAACTCTTGTCTCGTATTCAGCATTTGATCTTAAACCCAAATGACTTCAGTGAACAATAAAAACAAAAGAATTAGTGTTGCTGGTCAAATACTTTTGGGCGGGGAATATATATATATATATATATATATATATATATATAGGATGCAGCGACTCCGACTGACACCAAATCGGTCGAGTTTCGATTCTTGCCAGAAGCAAGTGGATATGTTTAGCCACATTGATGAGCTATGATACAGTGAAAGAGGCTTGTATATGAATGACTAATATATTATGCTCTCATAACGATTGAGCTTTCAAGAGAAGAAAATTTTATAAACAGTTTCCACTTCTGCGATATATGCATTACGCTTCAGCAATAAAGTCAGTTCTTTCGGTGACTGGCGTGTGTATGCACTGCTTATATGCAACACGTTAAAATTTCCCTTCTCTAATTCCATGCGCCTATGGCTTCGGTGGGTAGTGACTCCAACTGACACCAAATCGGTCGAGTTTCGATCCCAGCGAGAAGCAAGTGGATGCGTCTATCACATTGATGAGCTGTGATACAGCGAAACAGGCTTGTATGTGGATGACCAATATATATATATATATATATATATATATATATATATATATATATATATATTAGTCATCCACACACACACACATACACACACATACACACATGTATATATATATATATATATATATATATATATATATATATATATATATAGGTATAGATGTCCAGTCCATAAACGGCGAGGATAATCCATATACATATATATACATGTGTGCATGGATCCGCTTTTCATAGATTTATAAGAGTGTGAATACAATAATTATATGTGGATATAAATAGATGAATGCATGCATGAACAATACAATTGTATGTACACATATAAATACAGACAAAACTGTAAGGAGATATACGTGTGGATGTGTGTAAGTATGCAAATATATGTGTATTTTGTGAGTATGTGTGAATATTGTTAGCTTACATTGCCCGGCTCACACTCCTTCCTCATCTTTTGGACAAGTGTAGAGGCGCGGGCCTTGTTTCTTGTTTAGGAAGGGGTCTTCCGGCTCTTTCCACTCATCAGATCCCAGTGATACAGCTGTCGCAAGCAGTAGTAGTTCGGGAGGGTGGTACCGTCTCTTCATTCTGAGTGTACCGGGTTGGCAGTTTCCTGGTTGCTGCTCCCGACTGGTAGTTAGGAGCCCGAACTCTTGCGTAGCGTCAAGAGAGGCTGTTCTGTTCAACAGTTGAATGATATCGGAGTCTTATGTAGTGTCATGTCGCGCATGGGTGGGTGTCCCTGCATGAACCTCCGGTGGGCAACCATAAGGCCACATTATGCTGTAGTCTGCGCTAGCTTCTCTCTCACACCTGCTGCATATAGCGACCGACTGATTCTACTCTGGACCTCTCCTAAAAACTCACTAAATGAACTCACACTACCACAATAGCAAAATTAAACCAGCTAATCAAAAACACCCAAACCCATCAACTTCTCCTTCACTAACATACGTGGCTTACGTTCCAACTTTTACAGCGTCGAAACCTTTCTCCAATTAAACTCACCTGACATCCTGGCCCTCTGCGAAACTAACCTTGATCCTTCTATCCTCTCTTCTGAATTCTACGTTCCTGACTACCTTCCCCTTTTCAGAAAGGATTCCAATGTTTACGTCAGTGAACCCCTTCCTCTAGCTAGAGTGATCTCTCTTGAATCCATACATCACTCTTATATGTGTTTCCGTCTCTCCCTTCTAAGCTTTGTTAGCTATCTCTTTTTTCTCTACTGCTCTCCCTCATCTCCCGACTGTTCCGTTCTTGATAGCAACTCCAATAATATCGACAAAGCCATTTTCTCCCATCCGTTTGGCCATGTATTTGTGTTTGGCGATTTTAATGCCCACCACGCCAAGTGGCTAGTGAACTCCATCACAGATCTTGCTGGTGTCCACACCATGAATGTTTCAATTACTCTGTCCCTTGCGCAGGTAGTGGAGTTCCCTACGCGTTCCTCTGACAATCCTAATGGACACAACTCAGTAATAGATCTCTGCTTTACCTCCACCCCTGACTCTTGCAATGTCAAACAACTGTACCCTCTCGGAAACTCTGACCATGCGGTAGTTTCTGTTAGCATCTCCTTCAAATCCCACTCCACCCAAGAATCTCAGACCAGTAGAATATCTTACTGCTACCAAAGATCTGATTGGGACTCGTTCCGCGATTTCTTGTGTGACGTATTTTGGAATAAAGTATTTACCATCCCCTTTGAAACTCTGCGGCTGAGGTCTCCTCTTAGGTTAAAGCTGGCATCGATGCTTTCATCCCTGCCAGGAAATTAAGACTTAAATCCCACTCACCCTCTGGTTTTCTCCTGCCTGCTCGGCCGCCATTGTCCACCGAAATCACTTCTTTCGGGTTTTCCGGAGTCACGCGTCGGTTCATAACAGGTGCCTTTTTGCATCGGCTCGCAATGAGTACAAGAAGATACTTAAAAGAGCTAACTTGATGTTTGCATCCAGAATGTAGTAGCTCATAGCATCTCGTAAGTTTGGCTCCAAAGGCTACTGGAGGCTTTGTAAAAGTGTGCTGAACAACAGCAAGCCCTCAATCCTGCCTCTAATCAACAAAGTGGAGGTTCTCACCTCTTCCTCAGACAAGGCTGAGTGCTTCGCCCGTAGATTCTCCACCAACTCGACACTGGACTCGTCTGAAGTATCTGTACTCGACTTCTCACCCCGAACTGAGGCCCCACTGACTGACATACGCATAACTTCCTCGGTGGTCTCCAAATCTATTTCAAAACTTGACCCCCATAAAGCGAGCGGTGGTGAAGGAACACCAGTAATTGTCCTCAAGAAATGTGCTCCTGAACTATCCTCTGTTCTCTCTAAACTCTATAACTATTGCTTCTCTGCCTCTTGCTTTCCTGTCTGCGAGAAATCCTCCTCTGTGGTTCCTATATATAAAAATACTGGAGAATCTTCCGACCTCGCTAATTATCGCCCTATCTGCCTCCTACCTTTCAATCTTGCAAAGTGTTCAAAGCAATCATTAATGCCGAGGTAGTACAGCATTTCACAGCCCACAAACACTTCTCTGACAAACAGTATGGTTTCCGCTTCTCCAGGTCTACTGCTGATATGCTCACGACCATCACTGAGTATATACACCAGACTCTCGACAAGAACGGCGAAGCCCGAACTGTTGCCCAAGATATCTCCAAATCGTTTTGCTTCTATGCAAGCTACTGGGCTACGGTATAAATGGACAATTGTTTGACCTAATCCAGTCATTGCTCTCAGATCGCACAATAAAGGTAGTATTGAACGGACATGCCTCACAATACTATCAAACGAACGTAGGTGTCCCTCAAGGCTCTATTCTAGGTCCCAACCTTTTCCTTAGTTACATTAACGATCTCCTCGATAAAGTAAGATCCCAAGTAGGCATATACGCATACGAAACTACACTTTACTCTCGCCTTGATCAAGTCTGCCGAGGCCGACAAAGCAAACCTGGCTGCCGAGCTCGAAAAGGACCTCGAATCCGTTGTAGACTAGGGTAAGAAATGGCTCGTGAATTTTAATGCTTCTAAAACGAAGCTGCTATCTGTTAATCACCACAGGCAAAGGCTCCTACCCTCTGTTAGCATGGATCAGTCTAGTCTACCTGAAAGTAAAACACTGCGCCTCCTCGGGTTAACTCTCACGACAGATCTTAAGTGGAATGACTATATAGAGTCCATAGCTAAACCCGCTGATAAGAAGGTCGGTTCTCTGTGCAGGGCCAGGAAGTTTTTCCCGTCTGAAACAATCCTGCACATATACAAATCTACCATCCTCCCGTGCATTGAATACTGCTGCCATATCTGGTCAGGTGCCCCTGCTATCCACCTAGGGGTCCTTGACAAAATCCAACGGAGAATTTGTAATGTGATCGATCCCGACTTAGCAGCTCAGATACAGTCACTTTCTCACCAGCGCAACGTGGCTTCCCTGAGTCTTTTCTACAAATACTTTCATGGCTTCTGCTCAGCTGAACTTAGTTCACTGGTACTCCTCCCCATTCATGAATTTGCTCGAGCCACAAGATAAGCAACTAGGTCCCACCTTTTTACTGTGAAACCAATAAACTGTAAACGCAAATTCTACTCCAGTAGCTTCTTCTCTCGCGCTCCCCGCCTGTGGAATTCCCTTCCGTTTACTTGCTTTCCCGACAGCTACAATCTTCAAGAATTCAAATGTAAAGTCAGTAGTCCTCTACTATCTCACGAACTTGCTTCCACTCTCTCTCTCTCTCATGTTTCTTTCTTTGTCCACTCCACTCTCATCAGTATTCTCATCCTTCTCCTATTCTTTTCCTGACACCCCTGTAACCTGTCACTCTTTTCATAACTTACCTCCTATGTAACCCCCTGCTCAACAGTGGCAGTAAAATGCCTTGCTTGGAACGACACGATTATAAAAAAAGTTTGCTACTATTCATACGCGTGGAAATCCCGTCTTTATAAAAACATACATGTGAGTATGAGAACAAAAGTTTTATATGTGAGCATGTATGAATGTGAGTCTTTGAATATATATAAGTATAAACACAGGCACATTTGTATGTACATAGGTAGATATATGGACATGTGTGTATGTGGATATAAATAAGTATACGAGAACATGTTAATATGTAGGGTTACAGGTATATACGTATCCACGATCTTGTGAGTGGGCGTGGAATGGCTTTATGGTCACTATCCAAGAAGAATGAGCTATGCGCTACTGGTCTAGATCCTCAAATGAGATAACGCCAATGTCTGTTTATTAATTCCTTTTACTTATTTTCCTTTTCCTACTTAAGAAATGCTTATTCCGGGAAATATTTGTACCGAATGAAACGAACATAGTGTGGTTTGATGAAATGAGGCAATTTAGTTCATAGAAATAAATTATTTATAACTAATCTAAATGACGTGTTGAGTTTCCTTTATATATATATATATATATATATATATATATAATAATGGATTCTCCCGTCGATTTCGACGTATGAGCATCTAACACAGTTAGACAATCACACAAAGAATTGTTTAAAGTGGTGAAGGCTTGTGTAGCACCATCAACACTTTTCGGAACTGCTGATAACAAACAATCTGTGCAGAAGTCTGCCACAGACCTCAGTCATCTAATCCATAACTGGAGGGAAGGGACGGATTAATACCTTTCCCAAGTTTACCAGTGCGTAAGTGAATGCAAAGTGTTCAACTAGAATTGCAACTCGGCTCACCCCCCCCCCGAGCCGACACCCACTGCACCACAACGCACATCCCTCAATAACGCTTACAGCACCTGGTATTCCCAAGCGGTCACCCATCTAAGTACTGACCAGGCTCAACGTTGCTTAACTTCAGTGATCGAACGAGAACCGGTGTATTCAACGTTATATGACCGTAAGTATATATATATATATATATATATATATATATATATATATATATATATATATATATATATATATATATATATATATATATATATATATATATATATATATATATATATATATATATGCCGCTTTGGATATATTACATTTTTAATTCTGTGGATATATACTGGTCATTTATCCCACATCGTGACAAATGGACAATTATTTGAATAAGAAAATCAAATAAGATTGCTGTTTGATTGAGTAGTCGAGACAATGCAATTTTGATATAAAATTTCAATACAAGATCAAAAGTAAGAAAAATTACAATGTCCAAAATAACTTTTGAATACCCAGTTTGGTGGAAATATTAGATTACAATATACGATAGGAAATATGAACAATATACAGGCGATCATAAATGCAAAATATCAGCATACAACCAGATGGGGGAATTATATTAGTTTGAAGACATGTAGTATGGTTTGTGTAAGAACATAGTATTCATGTAAGCATGCATATTCTAATGCGGGTCTAATAACTTGATAACTTAACTTTATGACAGTTTCTTTCTTTCTTTTACCGTCTCTTCTCTTCTCTTCTTTCTCTCGTTCTTTACACACTTGAAATTTAAACAGTTCTGTTTTCACTATCTTCAACGTACCCTTTTTTCAGCATACAGGTTCTGTTATCTGGTGACTTCTCTGCGTTGTTGTCTTTCTTTCCTTCCCCTTCTTCTTTTGATAAGTTGGTTGTCTTCACTTTCTTTTCTTTACTTCAAATAAACTGAAATCAGCGTACGAATTACAACAGTTTAGTAGCTATGTTTTCTTTTGACAATTCTCTGTCAACATACAGAAATTAATATAACTTTGTTTCGTCTTCGTTGTTATATTTCTTTCTTTCTTGATACACGGCATAATTCCGTTTTCTTCCTTCTTTTAACGAATAATAATTTACACCTTCGGTCCTTTTTCTTATCCGGAGTTACTTGTGATGAAACGGGCTGATCCACGCTATCATTTCCAAATGCGCCTCCTTCCTTCATCGTTAGCAGAGTCCCGCAAACAGTTCTTGCTTCATCGAGACCCAGCAAGCAACTGGCTAACCTTTTCCTTTAATTTTTCTTCTCACGTGACTTCTTTTGGCGCGAATTTTAACTTCTGCTGCTTCCATAACCTTCTGATCGACTTCAGACGTCTGGTTTATTTCCTGTCTGGCTTTTATCTAGGTCGCCTATCCTTGACCTGCTATTCCAACATTGGCATCGGTCATTCATGTGATCGACCTTTTGTTACTTCGCAAAGTCCACCTTTATGCACATGCGTGTGTGTGTACTGTTACCGATATATCCGTAACAATTTATATATATATGTATATATAGTCATTCGCAAGCCCTGTTTCGCTGTATCATAGCTCATCAGGACGGTTAGGCATCCGATTGCTTCTAGTCAGGATTTAAAATCTTTAGAAAACTTTAGAAATTGTATAAAATTAGCTAGCCACGTGTCGAAATTGAAATTCAAATATGGAAAAAAAAACCCAGACATAACGTAGAGAATAGTGAAAATAGCCAAGCCTTAAAACGGTGGCAAAATATGTAGACTGTGCCAGGAAGAAAAGTTAACTATTATGTTATTCCCAAAAATAAATGAATTGCTGAATAAAAAAACAGAAATTATTACTAAGTGTAACCATACCATAAAATACCTATTAGGTTCATACAACCGTGGATGAAAATGTTATAATTTCTTTTAATTTAAAAAATTGAGCGTTCATAAAAAATCGCGTTATATGAGCGATCTAAAAAAAAAAAAATACAGTAAAATCAGTTATTGTAAATTTCCTGAAGACACCAGATGGTAGAAACCTGGGTTGCGTAATATAACTCGTTTACAAATGATAAATATTCAAAAGTTCTAGAGCATTGAACTTTTTTAATACAACTGTATAATGGTCTAATTTAATTATGCCCCAAAACAAAGTAATTAAATATATATATATATATATATATATATATATATATATATATAACGCATACACGCGCGAACATGCACACACACATACGCACCCATACACACAATATATATATATATATATATGTATATATATATATATATATATATATTGAAAGTGGACACTGAGGTTTATACCCAGTGGTAACAGTCTGTTTAATACTTAAACGAAATCGTTTTATACATATAAAGGTGTATGGGGGTATGTGTGCGTGTGCATATTTGTCTCTGTGTGTGTGTGTGTGTGTGTGTGTGTGTGTGTGTGTGTGTGTGTGTGTGCCAGACAACAGTAGGCAAACCAACAATAATAAGGCAAAACGTTCACGAAGAAGTAAGAGTTGTGTTCACGCACAAAAGGGATAGAGCCAATTGAGTTTAGTGTTCTGACTTCACGACAAGAAAGACCAAAAATATATCTGTATCATTTGTTTATAAATTTATAGAGGGGGATATTTTGCTGTCATTCCTACGATTAGAATGAACACTTTACATGACGATGGCTGATGCTCCCCTCTAGAAGAGTAACTCAGTACTCATTCTTGGTCTCACATTTTCCACTGACCTGAAGTTGAATGATTACACTGGTCGACATTTGTTTTTACCCAAGTGTTATTGGGCAATGGGCACATGTTTCTGGGCTATTTCTTAACACTGATTCTGAAAATCAAGTCCGTTTTTTTCATCACATCAGGTTTTCTCTGTATAGATGATGCCTTTTTTTGCTCAGAATAGGCCAGAATGCTTAATTTCACTCTAAAGTGCCAAGATATAATAATATAATACAGCAATTGAAACGTTTTATGCTGAATTTTTAGAAAATCTTGGTAAAAATATATTTTTTAAAACTGTTAACTCACATCTTTGGAAACGAAAAGGAAATTTATATTGAGCATCAGGAGGAGACATATAAAGTTCCTGGGACATGCAATGAGGAAGAAGGGCTTGGAGAAACTGATACTAACAGGCCAGATAGAAGGGAAAAAGAGACAGGAAAGCAGCGGATAACATATTTGAAGGGCCTGAGCAGGTGGATGACAGAACGGGGGTTGCGAAATGTTACAGAAGAAAGCTTACTAAGAGCCACCAGGGATAGGGCGAGGTGGAAGGCCATGATCGCCTACGTCCTGAAAGGACGAGGCACATAGAAGAAGAACTCCCATCTTAAATGAACGTTTTGGGGATTGTAAATCATCTGATTTTATATTTTTATTTTTTAAGAAGCCAGTTTTTCGAATATCTGCTCCGAATAGTAAAATAAAAAATGCATTAAAACCACGCTATTTTTAATCTAGATAAACTTTTAATATAAATAATAATGATATAATTTATAAATAATATTTGTTAAGGATATTATATTCTGAAGAAAAATAACTTTCGGTGAATTATGAATTTTTATAAGAATTGTTTTCTTTTTTTTTTTTATTATTATGACGATTTATAAAGTTTCAAACATCTTTTAAATTTCTTTTTGTAACTTGGCACCCTCGGTTATTAATTTATTATGTAAAGCATATGCTTACAAATCAAAAATTGGAAAGCTTAATACAAATCATTTAGCAATAAAATGTTTAAAATAATTAAAAAAAAGTTTTTATGTTAAATTGTACATCTTTTTAACTATGGAAAGTTATAAGAGACTTATAAAAAAGTCGCATATTTCAATAGTTGTTCCTCTTACGAATCGTTCACTTAGGTTTCATAGATTTATGTCAATTCTGGTCAACTATATTTAACCTGTAATCAATCTTTTCACACATTTGTCTGTCATCAACTATTTCAAAGGTTAGAAAGCTTAGAGCGCCGTGGTTAAGAAATAATTTTATTCTAAATTTCATACTATGAACAAGTAATATTTATTTCAACCCAGAATCATTTAACTTTAAATTTGATAATTTAAAAATAAAATAACGTGTTACAGATGCATAATTTATTTTTGCAAGATTTTTAAAACCGAAAATTAATCTTTGTTTACAAATGTGTCGATCGCTCAAAAAAGCCCGAAAAACTTAAAAAAGTAAAAAAAAATCAAAATTTTAGATTCCAATATAATACTGTTTGAAATACACCAGACTATTTTGCTTCATGGAAATAGTACATTTAATCATTTAGATTTCAACTAAGCTAAAATGAAACCTTGAAGAAAACTTTGTAAAATTCTTAACATTTCAATTTAAAACTTTGATATTGAAAATGAGTGGAGGTACTTAATTTTTACTGAGCGCCGGAAGCGGATATTTATTCGAGGGCTTGTTATTCTTTAACGTATTTTATATATATATTTTTTTTTTCATTTTCTAGTCAGAAGTTATGTTCGATCTGCATGCGCAGATATACATTTTTAGCTTACATGTATTCGAGTCACGGAAACGTTAACTTCCGCGTCCTGTTTCCTGTATAATATAGCTAAGATAAATGGAACAGTGATTGTATCATGTATATGGATGACATAATTATGTATGCAAAAACATAGCCGTAATATCTGGATGGAATTCGAAATAAACAGATGCGTTATATTAGTGGTGCATAATTGGAAACAACAAATCGAATTGTCATACAGAGTAAGCAGACAATAAAAGTTTTAACAGCACGAGAGTGTATAAATGCGTCGGAGTCATTTAAGTGCCATACGTAGTACACATTTGGGCGATATGGTCTCGAAAGAGACATGACTGACTGGGCAAAACATTTTCCCATAGTAGGTTGCGAGGACCCTAGATGACACGCTAGGATTTGTTGTTGGAGGACACAACTTGAACAACATAAGGTACGCAGACAATACAGTGCTGATTGCGGACACGGAAAGGAAACTACAAGACCTGATACAGGAGGTAGCGGTGGAGAGTGACAAAAAAGGACTACAAATAAAACTGAGTGCATGGTCATCAGCAAAAGGTACAACCCAAAATGCCAAATAAATGTGGGAGATACCGGAATCAAGCAAGTACAAAAATTTAAATACCTAAGAAGTGTCCTAACTGGAGATGGAAAGTGCGACACGGAGATCCGAAGGCGAATTGGCATGGCAAAGGATGCGTTCCAGAAGCTGAGCAAAGTACTAACACAGGAAAATCTCACTGGAAACAAAGAAAAGAGTGCTGGACTGCTACGTGATGTCAGTTCTTCAATACGGCAGTGAATGCTGGACAATATCATCGAAAATGAGGACAAAACTGGAAGCAGTGGAAATGTGGTTCTACAGAAGGTGTTGGAAAGAATGGCAACAAAGAGGAAATTGAGACTGAGCATCAGGAAGAGACAACTGAAGTTCCTGGGACACGCAATGAAGAAGGAGAGCCTGGAGAACCTGATACTGACTGGCCAGATAGAAGGAAAGAGAGACAGAGGAAGACAGCGGATAACATATTTGCAGGGCCTGATCAGGTGGTTGACGGAATGGGGGTTGACAGGAGTAACGGGAACAAACATACTAGGAGCCACAAGGAATAGGGAGACGTGGAGAACCATGATCACCTACGTCATGAAAGGACAGAGCACATAGAAGAAGAAGAAGAAGAAGAAGAAGAAGAAGAAGAAGAAGAAGGTTGCCGATAATTTCTGCGGTAGACTGGTTGCTAATCCAATCTGTCCTGCTACTTAACCAATAGCTGGAGGAAGAAGTGACGGATTCATACCTTTCCCAAAGTTATTTGCGCGTATGTGAACGCAACGAATTCAACTGGAATTCGAACTCAGCTCTCCGATTTATCCACTGCGCCACAACGTCGGAGTACAAGGCTGTAATTCGGTAAAGCATGAATTAATGAAAGAAAAAAATAGTGAGGTATTTGGCATTATCATCATTCCTTTCAAAATTTTCTTCAAAAAATGAAATTAATAAGCAGATTATTAATTAATAAAATAAAGACACGTTAACAACGCAAACTCGTATAGACACTAAAATTTATATTTATAATAATAAGAATAAAATGTCGGATAAAAAATCCTTTCAGAAGATCTTATTACGTACGTTTTGGCTGCGAAACTGAGGCTAACAGATATAAATTCGTAGAAATCTCACCGAAAAAAACAAAAAACAAAGATAAAACACAAGACAAAAAAAGTCTTTCTTAAAAAATTATTTCTGGTTTTGTCACTTACACTCCTTGGTCAAACTGGCCTACAAGTGGTTTCCCTGAGGTAAAAAAGAGATGCAGTTTCGATTCCTGTCAGAGACGGAAATTTTCTTTGGAACCACTTCGCAATTTAGGATGGTTGTTATTAATTTCACTGTTTTATGAAATAAAAAACAGAGGTAACATTTCAACCCCCCCCCCAAAAAAAACAAAATTCTTAGTAATAACTGACATCGTACTTCTTGCAGATTCTAATATATCTTTGAAAATTTTCAAACAAATTTCGAAACACAAGGATGTTGAAGTGGGCATCTCAAAAATGTGGCACAGGTAGACATCAATAATTCCAGTTGTAGTTGGAGCCCTCGGACTGATTGGAAACGGTTCCGATAGATTATCTGAAGAGGTTTTTAGTAGAGATAAAGAAATACAAAATTTGTTCTAACAAGTAGAACTCACACATTACGAAGAATAAACGAGTGGGTCCGAGCCGTCAAAAATGACGGCAAAATGTTTATATCAATCAGTCAGTTAAGTGCCATACGTAATACACCATATATATATTTATGTACCTTCTAACGAGTACCTTACATTAAAAATAAGAAAAAAGAAATAATTCAAACCCCTAAGCATGACAGGAGAAAAATGTATTATATGCATTGTTACGAGGATGCATTTCTATATAAATAATATTAATTAGAGAAATTAGAAATAGAACATTTGGAAGATTCTAAATCATTCCAGTATATTCGAGAATGATCTAGATGATTCGAGAAATATGCTAGTGAGATGCTAGCCCCTATAAAATAGATTTTGGGAAGAGAGTTGTCAGTTGTTAAAAAGGGGAGTAGTATATCCAGCCGAAAGAATCTCTATGAAAAGTTGCCAACCATCAAAATACCAAAAGAGAACATCATGGAACTAAATAGGTAAATAGAATTTTTGAATATTTTCATTAACCAAACTAAAAGTTAATTTTTATATATTTGAGGATTTCTAGTATAGCACTTAGACTACTTCGCTAGCCCTAACGTGTTAAAAAACATACTTGAGCCACACCCACTTCTCCTCGTAACACTTGCCAGTAAACTCTGTTTTCAGTTTTGAATGCTAAAATTTGTATATATTTTTATTTTTTGTTTTTGTAAATTAAATATTTGTTTGTGATTTAGGTCTGTGTTTTGGTAAATCATTTTTTGTTCCAATTTTCATCACGTAATAGTATATACATATATACAAATAAGTACACAGCGGTCTTTATAATAGAGAAGATAAAATGTGTGAGTTTAGGATTTCTTTACAAAAATGATGAGGGGAAAATGTTATGAAGTTATTTCTAATCTTAGTTCACTGGTTTGGACCCCGAAGGACATGTGCACAAAACATAAATAAAATGAAATAATAATAATAATGATGATGATAGCAATAAAAACAAGATTTACATTTAGTAGATTCTGTAGAAAAGCAAAACGAAAGCCAAGAACCAACTATTTTGGCAAAAAATATAAAAAAGAAAGCCAAGGATAAAACATCTGAAAAAGAAAGCCAATGTTGATAAAGTTCTTGAACAGATGAAACAACGCTGGTAAGATAAACCTCTGCATGGCCAATATTCAGAACGTGCTAATAAATCCAATGTTGATAAAGTTAATACTCATCGATGGTTACGTGCATCTGGATTAAAGTCTGATACTGAAGGCTTTATTCTTACAGCGCAAGACCAAAGTCTTTTCACTAGGAACTTTCAGGCAAATATTATACATAATAATGTGAATCCAAAATGCAGGTTCTGTGATAAATACCAAGAAACAATAGACCATCTAATCTCAGGATGTTCTGTACTTACCCTAAATTAATATAAAAATCGTCACGATATAGTGGGGCAATATTTACATTGGCCAATATGCAAACACTATGGAAAATATGTAAAAAAACACTGGTATGAACATCACCCAGCACCGGTTACAGAAATGGAAAATGTCACCATTCTATGGAATTACACCATCTACACAGACAGAAAAATTGAAGCAAATAGGCCGGACATTATTGTTAAAAATCAGAAAGAAAAAACTTGCCTATTAATTGATATGGCTTGTCCAGCGGATTTTAACATAACAACCAAGGAATTTGAAAAACTGTCAAAATATAAAGACCTGGAAATTGAAATAAAAAATGTGGAAATTGAAAACAAGAGTTGTGCCAGTGATAGTAGGTGCACTTGGAATGATAAAAAAATGGAACAAAACAACACACTGAAAGAATCCCTAGAAACCCCAGCTTAACAGATATACAAAAATTGTCTTGTTAAGTAAAGGCCACACACTAAGGAGAACTTTGTCTATGTAACACTAGGGATGTTAGGAAGATATGAAAAAACATGAAATGGAGTCATAACAACACACCACTACCTGCCTTAGGTATTCTCGTTGACTTGGTCGGTAGTGCGACCATAGCAGAAATCGAATTATGAATAATAATAATAATAATTTATTATATTTGTTCGTTCATTTTATATATTTATTTATTTTTCGATAATTTTATTCTCGTTGGATTTAATGAAAGAATAACACAGAATACAGTGGGCGAACAAATTATTATTTTTAAATGTTACGTTAGTAAACTCAAAGGTATGTCCATTTTTTTCTTCCTATTAAAAAAAAATTTTGAATTTTTTTTTTTTTTTTTTTTGCAAGGACAATGGTTAATAGTAGCAACAATTTTTTTTTTTTATTTTAACAATACTCTCTAAGTGCAGTGATGTTTTTTTTTCTGTTGAACGACCGTTACGTCCAAGTTTGTTTGTTTTTTCAACCAGCGTCTCTCTCTTTGAATTTTTCTTTTTCTCAATATGAAATTCTGTTTTAATATAAACAGGATTTTTTTCTTTAGATATTATCGAATTTTTTTTTTTTAACTATCATAATTTTCTTAAAAACAAAACAAAACAAGAAAATAAATTAAATCCGATGAAAAACAATTTATATGGTATTATTTTATAGAAAGTCTATGTATTTATTGATATATTTATTTTTATTTATCTATTGATTTAATTTACTTATTTAATTTATCTTATTCTGATAACCCTATTTCTGACCAGCGACTTTATAGAAAAAATAAATGATAGAGTGGACGAACAAATTATTACATTTTTTTTTCCGTTGAACGACCGTTACGCCCAAGTATGTTTTTTTTTTTTTCAACCAGCGTCTCTCTATTTGAATTTTTCCTTTTCTCAATATGAAATTCTGTTTTAATATAAACAGGATTTTTTTTTCTTCAGATATTATCGAAATTTAAAAAATTTTTTTTTTTATGAAATTCTGTTTTATTTTAATTAATTTATCTATTTGCTCTTTAAATGAACCTAAATAAAATCATCCGTATTATATTTCCTTTAGCTGTCGATATTTCATAACATTTTTTTTCTTTTTTAACAAAATACTCTAGTATTGATGTGTTGTTTCGTTGAGTCGTTGCTACGCCAAAGGTTTTTTTTAACCAGCGTCTTTCTCCTTGAATTCCAATCGCGTCTATGTCAGATGTTGCTTGGCAGCCCATTTAGGAGAAGGAAAACTCCGAACAACAACCCGCAACTCAAGGTGTTAATCGTGCCGAGGAGTGAATGGCTACTGCGTTATGAGGTCACAAACGATCCCCTACAGGCTTCGGGACCCTGTTTGTAAAAGACCGTTACCCAACGTGCCGGGCAACTTTGGGTGGACTTTTGGACCCGTGCGTCACTCGTGGGAAAAACATGAAAAATACAAATAGAAATAAAAAGTCCAGTATGGCTCTTCCAGTGGATAAACAGGGAGCGCGTCCTTCAGGAGGGTACCTACCTGAGGTCGAAAAATCTGCCATAGGAACAAACTCCTACACAAAGAATGAATCTTCAGGTCCCCACAACCAGGATAATCCTAACGATGGTCCTGAAAATTCACCAGCTAGATCTACAACCGTATATTTAAAGAAAGAAAAAATAAAATGGTCTCGTGAGGAGTACAAAGTCGTTATGACTGCATTTCATGAAGTGTTACTCAAACCTCAAAAAAACATGACTCGCCAAACATATGACATTTGGCGTGAAAAAGTTGGCCAAGCAAATAGAAAGTATATTGACGAAAATAAATTAGCCAATGTACGTAGGTACATTATTCGTAATAACCGACTGACAGAGGCTGAAATCAATGAAATTAAAAGAATTGTAACAAGATGAGACGAATCAACAAAATATGAAAAGAAACCGGAATCAGAAATAAAAAGTAATAACATCAAACAAGCCACAGGTCATAATGTAGAAACCGTGAAACACGCAAATCACTGCGAAGATAATGCTGTAAGTTTAAAAGTGCTGGAAAGGTGTGATCTGAGTCAGTTAAAAGACAAAAATAAAACGAGTTCAGAACACATCGAAGATAATTATTTGACGGAAAATAAGAACAATATACAGGAAGCCAAGATAGAAATAAAAAACCATCTAAGTCAAATACAAAATATTACAATGGAGGAACGTGAACAGCTCCCAAAATTACAACCAACAAAACATAACCTCCGTACTATTAAACTCTACAATGCAGCACTGAAATCAATACTGGATGAAGACCCTCATACAAATCTTAACGAAATAATATATGCATCAGCAACAGCAGCAACAAAAAAAATTGAATATCAAAATAAAAACAAGGCAGTCTCGTAGACGTGAAGATCCACCTTGGAAAAGAAAAATAGAAAAAGAAATCGAACAACTTAGAAGTGAATTATCAATACTGGATGAACTGAGTAGAGGAATAAATGTAAGAACTAGGAAAAGCAGAAGAGACGAAAGAAAATATAACATCAGGAATGAAAATGAAGTCTTATCAAATAAAGAAAAAATAAAGCAAAAAATCCAACTGAAGGCTCAAAGAATAAGACGCTATGAGAAAAGAGCAAGATTTTACAGACAAAACAAGATTTTTCAGACTGATACAAAGAGATTTTACAGGGAAATAGGTAAAAAAAGAATTGAAGTGACAGTACCCCCCAGAATGGAAGAAGTCACACAGTTCTGGGAACAGATATGGGCTTGCCCTAAAGAACTTAGCAAGGAAGTACATTGGATTACGCAAGAGATAGAACGAATGAAAAATAAACCCGAACAGACATGGTCTGGAATTACAGAAGATGATGTTAAATATGCACTAAAAAAAGCACACAATTGGAAATTCCCAGGTATAGATAAAATTCCTAACTTTTGGCTATATTATTTAAATGCAGCACATAAAAAAATAGCCAAAGAACTTCAAGAAATGGTTGACGATCCCACTAAAATTCCTGCATGGATGACCAAAGGAATTACATTTCTTCTACCCAAGAATGGTGACACAAACAACCCGAAAAACTACAGACCAATTACATGTCTTCCGACAACATATAAATTATTAACATCTATTTTAACAAAACAGACATATTTATTCTTAGAAAGAAATGACATGATACCGCTTGAACAAAAAGGGTGCAAACGTGGCTGTTATGGTTGTAAAGACCAATTGCTGATTAACAAAATGATCCTGGAAAACTGCTACAGTACAAAGAAAAATCTTAGTACAGCCTGGATAGATTATCGAAAGGCATTCGATAGTGTGCCACATGACTGGATTTTAAAGACTTTAAATATATACAAGATATCGCCCGTCATCATCAATTTCATCAAACAGTGCATGTCTATATGGAAAACAACCCTTTACCTCAATCATATAAATGGAACCTATAAGTCTGATGAAATAAACATCAAAAGAGGTATATTTCAAGGTGATTCTTTATCTCCCTTACTATTCTGCATATCATTAATAGCACTAACCAGTCAACTTAATAAGACAGAATGTGGTTATAAAATAGGACAAAAGAAAATAAGCCATCTATTTTACATGGATGACTTGAAGTTATATGCTAAGAATGATAATGAGCTGGAAGGTCTTCTGCAAACTGTAAAATGCTTCAGCGAAGACATTGGAATGAAATTTAATTTGAATAAATGTGCTAAAGCTACAGTTTTACGTGGATCAATACAAGAAACATCCTCAATTAGCCTAGACCCTGCTGTAACAATAAAAGAATTGAAACCAGAAGAAGCTTATAAATACCTAGGTGTAAATGAGAGCGAAAACATTCACCATAAAAAATGAAAGAAATAGTGCGTAAAGAGTACTATAGAAGGCTACGAATGATATTAAAAACTGAATTAAATTCACAGAACAGAGTTATGGCCATTAATAGCCTTGCAATCCCAGTTGTCCAATATAGCTTTAACATCTTAAACTGGACTCTAAACGACATCAGGCGAATGGATGCTAAAACAAGAAAGCTTCTTTCTAAGCATAAGATGCATCATCCAAAGGCTGATGTAGACCGTCTATACATACCCCGTAAAGAAGGTGGAAGAGGTCTTATTCAGCTGGAATTGTCATACAAGACAACAACTATTGGCTTACTAACATACATAGAAACAACAAAGGATTGGATGATACAATTAGTAAGGCAACATGAAGAAAGAAAGAAAAAATATTCAATAATAAAAGAAGGCAGTAAATTCAAACAAGATTTACAGTAAGTAGATTCTGTAGAAAAGCAGAACGGAAGCCAAGAGCCGGCTATTGCGGCAAAGAATATGAAAATGAAAGCCAAAGATAAAGCTCTTGAACAGATGAAACAGCGCTGGCAAGACAAACCTCTGCATGGCCAATATCCAGTACGTGCCAATAAATCCAATGTTGACAAAGTTAATACTCATCGATGGTTACGTGCATCTGGATTAAAGTCTGAAACTGAAGGCTTTATTCTTGCAGCACAAGACCAAAGTCTTTTCACGAGAAACTTTCAGGCAAATATTATGCATAATAATATGGATCCAAAATGCAGGTTTTGTGATAAACACCAAGAAACAATAGACCACCTAATCTCAGGCTGTTCTGTGCTTGCCCCCAATGAATATAAAAATCGCCACGATAGAGTTGGGCAATATTTACATTGGGCAATATGCAAACATTATGGAAAAGCTGTAGGCAAACACTGGTATGAACATCACCCAGCACCGGTTACAGAAATAGAAGATGTAACCATTCTATGGGATTACACCATCTACACAGACAGAAAAATTGAAGCAAACAGGCCAGACATTATTGTTAAAAACCAGAAGGAGAAAACTTGTCTATTAATTGATATGGCTTGTCCAGCGGATTGTAACATAGCAATCAAGGAATTTGAAAAACTGTCAAAATATAAAGACCTGGAAATTGAAATAGAAAAAATGTGGAAATTGAAAACAAGAGTTGTGCCAGTGATAGTAGGTGCACTTGGAATGATAAAAAATGGAACAAAACAACACATTGAAAGAATCCCTGGAAACCCCAGCTTAAGAGATATACAAAAAATTGTCTTATTAAGTACAGCCCACACACTAAGGAAAACTTTATCTATGTAATGCTTGAGATGATAGGGAAGATAGAAAAACATGAAATGGAGCCATAACAACACGCCACTACCTGCCTTAGGTCTCCCCGCAGACTTGGTTGGTAGTGAGACCAAAGCAGAAATCGAAATATGATGAAAAATGACATAATAATAATTGTTCTGATATTACACCAGGTATAGCTCTCATGGCTTCTGACTTTAATTGATTGAATGTAGTAACATATACGCTTTGTTTTGGTGAATTATCACAGATTTTCATAAGTACAAACATGTCTACCAGTTGCCTGACTGTGACCGTTTGGACATGTCCTATAGCACTGAGAAATTCATATCTGATCATGAACAGGAGTTTCATTGGAGTACTTGAGTCCGGAAAAATTAGCTGCCACCATCACTTTCATTATTCGTATTAATGTCTACCACTGTCATTATGCATAGAAATTAAAACTTATTTACAAAAAGAAAAAAAAAAAGAAAAAAGAGAAACATTATTGCTAATTTGTTGGTTGAGTTTTAGATTTGAATTTCGCATATTGTGAGTCGAAAGCAAAAAAAAAAAAAAAAAAAAAATCCGAAAATACAGCAGCTAAGGGCATTAGCTTTTGACAGTTAAGTTTCGTTTTAGAAATTAACTGTTTTTATCTTCAATATCCTTAAAAGCAAACAGCCCAGAGCATCGAGGTACCAGTTTTTAATTAGGCGAGTGTTTAACACATTTGGTGTTATCGAAGCTTGTAAAAGTCCTAAAGAAATATTTAATAATCAATTTCTTTTTTATTATTCAATAGTCAGTATTTGAAAGAGGCAATACTTATTCAAAGTTGGTACCGATTTTTAAAACTCTAAATTAATGGCGAGAACGAAAAATCTTTACAAAGTTTTGCAGAGCCTGACTAAAATGCGAAAGGTAGACATTCATGAACCAATCAATAAAAAAAGAACAATTTACCGACTGTCGCAAGCTTATACCGCAGCACATCTTTGGAGGGCATGCGATAAATGGTAGTTAGTAATTAACTTGAGGAATTTGAGTAAATGGACGTTAGTTTATTTTACTTTTTATCTAAACTTATTTATAAATGGAACTTTGTGTGTGTGTCCTTTACCTATAGACTCCGAAACGGCTGAACCGATTTTCTTGAAAATTGACACAGTTGTACTATAAGCGTCTGCGAGTGTTCTTAGCTAGGTTTTGTGTTGAGGTACCCCCGATAAATATCGAAAATCGATAGTCGAAAAAATTGGGTTATAGAAGGAGTGGTCCAATTTTAATCAAATTTGATACTCTCATAGACAAAGACATAAAAAACGATATTCAGAAGTTTCAATGTTGTAGTTCTTACAATAGTGCAGAAAATCGATAATTATATATATATATATATATATATATATAAAAGGCAAGATGTTTGTGTGTGTGTCTGTTTATCTGTCTGTATGTCCTTTATTTTTATGTCCACAATTTTTATCCGATTCTTACCAAACTTCACACAAATATTCTTTAGGCTGAGTGTGAGCTCCAGGACCATGGATTAGTTTTAAAGCTTTCATTACACCCGAGCAACGCCGGGCCATACTGCTAGTGACATATAAACTGTTACCATTTTATACCGAATTCTGCTGTTTTGATAAACTGGTAGACATAGGTAAAATAAAATAAAATGTTCTGATGAAATAGGTAGACATAGGTCAAATGGAGGTAGAGAAAGATTCACTTTGCACGGGAGTCAAAAATAAGTTGGATTTGCAGGAGAAAAAAATAGCCCCGGTTTGCACAAAAGCCAAAAGGTAAAAAGGTTGACATATTTCTGGTTTATACGAAAGTTAAAAATGTAGAAATAAGTAAAAGGGTGGATATAAGTGTTATGGGACCTACCCTTTTTGGACTATAATGAACTCTTCCTATTATTATTAATACCAGGAGAATATGCCTCTCGGGGTGGAGTTGAGTTGGGTTGAGTCACCCCGGTCTAATACTTGGCAGTCAGGGTGACGTGTCACAATTTTGTATTTGTTTTCCGTTTAATATATATGTTTCACTAATTCACGAGTTCGAGTTTTCTTCCGGATCTATTCTGGGTCCACAACAATAAGTAAAAAGATAAACAAAGGATTTGCACAAAAGCCAAAAAAGTAGACATAAGTAAACGGATAAACTTTGATAAAAAAGGGAGACATAGGTTTGCACGAGGGTTTAAAAAGGTAGATATGTCAAAAAGTTAGACATTGATCTTGTTTGCACAAAAGCCAAAAAGGTAGATCTAAATATAAAAAAAAAGGTAAGCATAGGTACAAAGAAAGGCATAGGTCGGGATTTGCTCTACTACCCCACTGGAGCGAGTTGTGACACAAGGTCGGTTTTTAACGTGGGGAACCTGAGTGTGTAAGCTCAGGCAGCTGGTTAAATATTACCCAGCCCCCTGTAACTGGGTACAAAGTTAGTCTTAGCTGGTCATAGCTAGTCATTGCTTGTCAAAGCTGGTCATTACTTCCCAAACCTACCCACCCGCCACCAGGAGGCGAGTGCTGCAGGCGAGCAGGTAATGAGCATCTGATAACGTTGATCCTGCCCGCTGGGCCAAGGAGAGCATTGTTTTTCTAAGCGCGGCTAAGATGTGGCACAAGGCCAAAAGTATGAGGTACCCAGTGAGGATCGAACTCACTACTCAGATAACATAGGTTCTAGCGAAACAAACTTGTTTACTATTACACCATGTAAAGGTGCTCAAGGTAGGCGTAAATCTGGTTCGAACCAAGTAAGTTCAAAATATAGCCGATTTGCACAGGTGTCATCTAGTTTGAACGAAAGTCAGAAATAGGATTGTTTCGCATAAGATGAAAGAAAAAAACCTGACGCGCTCAAAACGAAAAAAAAAAAAGAAAAAGAAAAAGAAAAAGAAAAAAGCAAACATATGTAAAAATAAAAAATAGGTGTGGTTCGGATTAGAGTAAAAAGAAAAGTAGGTCCTGTTTTCACGAGAGTCAAAAAGGTAGGCTGATGTTCGGTTAGCACATGAATTAAAAACAGACCTAATTCATGGCCTTGTCATAAAGGCAGAGAAACATGATTTTCATGAGAGTCAAGAACCGCTTAGATGTAGCCCAAAGTCGACAGTATGAGGGCATCCAGTGAGGATCTAACTCACTACTCAGCTGTAATATGTTTTAAAAGGACAAGCTTGCTAACCATTACACCACATCGAAGTGCATCATAAGAGTCAAAAGGCAGGCAAAACGTCCGGTTTGAACGAATGTCAAAAACAGGACCGGTTTGAACGTGTGTAAAAATGGGAAACATAGGTCAGTTTTTCTTGAGTTTTAAAAATGTGGTTATGGTTTTGGTTTGCATTTGAGTCAGAAAGGTAGATATAAGGAGGATAGACAAGTGGCTCCTTTTTCTGGGATTTAATCGGTATATTCTTGAATCCAAACAACTGGGCCGAAATGGATAGTAAATAAAGGAACACACGAAAAAAACAAAAAAAAAAAAAACAAACAAAAAAGCAAAAACAAACAAACAAAAAAAAACGGATGGCAAAGGGGGAAGAGGTACTTCCAGAAACAAAAAATAAGAAGTTGTGGAGAGCTACGATCATTCACTTCCTGAAAGGATATATTACATCAATGAAGAAATATGCATTAAGTTTCACTCATTATTAAGTAACAACATGACTACAATAAACCAGTTGTTTAGTTTTGTACACCCGCCTAGGACTACTGCAACGCAAAGATATACTGATACAATTTTAACACTAAGTGGATTTTTACAGGCCAGGGCTACATAAAAGAAGAAAATGTAGCTGAAATATTGAAGTTTTTTTTTTATGAGGTTAGCACAAAAATCTGATATTGAAACTAAAAAAATAAAAACACGCTACCTTAAAATTGTTAAAATTGTAGTCCTGGGTTCGATTAGGTGGCTAATGTCTTCGACTGTGGCTAATGTCTCACAAAACTGTCTCTTTAAAAACGTATATTAAAAAAATAATGCATAACTGTATACCGTAAAAAAGTGGTTTCTCGTGCTCTCAACGCGTTTAAATCCAGAGGTTTTATTTTTCTTAGTTGGTTGCACACAAGGAGAGAAAGTAATGACTATCATGCTGTTTAACCTATGTTTGTAGGGATAACATATGGGTTGAAGAGAAACAGTCCCAGCCGGAATTCGAACACGGCTCATCTAACTTAATTTCCCACTTTGTGAACAGTTGGTGGAGCTTATACAGTAAGTTTATGGAAAAATTTCATTACGAAACCTCACCAAGACTTGTGTCTTGAGGAGGAAAGTCGATAGCAATATAGCATCATTTTTTTCATTTTCATGTGTCATTTTCTCATATAAGCGCCATTCTTTACCGAACCTATGCTTAAGCCCACTGTTCACACACACACACACACACACACACACACACACACACACACACACACACACACATATATATATAACCCCGTTTTCTGTTTTCAATATATATATATTTAAAAATTTTGAGGAGACCCAGGTAATTTTTTTCAATTGGCCCCAAAAGTAGTAGTTGTATTTTACTTTAAGTAAGAGACAATGATTATACATGGGGTTGAAAAAAGTGAGACATGATTTTTACTATAAATGTTATTATTTTATTCAGCCTTGATTACTGCAACAGAAAATTTTGGCATTCATTGCAAGTTTCTAAACGTATAATGTTCATAAATGATTTTATTCTTTTTTTTCAGTGAGCACTCTTTCATTTTTGTGATGGTAAGGTTTCACTTTTCCGCCAAGTTCATCACATGCTAATTTAGGGGGTAGCTTCAAACTTTAGTACTGTAATCTATCTATCTATCTATCTATCACAAGAGGCCTACCCACAATGCATCAGTGCCAAAACATAACGCACTTGGCCTGACAATTGAATTAAAACAGTAAACAAATTTTCATTCACACACAGACACACGCACGCGCGCACACACACACACACACACACACACACACACACACATATATATATATATATATATATATATATAAAATTGATACACCTGTGTGTGTGTGTGCGTGCTTGTATTTGTGTGTCTCCATTCTAACAAACCTTAACTCCTCCGAAACCTTTGGTCCGAGTTCAAGCAAAATTAGGTCACTTGTCGATCATGGCATGAACATTTGATGTAAGCAAAAAAAAATTTTCGAAACGTTTTACAGGGTAAGGCAGAAATCACCGAAACGTTGAAAATTTACGAACTCTTCTCCTCCGAGACGCCTTATACGAATTCAGCCCAAATCGGATAGCTTGTAGATCCAAGTCCGAATCTTTGACGTACGCAAAAATTTTTCGAATCAATGTAATCAATGTATTTGAACGGATGTATTTTGAACGGAAATAATGACGTAACTCTGAAACCGACGTAAATCGAGGTGTCACTGTACTTAAGGATTAAGCTTTATTTTCGGACAATATTTTCATACTCTACATAACATTCTACGTTTGCAATAAATTAAATTTTGCACTTCTAGAGCTCATCAAAGGTGTCAAATTGTAAAACTTAAACTAAGGCATTTCTTGGTTTTAAGATTTTTCAACATCCTTAAACGAAACAGCGTCCTCACCGCCACCGTGAAAAAAAAAACAAACTTTCTTTATTCAATTTCTGCTGGCGCTGCGCGATCCAATTTCTCTGTAAAATTTTGCTGAGGCATTTTTCTTTGATGACGGTTAGAAATTTATTATTCTGACCAAAATATCCTACCTTATTAGAACAAAAAAAAAATTGCAGTTTAAGACTGGGAATCATCTCTAAACTTGCAATTTCGAACTCTGGTTCGTAAACATAACGCTCTGGTACTGCTTTCTATTTAAGATTCACATTGTCGACCAATTTCGCACCCTCAGTCTATATGCCTAGAAAGAACAGGTCCGCCATACATTTCATCAAACGCCAATTGTGTAGACGAAGGAATCAACGGGAGGCTTCATCGAGTAGTAGGCAGTCTCAAAGTGTGGTATGGTCTGTGAATGGAACGACCAAGTCTATTGACGAGAATTGTTTGAATCAACAAACTAAAAATGATTCCTCCATTGTATCTGCACATTCGATTGAAAATGATGAGTGTTCATTTAGACAATTCATAAATGCTTCCTAAACTTCAGCCTCCAGTGCTTTTGTGATTAACGAAGAACGTCAACTTAGGTTATTAACGGAAGCAAAGGCGAAAGCAGACGCACGAGCTTTAGAGAATGACGTTCAACGTAAACGTCGTTTGAGTTGAAACGCTGCTGCCATGGCAGCTGTGCGAACTTCAGAGAATGAGACTCAACGTGAGCTTTGTCTAAATAGAATTGATACAGCTATGGCCGCCACAAAAGCTTCACAGAATGATGCCTAGCGGGAACTTCGTCGGAACTGTTCCAGCTTCAGAGAATGAAGCCCAGAACGAATTTCGTCAGAACAAAAATGCTACAACTATATCTGCCGCAAGACCTCCAGAGAGTGCAGTTCAACATGATCATCGTTTGCACAGAGACGCTACTTATTTGACAACTGCAGGGAACTGCAGAGAATGAGGATAAACCAGGGTGTATACGAGCCTTTAAAACTAAAAAAAAAGCAGTAGAAATCCTAAAAAAATAATAAAATGAACATAAAATAGGGTAAAAAGCATGGTAAAACGAAGAAAAGAGAGAAAACCTACACAAGCTGCTGTAGTGAACCTGTAAAATGACGTAAAAAAGGAAAAAGGCGTTAAAAAGATCACCAAAATTTTGGACGGGAAAAGTATCATAAAATACTCAAAAATGCCCTTAAAAATTGAAAAATGGCCAGAGATTACTAAAATTTGAGCTTAGTACCCAAAAGAATTCGTCAAGGAAGCCTACAAAATTGCCATAGGACCCCCACTCCAAAACCTAAAATTTAAAATTAGCCAATCTGTATACTACCTGTAAATGTGATTGGCGGCTGAACTGAAAGGCTGCATCTACGGCAGCTGCATGAGATCCTGAGACTGACGTTCAACGTTACGTTCATGTGAACAAAGACACAGCTGCAATAAAAGCTGTGGAGACTGAAGATGAACGTCGTTTGAGCAGAAACGTTAATTCAATGTAAGCGGCAAGAGATGTTGTGCATGGTGGTTGGCAGTTTAAGTACCAGAAGGAGAAGAAAAAAGTGAGAGAAGTCGAAGAAGAAGACAAAGAAGAAGAAGAAGAAGAAGAAAAGAAAAAGAAGAATACGAACAAGACGAAGAATATGTAGAACAAGAAGAATAGTAAAAAGAATAAGAAGAAGAAAAAGAAAAGGACGAAGATGACGAAGACGAAGAAGTCGACGACGACAAAGAAGAAGAACAAGAAGAAGAAGATAACGAAGACGAAGATGACGACGAAGACGAAGACGTCGACGAAGACGAAGAAAATAACGAAGATGAACTCGACGTCTAAATGAACACTTGTCATTTCCAGTTGCATGTGTAGATCCAAAGGTAGAATCATTTCTGGTTTGTAGACTCAAGCAATAATTGTTAGTGAATGTGGTTTTAGCTGATGCTGGTCGTTTCGTATGCTGAGTCTGTCTATAAAAACAAACGGTATGTTTCAACTTGTAACTTGTAACTTCTACCTTCTCATATGCCATAACAATTTCACGTTTTATACAAGGTGCTAACCCATCCGAAGTTGTAGAGACAATGCATCCACTTCTTCTGTGTCACAACGTCAGCGGATCCTATTACAGGCTCCAGTAACACCCGTCCCAGTTATTTCAAATGTACATATATCATTTCCATTTATTGGCAAAATTGACCAAACATGAATCCCGTTTTACAAGTACAACAAAAACCAATACTTACTTCACATTGTTTTAACTTACGCGTTACGGCAACCTCATACTGGAACTGTTTAAATAAGCATTTGACATTACCATTTCAACATAACCACTAAAAAACTCCGAGCAACGCCGGGCTATCTATACTTACAGGGTCTCCTGCAAAAATGTACTCACTCTTTAAATAAAAACAAATGCAGTGATTATTAAATTGCAAACAAGCTTAATGGTTAAAATTGAGAACTTTTAAGGGATTATTGACTTTACAAAGAAGACTAACGTCTTAAATATAAATGTTAAACGAAATTAAATGCATGGATCTGAAAAAAGAAAACATCTCAGGAAGTTATAGGAAGTCGGAAATTGAGTACATTTTTTTAGGACACCTTGTATATTATATTCATATCATTAACATTCGTGAAATGCTTGTACCGCCATTAAAAAGTTGCCTCTTATCTGCTTTGGTGCTGATAAAGTCGACCAAAGGCCAGCGAAGATAATCGAAAATCACCAAGTCAAGATCTTGTGTGATTTCAACGTTCAGACAGATAATTTCTTTGGAGTTACCAAACCAGACATCACACTTGTTTAAAAAAAAAGCAATGCCTCCTAACAATGGCGTAGGTAAAGAGGGCAGCCTATTTTGGGCGACACTTTTATGGGGTTAGTACTTTCGTGTCTGCTATAGGTTATTAAGTTAAACGATAGCACATATATTGGCGTATCTATTATAGGCTATTAATCACTCAGCGAGACTTAAACGGTCCTCTCTCGTCGAGCAGAAAAAAAAATACCGATTTCAGCTATCTTTCTCGACACTTTGAACAACACAAGACGCAAATTTCTTTAAGTGAGTTAACCATTTTTTCTTAATATTTTGTGTCGGGACATTTTATCTCTCTTTGAACGCTGCTGGAAAGAGTGATCCAAGAACTAACTTCTAAATTTCAACAGCTTCATAGACTAGCTGAGATAAATGTCTTACTTACCCAGTTGAATCTTTTGGAGGATAAATATATCTAACTAGCAGTATAGCCCGGTGTTGCTCGGGTTTAATGAAAGCTTTAAAACTAATCCATGGTCATGGAGCTCAGACTCTTTGGACGTTGGCACGAAAGACTAAAAAGCAATAGTTGTTTCCAGTTAAAGCGAAACCATAGACTGAAAGAAAAATGAATGGATGTAAATAAAATTTTGATTTGCTGGTATCGATATCAACTTTTCTGCACTATTTTAAGAACTGCAACCTTGAAACATCTGAATATTGTTTCTTATGTCTTTGTCTATGAGGGTATCAAATTGGATTAAAATCGGACCACTCCTTTTATAACCCGATTTTTTCGATTTTCGATATTTATCTGGTGTACCTTGACACAAAACCTAGCTAGGAACACTCGCAGACGATTATAGTAGAACTGTGTAAATTTTCAAGAAAATCGGTTCAGCCGTTTCGGAGTCTATAGGTAACGGACACACGGACACACAGACACACACAAAGTTCCATTTATAAATAAGTTTAGATTTAGATACTGGGGGTGATGTGTAAATTGCTGCCATTTTTAATTTTTAATTTCGTGCACTGACGTTTTTTGTATTCTATTTTGTTGGTTGTACGTATAGTAATGTCAGTTGGGCACCGTCTGTGAAAAATAAGAAGCTCCATGACGCAATTCACTCAGCAGAAATTTGGAAACGGCATGCTGTACTGTTTTGCATTTGCGCCGGAGACAATAATTTCAGAATGTTAGGATGTCAATCTGGGGATATTGCGGAGGGTTCGGAAAAGATTGGATGAGTCTCATGATTATAAAGATGTTTGGAGTGATGGTGATGTTATGCCCCCATTCATCTTTCTACAGGGTCTTAGACTAAACAATGAGTCCTAAATCGAGTGTCTTGAAGAGGTAGCGCTGCTCTGGGTCTAGAGGGTGGTTGCTGGAAGACACTATGTCTGTACCATGCTACACAAGCAGGAAAACCCAGTCATGGCTGTCAGACATCACCCCGTACATCTGGCCACCTAATTCTTCAGACTGTAACCTCCTTGATTATTATGTGTAGGGTGGAGTAGAGCGAGAGAATAACAGAAATCCTTGTAACACTAAAGGTGAACTGAAGGCAAGCATTATGGCAGCATTCATCAACTTACAAAAGGAGACCGTCCGGAAGAGATACGGAAGATTCCGAAGTTGTCTGGAGGCAATGGTTGAAATCAATTGTGATTTTATTGAATAAATTTACTATTTAGTCTTTCAAAATATTTTGTGCAATATTGGTAAATATAACTGATAAAATGAGATGTCAGAGTTTTTTCCCCATTTTTTTGTGTTATTTAGACAACAATTTATCCTTTTCACCCTATATCACACCCTGATTGAGCAGTCTGGAGGAATGGTAGACTTTGAAAAACAGTAGCTACTCCGGGCATCTACGCATCATTCATTCAGCAATGAATTAGAACACTCTCAGCTATTAGGCGTGTATAATGATAATATACACGCTAAAAAGTCTGCATCCTTCTCCCGAGCGTCCATAGCTCAGAGGTAGAATCACCGACTGACGCCAATTCGGTCGGGTTTCAATCCTGGGTTAAAAAGCAATCGGTCTCTAACCGTACTGATGAGCTGTGATACAGCGAAACAGATCTGTCTGCAGATGAATATATATATTTATATGTTTGTGTGTGTCTGTGTGTGTATTATTTATTTAGACAATTTATTCATAGCACCCTGGAGAATAATAATAATAATAATAATAATATTGGGATTACAACGAGAATGACGTGCTTTTCTGAGGCTCCTGAAAACGTAACGTTTTTTTTTTTTTTTACGTAAACATTAATTTCTCATTTCACTATATTAAACATAAACATTAATTTTTCCCTTCGTATATAATTTTAGTTGTATGTTTCTTCTTTTAATGATCCTTAAATAGATTTATTAACTAGTTTTCTAAAGCAAGACAACGATAAAAATATGACGAAAAGCGCTAAAATCTGTTCGATCTACGATATTCTTTCTTAGAAAAAATATGTAATAATTTCTTTATATTTGTCCGTTCATTTTATATATTTATTTATTTTTCGATAATCTTACTCTCGTTGGATTTAATGAAAGAATAACACAGAATACAGTGGGCGAACAAATTATTTTTAAATTTTACTGTAGTAAACTCAAAGGTATGTCCACTTTTTCTTTCCTATTAAAAAATTTTGAAATTTTTTTTTTTTTTTTTAAACGTAAACATTAATTTTTAATTTCACTATTTTAAACATAAACATTAATTTTTTCTTCGTATATAATTTAAATTGTATGTTTCTTTAAATGATCCTTAAATAGATTTATTACGACGAAAAACACTAAAAAACCGTTCGATCTACGATATTCTTTCTTAGAAAGAATATGTAATAATTTATTTATATTTGTTCGTTCATTTTATATATTTATTTATTTTTCGATAATCTTATTCTCGTTGGATTTAATGAAAGAATAACACAGAATACAGTAGGCCAACAAATTATTTTTAAATTTTACGGTAGTAAACTCAAAGGTATGTCCACTTTTTCTTTCCTATTAAAAAATTTTTGAGATTTTTTTTTTAAACGTAAACATTAATTTTTAATTTCACTATTTTAAACATAAACATTAATTTTTTCTTCGTATATAATTCAAATTGTATGTTTCTTCTTTTAGTGATCCTTAAATAGATTTATTAACTAGTTTTCTAAAGCAAGACAACAACAAAAAAAAAAAAGAAAATACGACGAAAAACACTAAAAAAATGTTCGATCTACGATATTCTTTCTTAGAAAGAATATGTAATAATTTATTATATTTGTTCGTTCATTTTATATATTTATTTATTTTTCGATAATTTTATTCTCGTTGGATTTAATGAAAGAATAACACAGAATACAGTGGGCGAACAAATTATTATTTTTAAATGTTACGGTAGTAAACTCAAAGGTATGT
Organism: Ascarosepion bandense; assembly: GCA_037127315.1. Classification (NCBI taxonomy): domain Eukaryota; kingdom Metazoa; phylum Mollusca; class Cephalopoda; order Sepiida; family Sepiidae; genus Ascarosepion; species Ascarosepion bandense. Next base: position 707,670 of record JBBBDQ010001174.1, on the reverse strand, counting down.
CCACTTTTTCTTTCCTATTAAATTTTGAATTTTTTTTTTGCAAGGACAATGGTTAATAGTAGCAACAATTGTTTTTTTTTGTTTTTTTTAACAATACTCTCTAAGTGCAGTGATGTTTTTTTTTTCCGTTGAACGGCCGTTACGTCCAAGTTTGTTTGTTTTTTCAACCAGCGTCTCTCTCTTTGAATTTTTCTTTTTCTCAATATGAAATTCTGTTTTAATATAAACAGGATTTTTTCTTTAGATATTAGCAAATTTTTTTTTTTTTTTTTTAAACGTAATCATTAATTTTTAATTTCACTATTTTAAACATAAACATTAATTTTTTCTTCGTATATAATTTAAATTGTATGTTTCTTTAAATGATCCTTAAATAGATTTATTAAATAGTTTTCTAAAGCAAGACAAGGAAAAAAAAATACGACGAAAAACACTACAAAACCGTTCGATCTACGATATTCTTTCTTAGAAAGAATATGTAATAATTTATTTATATTTGTTCGTTCATTTTATATATTTATTCATTTTTCGATAATCTTATTCTCGTTGGATTTAATGAAAGTATAACACAGAATACAGTGGGCGAACAAATTATTATTTTTAAATGTTACGGTAGTAAACTCAAAGGTATATCCACTTTTTCTTTCATATTAAATTTTGAATTTTTTTGCAAGGACAAAGGTTAATAGTAGCAATAATTGTTTTGTTTTTTTGTTTTTTATTTTAACAATACTCTCTAAGTGCAGTGATGTTTTTTTTTTCCGTTGAACGGCCGTTACGTTCAAGTTTGTTTTTTTCAACCAGCGTCTCTCTCTTTGAATTTTTCTTTTTCTCAATATGAAATTCTGTTTTAATATAAACAGGATTTTTTCTTTAGATATTAGCGTATTTTTTTTTTTTTTTTTATGAAATTCTGCTTTATTTTAATTTATCTGTTTGTTCTTTAAATTAACCTAAATAAAATCATCCGTATTATATTTCCTTTAGCTGTCGATATTTCGTAAAATTTTTTTTTTAACTATTATAATTTTCTTAAAAACAAAACAAAACAAGAAAATAAATTAAATCCGATGAAAAACAATTTATATGGTATTATTTTATAGAAAGTCTACGTATTTATTGATAAATTTATTTTTATTTATTTATTGATTTAATTTACTTATTTAATTTATCTTATTATGATAATTCTATTTTTGACCAACGACTTTATTGAAAAAATAAAAGATAAAGTGGACGAACAAATTATTACATTTATTTATTTATTTATTTTTTATTTTTTTTATTTTATTTTTCAACAAACGTCTCTCTATTTGAATTTTTCCTTTTCTCAATATGAAATTTTGTTTTAATATAAACAGGATTTTTTTTCTTTAGATATTATAAAATTTTTTTTTTTTTTTTTTCAACAAACTACACTAGTAATATTGATGTTTTGTTTCGTTGAGCCGTCTTTCTCCTTGAATTCCAATCGCGTCTATGTCAGATGTTGCTTGGCAGCCCATTTAGGAGAAGGACAACTCCGAACAACAACCCGCAACTCAAGGTGTTAATCGTGCCGAGGAGTGAATGGCTACTGCGTTATGAGGTCACAAACGATTTCCTACAGGCTTCGGGACCCTGTTTGTAAAAGACCGTTACCCAACGTGCCGGGCAACTTTGGGTGGACTTTTGGACCCGTGCGTCACTCGTGGGACAAAACATGAAAAATACAAATAGAAATAAAAAGTCCAGTATGGCTCTTCCAGTGGATAAACAGGGAGCCCGTCCTTCAGGAGGGAACCTACCTGAGGTCGAAAAATCTGCCATAGGAACAAACTCCTACACAAAGAATGTATCTTCAGGTCCCCACAACCAGGATAATCCTAATGATGGTCCTGAAAATTCACCAGCTAGATCTACAACCGTATATTTAAAGAAAGAAAAAATAAAATGGTCTCGTGAGGAGTACAAAGTCGTTATGACTGCATTTCATGAAGCGTTACTCAAACCTCAAAAAAACATGACTCGCCAAACATATGACATTTGGCGTGAAAAAGTTGGTCAAGCAAATAGAAAGTATATTGACGAAAATAAATTGGCCAATGTACGTAGGTACATTATTCGTAATAACCGACTGACAGAGGCTGAAATTCATGAAATTAAAAGAATTGTAACAAGAAGAGTCGAATCAACAAAATATGAAAAGGAACCGGAACCAGAAATAAAAAGTAATAACATCAAACAAATCACAGGTCATAATGTAGAAACCGTGAAACACGCAAATCACTGCGAAGATAATGATGTAAGTTTAAAAGTGCTGGAAAGGTGTGATCTTAGTCTGAGTCAGTTAAAAGACAAAAATAAAACGAGTTCAGAACACATCGAAGATAATTATTTGACGGAAAATAAGAACAATATACAGGAAGCCAAGATAGAAATAAAAAACCATCTAAGTCAAATACAAAGTATTACAATGGAGGAACGTGAACAGCTCCCAAAATTCCAACCAACAAAACAAAACCTCCGAACTATTAAATTGTACAATGCAGTACCGAAATCAATACTGGATGAAGACCCTCATACAAATCTTAACGAAGTAATATATGCATCAGCAACAGCAGCAACAAAAAAATTAAGTATCAAAATAAAAACAAGGCAGTCTCGCAGACGTGAAAATCCACCTTGGAAAAGAAAAATTGAAAAAGAAATCGAACAACTTAGAAGTGAACTGTCAGTACTGGATGAACTGAGTAGAGGAATAAATGTAAGAACTAGGAAAAGAAGAAGAGCCGAAAAAAAATATAACATCAGGAATGAAAATGACGTCTTATCAAATAAAGAAAAAATAAAGCAAAAAATCCAACTGAAGGCTCAAAGAATAAGACGCTATGAAAAAAGAGCAAGATTTTACAGACAAAACAAGATCTTTCAGACTGATACAAAGAGATTTTACAGGGAAATAGGTAAAAAAAGAATTGAAGTGACAGTACCCCCTAGAATGGAAGAAGTCACACAGTTCTGGGAAAAGGTATGGGCTTGCCCTAAAGAACTTAGCAAGGAAGTACATTGGATTACGCAGGAGATAGAACGAATGAAAAATAAACCCGAACAGACATGGTCTGGAATTACAGAAGATGATGTTAAATTTGCACTAAAAAAAGCACACAATTGGAAATTCCCAGGTATAGATAAAATTCCTAACTTTTGGCTATATTATTTAAATGCAGCACATAAAAAAATAGCCAAAGAACTTCAAGAAATGGTTGACGATCCCACTAAAATTCCTGCATGGATGACCAAAGGAATTACATTTCTTCTACCCAAGAATGGTGACACAAACAACCCGAAAAACTACAGACCAATTACATGTCTTCCGACAACATATAAACTACTAACATCTATTTTAACAAAACAGACATATTTATTCTTAGAAAGAAATGACATGATACCGCTTGAACAAAAAGGGTCCAAACGTGGATGCTATGGTTGTAAAGACCAATTGCTAATTAACAAAATGATCCTGGAAAACTGCTACAGTACAAAGAAAAATCTTAGTACTGCCTGGATAGACTACCGAAAGGCATTCGATAGTGTGCCACATGACTGGATTTTAAAGACTTTAAATATATACAAGATATCGCCCGTCATCATCAATTTCATCAAACAGTGCATGTCTATATGGAAAACAACCCTTTACCTCAATCATATAAGTGGAACCTATAAGTCTGATGAAATAAACATCAAAAGAGGTATATTTCAAGGTGATTCTTTATCTCCCTTACTATTCTGCATATCATTAATAGCACTAACCAGTCAACTTAATAAGACAGAATCTGGTTATAAAATAGGCCAAAAGAAAATAAGCCATCTATTTTACATGGATGACTTAAAGTTATATGCTAAGAATGATAATGAGCTGGAAGGTCTTCTGCAAACTGTAAAATGCTTCAGCGAAGACATTGGAATGAAATTTAATTTGAATAAATGTGCTAAAGCTACAGTTTTACGTGGATCAATACAAGAAACATCCTCAATTAGCCTAGACCCTGCTGTAACAATAAAAGAATTGAAACCAGAAGAAGCTTATAAATACCTAGGTGTAAATGAGAGCGAAAACATTCACCATAAAAAAATGAAAGAAATAGTGCGTAAAGAGTACTATAGAAGGCTACGAATGATATTAAAAACTGAATTAAATTCACAGAACAGAGTTATGGCCATTAATAGCCTTGCAATCCCAGTTGTCCAATATAGCTTCAACATCTTAAACTGGACTCTAAACGACATCAGGCGAATGGATGCTAAAACAAGAAAGCTTCTTTCTAAGCATAAGATGCATCATCCAAAGGCTGATGTAGACCGTCTATACATACCCCGTAAAGAAGGTGGAAGGGGTCTTATTCAGCTGGAATTGTCATACAAGACAACAACTATTGGCTTACTAACATACATAGAAACAACAAAGGATTGGATGATACAATTAGTAAGGCAACATGAAGAAAGAAAGAAAAAATATTCAATAATAAAAGAAGGCAGTAAATACAAACAAGATTTACAGTTAGTAGATTCTGTAGAAAAGCAAAACAGAAGCCAAGAACCAACTATTGCGGCAAAAAATATGAAAATGAAAGCCAAAGATAAAGCTCTTGAACAGATGAAACAGCGCTGGCAAGACAAATCTCTGCATGGCCAATATCCAGAACGTACCAATAAATCCAATGTTGACAAAGTTAATACTCATCGATGGTTACGTGCATCTGGATTAAAGTCTGAAACTGAAGGATTTATACTTGCAGCACAAGACCAAAGTCTTTTCACGAGAAACTTTCAGGCAAATATTATGCATAATAATATGGATCCAAAATGCAGGTTTTGTGATAAACACCAAGAAACAATAGACCACCTAATCTCAGGCTGTTCTGTGCTTGCCCCAAACGAATATAAAAATCGCCACGATAGAGTTGGGCAATATTTACATTGGACAATGTGCAAACATTATGGAAAAGCTGTAAACAAACACTGGTATGAACATCATCCAGCACCGGTTACAGAAATAGAAGATGTAACCATTCTATGGGATTACACCATCTACACAGACAGAAAAATTGAAGCAAACAGGCCAGACATTATTGTTAAAAGCCAGAAGGAGAAAACTTGTCTATTAATTGATATGGCTTGTCCAGCGGATTGTAACATAGCAATCAAGGAATTTGAAAAACTGTCAAAATATAAAGACCTGGAAATTGAAATAGAAAAAATGTGGAAATTGAAAACAAGAGTTGTGCCAGTGATAGTAGGTGCACTTGGAATGATAAAAAATGGAACAAAACACATTGAAAGAATCCCTGGAAACCCCAGCTTAAGAGATATACAAAAAATTGTCTTATTAAGTACAGCCCACACACTAAGGAAAACTTTATCTATGTAATGCTGGAGATCATAGGGAAGATAGAAAAACATGAAATGGAGCCATAACAACACGCCACTACCTGCCTTAGGTCTCCCCGCAGACTTGGTTGGTAGTGTGACCAAAGCAGAAATCGAAATATGATGAAAAATGACATAATAATAATAATAATAATAATAATAATAATAATAATAATAATAATAATAATAATAATTAAACCCTAACTGTCATTATGCGAATGGATATCAAAACGAGAAAACCCCTCACTTGCCTTCTCATGCATCATTCTGAGGCTGAATCTTGATCTTCTGTATGTGTCTAGATCTGAAGGAGGTCGAGGATTAGTTCAATTAGAATTGTTTTACAGCCCCACAAAAGTCAGTCTTCAAATATATGTGGAAACTAAAGGAGACGGATAAAAAGATTGAATAGCAGAACAGATTGGGTTGTGTAGCTTTGGTTGGCAACCGGTCTACTGCAGAGAGAAATGGCAACGTACTTCTGGAAAATCTTCTGTCTAGTCAGTCACTATGGAGATATGATCACCTAAGCGTGTATCACGTATGTCACTGAACTGACTGACTGTTATCATAAACTAAATGCAGGTAAAACAAAAAACAAAAAACTAGAAATACACATGAACATTTCAGAGTTTTCTTATTTTAATTTTCTGGTTAAGCATAGTCCTTAATTTATTGCTCATAGCGAGTTCTACGGTTATAAAATACCCGTGGAAATTTCCCGATTGTATAGTTAAATGTTTACGTTTAATTCTTTCCGCCTGAATCTATCCTGCACCTATACAAATCTACCATCCGCCCGTGTTTTGAATACTGTTGCCACATCTGGTCGGGTGTCCTACTATTCTCCTCGGGCTTCTTGACAAAATACAGCGAAGAATCTGTAACGTGATTGATACCGACTTAGCTGACCGCCTGCAGTCACTCTCCCACCGGCGTGACGTGTCTTCCCTGTGCCTCTTCTATAAATACTTTCATGGCTTCTGCTCTGATGAACTTAAATCTCTGATGCCCCCTATGTGTGAATTTGCACGAGATACTAGATTGGCAACTAGGTCCCACCCTTTTACAGTGAAACCGATGAAATATAATCGCAATTTCTACTCCAACAGCTTCTTTTCTCGCATTTCCCGCCTATGGAATTCCCTTCCGCATGCTTGCTTCCCAGACGGCTATAACATCCAGGAGTTTAAATGTAAGGTTAATAGACACCTCCTAACACACTAACCCTACCATTCTCTCCAACTCTCCCCCTATGTACATCCTAACTCGTCTATCGCCCTGTGTAACCCCCAGCGCTATAGTGGCAGTGGAATGCTTTGCTTGAGGTGACATGATTAAAAAAAAGAAACAACTTTAACGAAATATTGCAAAAACAATTATAAATATGAATGCCGGTCATTATTTTTAAAAAGAGGCTACAAATCAGTTTTCCGTTATTACTGTAGCATACGTTCGTTAAGCACAAGAGCCTGAATGAATCCAATGTGTTTTCTTTCTTTCTTTCTCATTGAAACCAAATAACATCTCTGATATGTTTTTCCATCTTTCGCCGCTATCATTTAATCTTTCCACCCTATGTTAAAATACCTTCCAGAAATTTAAATCGTTGCAATTATTTACATTATTTACATTGTTCGGACTGTTGTTTTCATTTTTGTTGACATATTCCTGACCTTTCGGCCAACCTTCTTCAGATGATTGGAATTTTAAGCTGAACCATTTATTTTGTTCACTGGGGTATATTGTTCTCGTTCCAGATATCTCAGTTATCCCCATTTAACTCAACCCTCTAAGTTTTTTGTTCATTTCTGCTGTAGTCAGGTATTGAACTCACAACTCAATCAATCAACCCCATTGAAAGAAATAAAAGGTTAATTTCAAAAACGTCATGAAACGTCATGAATATGCAGCAAGATAAAGACAACAGTCCGAACAATGTAAATAATTACAGTACCACATCTCTGAAATATAGACAAATATTAAATTGTTGTATTTGATTCATTTTGGCATCCCCAATTTGTAATTTGCATGTCGGACTGTTCCTTTTGCTAAAAACCACGATTTTATGCTAAGACAGAAACACATTTTAAATTCTCATTGTTAATATATAAAGAATTGAAGGCTAATATAAAAAATGAAATTGTTTTGTACATTAGGTAAAAGTATATGTTATGGTTTATAAAATGGCGAGTGTGCTAAAAATAGAAAAAGGTAAACACACTGACGCCAAGAATTCAAAATTGGGAGGTAAAACAATTGAACGTTAACCGGTTTCTTTTGGTAGGAGTAGCGGTAAGAGTAGGAGTAAGATGTAGGAGTGAAGGACAGTAATTTGGTGGAGAGATTTGAAAAGAAGAAGACGCTGTCAGTTGAGAACTAGAGCCCAGAAGGGATAGACGCGTTTACTACTATCCTCCCAGAGTGGAGAGAATTCAGCTTGTCTGCTCCTGTATCCACATACAAAAATTAACGGTTGTTACCGTGATGTAAAAACTTAAAGTTTTATATAAAAAATAAACGTCATTAATTCAAGTTTGTGTTATATTCTAATTATACAAAACCAAGCAACACAACATATATTTTGATGTAAAATTCGTATTGAAAACGAAAATATCGTATTCAAGTTCTAAGTACCGCATTGGTACAGTATTGTCGGATTTTGGTCATGTCTGAGGAGAGCTGAGCTAATAAAATCTGGCATCGATATTCAGTTTTGTTTATCTTTGGACTGGACCAAGCCTAATGGCAACTGACATAGAAAATCTGATACCTCGCCAGACTCTGAAGGCTGTAAATTAAGATGAAAATGTCTTTTTTTCCCGTAGAAATCAAACTGACGGCAGACGTGAATGAAAGTAAAAACTGAAGAAAAAGGAAGAAGTTTAATTATCGGATAATTCCAGGGCGTAACATACGTGATAAGTAACGAAGTAAAAGAATAAAAGAAAAGGCACAATCATAAGATGATACATCTTATATGTAAAATTATATGGTGAAATCATTTTCATTATTTTCACCACTTTTTTTTTAATCATTTCACCCCAAGCAAGGCAGAAATGCCACTGATGAGAGGGGGAGGTTAAATAACTGTAAAAAGATTAATTAGAAAAGAGTGAGGAGTACAAACTAGTTAGAAAGGAGCAATAGAAAGCTGAGACTGCAGGTGCGATGACAGATACATAGGTGGGGAGAAAGGGAAGGATATACGGGGGTGGGGAGAGAGCTAGAGTCCAGTGGTTAGTAGATGAGTATTGACATTGCATTTAAATTTCTGGAGGTTGTAGCCGTCAGGAAAGCAAGAATACGGGAGCGAGTTCCACAGGCGGGAAGTGCGAGAGAAGAAGCTGCAGGAGTAGAATTGTCGTCTGCATTTGGCTAACCTGACTGTGAATGGGTGGGACCCAGTTGCCAGTCTGGTTGCACGAGTAAACACCTGTTGAGGAGGCACCAGTGACTTAAGTTCGTCCGAGCAGAAGCCATGAAAGTATTTATAGAACAGACAAAGAGAGGCCACATTTCGACGGTGGGGAAGTGGCTGCAGTCGAGCCGCCAGATCAGTACATATCACATTACAGACTCTCCTTTGGAGCCTGTCAAGAACACTGAGGAGAACGGCAGGGGCACCTAACCATAAATGGCAGCAGTACTCCATGCACGGACGGATGGTTGACTTGTATATATGCAGGATGGATTCAGGCGGAAAAAACATCCTGGATCGACATAATGACCCAACTTTCTTAGCAGTGGATTTTGCTGTGGATTCAGTATAGTGGTTCCATTTGAGGTCTGAGGAGAGGGTAAGGCCGAGGAGGCGTAGTGTATAGCTCTCAGGGAGAATCGCTTGGTCCATTCTTATGGGAGGCAGAAGAGGTTGCTTGTAAAGGTTGACAGACAACAGCTTGGTCTTAGACGAATTGAAGTTGACAAGCCACTTCTTGCCCCAGTTCACCACAGAGTGTAGATCCCGTTCAGCAGCGAGATTATGTCTGTCCGCCACGACAGGTTTCTTACTGGTGTGGGAGTATATTGTAGTGTCATCTGCGTAGATGCCTACTTGGGATTTGATCTCATCTGGGAGGTCGTTGATGAAAATAAGGAAGAGCGTCGGGCCCAGAATAGAGCCCTATGGGACACCAGCATTCGTGCTGTAGGATGAAGAGGCACGCCCATTCAAAACGACCTTCATTTTGCGGTTATTTAAAAAAGATTGGATTAGGTCAAGCAGGCGACCGGTAATACCGTAACCCCGTAGCTTGCAGAGAAGAGTTTGTGGGCAGTGAGATGTTGAACTATTTCAGCATTGATTATGGCCTCGAATACATTCCCGAATATCGGTAGAAGACTGATAGGGCGATAGTTGGATGGGTCCGAGGGTTCACCACAATTCTTAAATATAGGAACGACTGAAGAGAACTTCCAGCATGCAAGAAAGAAGGAAGCAGAAAGGCAGTAGTTAAACAGTTTAGAGAGGACAGGGGAAAGTTCAGGAGCACACCTCTTAAGGACTATCACCGGGATTCCATCGTCTCCACTCGCCTTATGGGGGTCGAGTTTTGAAATTACTCGGGATACTACTGTCGGGGTAATATATACGTCGTGCAGTTTGGCCTCAGTTCTAATAGGGAAGTCGGGTGGGTGTACTCCGGACGAGTCAAATGTGGAGTTGGATGAGAATCTGCGGGCAAAGCACTCAGCTTTGTCCGCAGATGACGTGAGAACCTCAAATTCATGGATTAAAGGAGGTATTGAGGATTTGCTATTGTTCAGCACTCGTTTGCAAATCCTCCAATAGTCCTTGGAGACGAACTTGCGGTCAGCTATGCGCTGTCGCATTCTCTCAGCAAACAACTGTTTGTAGTCATTTAGGGTTCTCTTGCACTCATTGCGAGCAGATATGAACAAGCGCCTATTGTGGTCAGATGACTGTCTCCGGTATAGACGGAAGTAATGGTTCCTGTGGGCAATGGCGGCTGAGCAGGCTGGAGAGAACCACGGAGAGGAATGAGGTTTTAAGCAATACTTCCTGGTGGGTATGAAGGCATCAATTCCAGCTTTCACCCATAACGAGACCTTAGAGGCACAGTCATCAACTGATAGGTTGAACACTTTTCCCCAAGGGACGTCGCAGAGGAAATCGCTAAAGGCATCCCAGTCATCTTTTTGGTAGAGGTAGGAGGTCCTATAGGTAGGGGGCTCCTGGGGTGAGTGAGATTGGAAAGAAATACTGAGAGAGACTACAGCGTGGTCGGAGTTGCCGAGAGGGCAAAGCTGCGAGACTTGACAGGCGTCAGGCGCAGAGGTGAAACATATATCTAGTAGTGAGGAATGACCCGAGGGAGTGCTTGGGAAGCGAGTGGGGAAGTCCACCACTTGCGTAAGGGATTGGGAAATAGCGAAGTTCATGGCGTGAATTTCCGCTGGATCAGTAACGGCGTTTTCAAGCCACTCACTTACTTTAACATATCACCCGAAGAAGAACCGTATTGTTCTGAAACATGAAAATTTGGTGTAGTGATATACAAGCACTCACACAAACTATTTGACCCATAGATTGAACCTCAACAGGTACTACGACTTTGGGTCAGAGTAGACCTGGGAGTAATAGCATTTAAGGGGTAAGTTCATATTCTCCAAGACTCAAAATAGTGAATTCAGAACCACACCACCGGTTTCAGATTATTTGTCATAGCCAAGACAATGTATGGGTAATATATATATATATATATATATATATATATATATATATATATATATTTGACACTTGAACAAGTTATCGCTGTTTTCCAACAGCTGGCGTCTGCAGAACTGCGTGCGTGTAATTTCAGATTGTAACGTATCTATAAGAAAGTGCTATAAGCAAACTTGTAATTCAGTGTATGTCACTTCGCTGAAGTGTAAACAACTTTGTTTTTCACAGCGTTAAATGTGCCGGATTTCGTACCAAAGAAAGCGTATTTGAGGGGAATTTTACTGCACCTTTTATTAAAAAGAAATCTGCAGCTGAAACGCACAACATTCTCGTTGAGACTTACGGTGACCATACTCTGTTGAAAACAACATGTAGAGATTGGTCTAGACGCTTCAAAAATAATGATTTTAATGCTGAAGATAAAGAACGCTCTGGTGCACCGAAAAAGTTTGAAGACAAGGAATTAGAGTCATTACTTCATGAAAACTCATGGTAGGCAAAAGCTGAACTAGCAGAATCATTAGAAGTTGATCACACAACAGCATTTAATGAAAGCATTAAAAATTATACAAAAGCAATGACATTGCGTGCTTTACGAGTTGAAGCCGAGAGACGTCAAACAGTGTCTTGACACGTGTGAACAGCCGTAGAAAAAGAAAGGCATATTCACCGTACCGTGACCGGCGATGAAAAAATGGATACACTACGATAAGCGTAAAAGACCGTGGAGTAAGCCTAGTCATGCATCAACATCGGCTGCTAAGCCGAATATCCGTGGTTCGAAGTTTCTGCTTTGCATTTTATGGGATCAGCTGGGTGTAGTTTATTATGAGCTGCTCAAATCGCTATCAATTTCAATTGATGCATTTGAGTCGAGTCAGTCAGTCAGTTAAATGCCATACGTGAAACACGCTTTGGCGATCATGTCTCTAAAGAGACATGACTGACTGGGCAGAGGATTATCCCACAGTAAGTTGCCATTGCTTTCTGCGGTAGACTGGTTGCCAGCCAAAGCTATAGAACCTGTTATTTAACCCATAACTGGAAGGAAGAGACGGATTAATACCTTTCCCAAGGGTATTTGCGCGTAAGTGAATGCAATGAATTTAACTGGAATTCGAACTCGGCTCTCCCGATTTCTCGTTCCGAGCCGATATCCACTGCACCCTACTGAAGAAAAAAAAAACGGCCACAATACAAGCAGAGATACGACAAAATAATTTTGCAACGTGACAACACTAGACCACATGTTGCAAAAAGAGCGAAAACTGACTTGGAAAAACTTAAATGGGAAGTCCTACCCCACCCGTCATATTCACCAGATGTTTCCACGATTATTCCGATCGATGGCACACGACCTGGCTGAGCAGTACTTTTATTCTTATGAAAATATTAAAAAATGCTTCTTGCGGCTTTGTTTACTGACTTGGAGGAAATGATAAAAAAAAAAAACTTTCAAAAGTGTTGATAAGAAAATAAGTCAAGCAATTATTCCATCAATCGATTTCTTCAGTGAAGGAAGATTTTCTAATCAGTTAAAATGCCAGTCTTTTCATAAGAGTTGCTGCCACTTTGTCTCCAGTTGATGTCCACGGGTATCTGCTATGATCATAATCTAATTATTAAGGTTGCAAACTTCAAACTGTCTGCTGACGTGTATCTTTTATTCTCCTTGTTGATCACCGCATCGGTTTTGCATCTCAAATAAAGCTCAGCAGGATGTACGGTCATTATTACTTGGACATTTGGTCTAACATTAATATTAACCGAAAAAGAAAGACATCTACCCGTAAGAGCCCAGAGTGAAAATGGTGATTACTTATACTTATGTTGGCGTCTGACAAGCTGCTACGATATCCGATTGCAGTCTTAGTTAGTGTCAGAGTAGTAACTAACTTAAAAGCAGCTGGCATTTATACAAGTGTACATCAAGAAAATATAAGGATTTGATTTTGTACAGGCCTTTATTAAAATCTTTTATAACAGACTTTTTTTTATTAACACTATAATTTTGCTTAGAACTTCGAAATTAGCATTTTGAATACTACTGTCCAGTGCGGGCAAAAGGTTTCCTGTTTTAGTCATAATATTTGTGGGAATTACAAGCATCTTCTTCTTCTTCTTATGTGCCGTGTCCTTTCAGGACGTAGCCGATCATGGCCTTCCAATCTCTGTTCCTTCACGCTCTTAATATCTCTTCTTCTGTTACCCCTCCCAAACCCTGCTTCACCATCCATCTACTCAAGCCTATCAAGTACGTCACGTTGCTTTTCCCTGTCTCTTCTTCCTTCTGTCCTTCCCGTGAGTATCAGATTCCCTAAGCTCTCCTTCCTCATTATATATCCCAGAAACTGCCTGAAGTGGGTTAAGTCTAAAGGAATCAACTCCTCGTCCGGTAAGGATCGACTGTTAGAATTACAAGCACGGGGCCTGTAATAATGTCTGTAATAATTGTGATAGAGACCTATGCAAAGATGACAGTAACATTATTATTCATGACTTTGAATGTGAAAAAAAATAAAAAATAAAAAAATAAAACAAAACAAAACAAAACGAAACAAAAAATTATTGATAAATACAAATGTTATTGGTCCTCATAAGACATTTTGGTTTCAGTCACACACCCACTGCCGTAACGTAGCTCATCCTGTGCCTTTTCTATAAATATTTTCATGGTAATTGTTCTGATACGCTTTCCTCTTTGGCATCTTGACTTTATAAATTTAAGTGCAGTACTAGATTGGTGGCAAAGTCTCATTATTTTACTGTAGAAATTGTTAGATGTAACCAAAAATTCCGTTTTTTTTATAATCATATCGCCCCAAGCAAGGCATTTTACTGCCACTGTTTTGCAGGGGGTTACACAGGAGAAAAGTTATGAAGAAGAGTGACAGGTTATAGGGAGTGTCAGAAAGTGGGTAAGAGAAGAATGAGAATACTGATGAGAGTGGAGTGGACGGAGAAAGGAGCATGAGAGAGAGGATGCAGGTTAGTGAGATAAAAGATGACTATTGACTTTACATTTAAATTCTTGGAGATTTTAGCTCTCGGGAAAGCAAGTAAATGGAAGGGAACTCCACAGGCAGGAAGGGCGAGAAAAGAAGCTGATGCAGTAGAATTTGTGTTTACATTTTATTAGTTTCACATTAAAAGGGTGGGACTTAGTTGCTAATCTTGTGGCTCGAGTAAATTTATATAGAGATGGCATCAGTGAGCTCAGTTCATCGGAGCAGAAGCCGTGAAGGTATTTGTAGAAGAGACACTGAGAAGCCACATTGCGCCGGTGCGAAAGTGACTGTATTCAAGCTGCCAAGTTGGGATTGATCACATTACAGATTCTTCGTTGAATTTTGTCACGGACACCTATGTGGATAGCAGGAGCACCCGACCAAATACGGCAGCAGTATTCAATGCACGGGCGAATGGTAGATTTATATATATGCAAGATTGTTTCAGGCGGAAAAAACTTCCTGGCTCTACACAGAAAATCGGCTTTCTTAGCAGCGGATTTATCTATGGATTCTATATAGTCATTCCACTTGAGGTCTGTTGTGAGAGTTAGGCCGAGGAGGCGCAGTGTTTTGTTTTCAGGGAGACTAGCCTGATCCAATGGGGGGGGGGGGTAAGGGCGGTTGTCTGTGATGGTTAATAGATAGCAGCTTCATTTTGGAAGCATTAAAATTCCAAATGTTAAATTTCAGTACAGAGAATGTGCAATAACATTGATCCTAACTTGGCATCTTGGCTTCAGTCATATACCCACTACCATAATGTATCTCCCTGTGCTTTTTCTATACATATTTTTAGGATAATTGTCTGATTAAATTTAAGGACAGTAATAGATTGACAACAAGGTCTTATCCTTTAACTGAAATTGGTGAATGTAACTGTAAGTTCTATGCCAACAGTTTCTTCTTTTGCAAATCTTCGCTCGTGAAACTTTCTTCCAACCTTTTTCTTATTTTCATTCTTAAAAATTTCAATGCGATGTCAATATGAAAAAATAATTACAACCCCTCCAAAAAAACAAAACAGAAAAAACTCTTGATAAATACAAATGTTATTGGTCATGACTAAACATCTTGGTTTCAGTCAAACTTTCACCACCGTAACGTAGCTCCCCGCTGTGCCTTTTCTAGAAATATTTAATGGTAATTTTTCTGATAAGCTTTCCTTTATGGCCAGTCAATTAAGTTCCACACGTGATACACGATTGGATGACCATGTCTCGAAAGAGACGTGACTGACTAAGCAGAAGATTTTCCCGCAATGGGTTGCCATTTCTTTCTACGTTAGACTGGTTTTCAACCGAGGATATAGAACCCCATCTGTCCTGCTATTAAACTCATAGCTAATTAGATTGATTAATACCATTTTGTATGAATGGAATGAATTTAACTAGAATTCGAAATCGGTTCTCTGACTTCTTATTCCGAACCGCTATCCATTAAACCACAACGTATATCCTTCTACCTAGATTTTATAAATTTAAACGCAGTACTAGATTGACAAATGGTCTCATCATTTTACAGATGAAATTACGACATGTAAACCTTGTGTTTTAATAGTCTCTACTCGCCTGCAGAAATCTTTTGTGTCCTCTTGTTTTCCAATCAAATTGAATCTTCAAAACTTTAGATGCAATGTCTTTTTTTGTCTTTGCTTTTCTTACTTCATGTTCTTTTATTGTTCTTTTCCCTCAATAATCTTGTTCATTATTCTGTTACACTCAATAACCCCTTGCGTTTTAGTAACTTTATTATCTTGCTTAAGGTAAAATGAGTAAAAAAAAAAAAAAAAAAATATTGTCTATTAACTTACAAATTTTGTCAATTAAAATCAGTGTGTGGCTATAGGGGATTTGTCCATACGAGTATCTCCTCAAAATATGTGTGAGAAATTCTTTTACCTCACGGGTAGAGGTCTTATATATATTTCCTGTTACCTGGCTGTCACACACCTGTATTTTGTCATTCAACTCAACTGGGTCGATCACCTATTTATATGTCTGGAGTCACAACTGAGATAATGTGAGGCACCAATGTGCGTATGAGGTCAACTTTCATGTCAGTTCTCTGATATACCTGGGGAAAGTTTTGAGGAGAGTCGAACCTCTTAATTGTTGTTGTCTCCAAGTTCATTCTGACTCGGGGTGGTAGCACTTGTTAGTGTCCCAACTATTGGCAATAGAATATTGAATTAATAGTTTTTTAAAGAATAACAATGATTTTTCAGATACTATGTTTTTCTTTTTAATAATTTCTCTTTAAGCAAGGCAGTAAAGCCACTACGACTCAAGGCGGGTTACTAATTGACATTGCATTAAAATCTTTCAAGATTAAAGTCTGGTGGGAAGCAGGAAGCATGAATAGAGTTCAACAAGTGTTGTGGATTCTTGTTTAGAAAACTACACAATATAATAATAATAACACAAAAAGATATGAGAAGAAAAAAAGTAAGTGTATTGAACAAAAGATATACAACCTGTACGGTTAGCAGATTCAGGAATACTTGTTAGTGGAAGTCAAATATATACAAAGAAGTAAGTCCGGTAATAAGTCTATATTTCTTACTGACCAACGAGCAGTGATTCAAGTGCTCTGACTAACAACAACAGCTCAACTGACAACTCAACTCAACCCAACAGACAACTGCTGTTCTCTGTAGGCAGGATTATTTGTATACTATGGAAGAGTCCATAGAGTGTGTAAATAGGGGTGACTCCCCAACAACAAGCGAGAGAAGAAACTGTTAGAATAGGACTTATAATAACATGAGAAAAAAAAACATAATTAAGGAGAGAGATCAATAAAATAAGAGGAATTAAGAAGACAGAAGATAACGATTGACATTGTATTTATATTTTTGAAGATCAAAGTTGAGTGGAAAGCAAGAATCCAGAAGAGAGTTCCACAAGCAAGAGAAGAAACGGCTAGCATAGGACTTACAATAATATGAGAAGAAGAAAACATAATTAAGGAGAGGGAACAATAAAGACAGAAATTTAGAAGGCAATAGATAATGACTGACATTTTTATTTAAATTTTTAAAGATTAAAGTCGAGTGAAAAGCAAGAAGCAGGAAGAGAGTTCAACAAGCGAGGGAAGAAACTGTTAGCATAGGACTTATAATAAAATGAGAAAAAGAAAAGATAATTAAGGAGAGGAAACAGTAAAATAACAGGAAATTAGAAGGTAGTAGATAATGATTGACACTGCATATAAATATTTGATGATCAAAGTTGACTGAGAAGCAAGAAGCTGGAAGAGATTTCCACAATCGGAAAATGCGATAGAAGAATGTCTTAGCAAAGAACTTACGGTTACTTATAACCATTTCAACTACAAAATGACAAAGTTTTGCCGCAAATCTAGCAATTCGCTTAAATTATTAAAGTCTACTAACCACAGAGAAAAGCGCACCAGAAAAATTACTATGAATTTATTTATCAAAAAAGTACGGGAAGCTATGTTCCAATGATACGAAAGTGACTAAAGCAGAGACAACAGGCCATTTTTCCCACTATTTAACCCATACCTGGAGTATGAGGTGGATTCATATCGTTCCAAGATGTAATTGCGCGAAAGTGAATGCAATGTTTTCTCATTCCGAACGGCTACGCATTGCACCGCCCGTTGTCAACAGAAAGCTCTAAGTTTTTGTAAAATCGAATATTTATTTTTACCGGCTTAAGAGCACATGCAGGTTTAATTAATTTTCATTTCTAATTAAAGGGTGGGAATTTTACATGAACTGTCTTTCTATAAAATAGCAACTAGCATAGTAACGAGTAACGAATTTCAATCAATACTTCAATAAAAAAAACAAAGTCCCTACTGTTCTGATACAAAAAGAACTTCAGCCGGAGTTATTTATTTTAGCCATTTTTAAAATAATCGTTTCACCCTAAGCAAGACAGTACTGTGACTGGTGCGCAGTGGGTTACAATCAGAAGAGAGGCGAAAGACATAAAAAATCAAAAGAGAACTAGGTACTACAGGGGAAGTCGAAGAAGAGATAAGAGAAAGATGGGAATCATAGAGATAAAAGATGGTAATTGACGTTGCATATGAACCTTTGAAGATTGTAGCTATCAGGGAAGTGCGAGAAAAGAAACTGTGGAGTAGAAGTAGCGGTTGCATTTGCCTATTTCGACGGTAAAAAGGTGGGACCTAGTTGCCAATCTCGTAGCACGAGTAAATGTAGTCGAGGCACTAGGGAATGAAGGTCGTCAGAGCAGAAACCGTGTGAACAATACTAGATGTGAACACAATTCAGGTACAGATGAATGAACTCGATTTGTAAATCAATTCCCAGATCAAGTTCTAATTCTATCATCAAAATGCCTAGTCAGCACCCTACAGAAATCTGAAATTAAATTATCCAAGTCTAACTTCTTGTTACACCTGTTGGATGGTTGGCAATTTATGGTTAGTAGTATAACATCCTCTATGTGATACTTAATGTCGAAATCAAAATATTATGTCGACATTTCATTCTTTAAATAGTTTTTAGGTATAAAAATCTTAGGGAGGAAGAAAACATGGATTCATACATTTCCCAATGATATTTTTGCGTAAGTGAATATAACAGTAATGAATAGCGGCTTGCATTGAGGAATCGGAGAGCCGAGTTCGAATTCCAGTTGGATTCATTGCACTCACTTATGTGTTAATATCTTTGGGAAAGGTATGAATCCATCTCTTCTTCCGCAAGATATGGGTAAAGAGCATGACAGACTGGATTCCATAGCCTTGAGTGGCAACCAATCTAGGAGAAGGAAAACACTGAATTCAAACCAGCTTGGAGAGGGTTGGGCTCTATCAAGCTGTCATGCCTAAAGAAACACCACTTCATGTAGTGCCCTACGACTCTAATGAGTCACAGGTTATCTGGAATGTTACGAACTTAAATGAAAATGAAACTCGGCTCTTTGATTGACAATTCTGAGTCACTATCATTACACCACCCGCAAATCCAATCTTACAACACCTGGTATTCTGAAGCGATAACCGATCTAGGTACTCTCCAGACTCTACGTTGCTTAACTTCGGTGATCGTACGGGAACAAGAGTTTCAACATGATATGGCCAAAAGCCTCGCTCTTGTTGGAGTAACCGATCTCTGGTACCTCCACCAGTTCATTTTTTCTGGCCCATATGAAGCCGAGGTATCGGGTCAGATAGTCTCGCCCACTTTCCCTATGGCCGCCCTCTAGTTCTTTTCCACTGCATTGGTGTCTATTTGTCGCTCCAATAGTCCGCATGTAAGACGAGAGACGTAGTCAGCCAGTCTATCTTTGCTCTGCTGGATGCTCTTGACTATGTCCTTCACTCCAGTCTGCTATCGAATCCAAGTCTTATTCATCCAGTCACTTAAGATGATGTTGAACGTGATCGCTCCATTTTAGGTTGGGTCACTGTAGGTGTCTCTGCTTTGTGGTGTAGAACAGCTATCACTCACTTCCATAAGTCATTACCAGTAGAGCAGCTTCAATAAACAACTTTCTCTTGGCTATCGATTATTAACTTGGGACTTCTAATAAACTTTTCTAAAAGCCATTCAGCCAAACACAATTCTTCATTTGATCACCGGAAGTAGAGCGTCACCACGTGCAATCTTTTTTATGTCTGCTTCCTCAGGGAACTTTCCATATACATTAACAGGTGATAGCTTAGCGTGACTGTTAAACATTATCTTTAATCACGCATACACTTAATTTAACCTTCATTGCCAACCGAGTAATATTAATTAAGCTGTGAAGGCTTCAGGCTTATAAACAAGATTTACTTTATAAGGTTAATCACCTCTCTTTTGCCATATTTTCGTTTTTTCTTCTTCTATTTTCCATCTTTTCTCTCTCTCCTTCTCTCCTTACATTTATGTTTTGTTTTTCTTTGGTCCAATTTTTGCTCTCTCTTTATCTTTCATTTTGTAACAATTTTTAGTGCCCTGTCGGCTGCGGCTTCAGAAAACGCTGACTGCTCCTCTTTACAAAAATACGTCAACGAAATCTGCTTTACAAACTGATTTCTTACAAATAATGCATATTGTATTGATACGAATTTATCTTAAAAAATCTTGTCAGCATTAAATAACCCATTGAGATGTTGATATGCCGTAAAACAAAACGAAGCGAACGGATCAAACTTTTTCTGATTTTCATCAAAAACTGTTAATTTTAATTTTAATTTTTAAAAATCATTTTTAGCCAAGCAAGGTAATAAAATGCGACTAAGATAAAAGGGGTTACTGAGTGTGAAACAAGCAGAGGAAGCAATAAAAGAACTGGATTCAAGAAGGCAGATGAAGATGATTGATACTGAATTTATTTTTTTCAAGATCGTAATTGACAGGTGGGTGTGCGTTGAGGTGCAGTGTATATCGGTTCGGAACGCCAAATCGGGGATTCGAGTTCGAATTCCAGTGGAATTTCTTGCATTCACTTGCACTCAAATACCCTTGGGAAAGGTATTAATCCGTCTCTAATCCTCCAGTTATGGGTTAAATTTAAATAACAGGACAAATTGGGTTCTATACCCTTAACTGGCAACCAGTCTACCGTAAAAAGTAATGTCAATCTACTGCGGGATAATCTTCTGCCCAGTCAGTTATGTCTCTTTAGAGACATAATCGCCCAAGCGTGTATAACGTATGGCACTTAGCTGACTGAATTGACAGGCAAGAAGAATCCGAAAGAGCGATCTACAAGTTAGAAGTACCAGAAAAGAAAGTATTAACAAAAAGTTAAAGTTACATTAGTGAACGCTGAAATCATGAGACCTAAGAGTCAATGTAGTATTGCTTTTAAATTTTTCTTAAATCGACGTACCAACAAGGACAGTTCATACATTGATGCGTTTGCTTAATAAATTTTAGCTTTATATATGTAATCGTTAGAGACAAGGAAAGTTTTGTGTTAAAGACAATAAAATTTTAAAGCGATTAATAAATCCTATTAATCGTATCTTTAATTATTTGTATGAATTAATGTTTTGAAATATTTGTTTATGAATAACTTTTCTAATATATGCAATCGTTAAAGTGAATGGCATATTTGTTTCAGGAATCCTATTTGTTATATTAGATTGAATGGAAGTTTTCATAGATTTCTTTAATAAATCCTATCCGCTATATATGTAATCATTAGAGTGAATAAAAGCTTTGATGAATTTGTTTAATAAATCCCATCCGTTATATATGTAATCATTAGACCGAATGAATGTTTTGATGGCTTTGCCTCATAAATCCTATCCGTAATACACAGCTCAAAAAGTTAGAGGAACACTTTTAATCAGAGTATAACAACCTATCAGTCAAACTTTTGGGATATTGATATGGTCAGTTAAGTAGCGGAGGGGTTGTTAATCAGTTTTAGTTGCTTTGTTGTTAATGAAATTAACAACAGGTGCTCCTGAGGGGCAACAATGAGACACCCACCAAAACAGGAATGTTTGAGGCCACTGATACTTATTTTCCTATCTCATCTCTTTTGGCTGATTTTTTACTGACTGACTTTCTACTGCTGTAGTTTTTCATTTGTCTTGGATCAACATCTCTGTTGATAGCATGATGCGGTACCTGGAGGCTACAGAGGTTGCACAAGTAGTGCAACTCCTCCAGGATTGCACATCAATACGTGCTGTTGCAAGAAAGTTTGCTGTGTCTCTCAGCACAGTCTCAAGAGCATGGAGGAGATTCCAGGAGACAGGTAGTTATTCCAAGAGAGCTGGTCAGGGTCGTAGAAGATCCTTGAAGTCGCAGCAGGATCGGTATGTGCACCTTTGTGCAAGGAGGAACAGGATGAGCACTGCCAAAATGAATTCCAGCAGGCCATTGGTGTTAATGTTTCTGACGAAACAATCAGAAACAGGCTCCATGAGGGTGGTATGAGAGCCCAACGTCTTGTAGGGGTCCTGTGCTCACTGGCCAGCACCGTAGAACTCGATTGGTATTTGCTATATTCACTAGAATTGGCAACTACGCCACTGGCGCCCTGTGCTCTTCACCGATGAGAGCGGGTTCAATCTGTGCACATGCGACAGACGTGAAAGGGTCTGGAGATGTCGCGGAGAACGTTATGCTGCCTGCAACATCATTCAGCATGACCGGTTTGGTGGTGGGTCAGTGATGGTCTGGGGAAGCATATCCCTGGATGACGTACAGGTTAGATAATGACACACTGACTGCTATTAGGTATCGGGATAAAATCCTTGGACCAATTGTCAGAACCTATGCTGGTGCAGTGGAACCTGGGTTCCTCCTGGTCCATGACAATGCCCGATCTCATGTGGCTAGAGTGTGCAGGCAGTTCCTGGAGGATGAAGGAATTGATACCATTGACTGCCTCCCACGTTCACCTGACCTAAACCCAATAGAACACCTCTGGGACATTATATTTAGGTTCATACGGTACCGCCAGGTTGCCCCTCAGACTGTCCAGGAGCTCAGTGATGCCCTGGTCCAGATTTGGGAGGAGATCCTCCAGGACACCATCCATCGTCTCAGTAGGAGCATGACCCGACGTTGTCAGGGATGCGTACAAGCACGTGGAGGGCACACAAACTACTGAGAATCATTTTGAGTTTCTAAATAACATTTTGGCAAAATAGACCAGTCTGCTGCATCATTTTTTCACTTTTATTTTTGGGTTGTCTTTGATTTCCCCCCTCTATAAGGTGATCATTTTCATTTCTATCAAATTATGTGGCATCATTTTGTTACTAATACATTACCTACTTATTATTAGGAAATATATTCAAGATCAATTTTTCCCCTGTTTAGATCTGATTTGTTTTTGAAGTGTTCCTCTAATGTTTTTGAGCAGTGTATATGTAATCATTAGAGGCAATGAGATGTTTGTATATTTGCTTAATAAACACTATCCGTTTTATATATAATCATTAAAGTGGATTAAATTTTTTATCGATTTACCTAATAAATCATATCCATTTTTATGTAATCTTTAGATGGAATGACATATTTGAAGTATTTGTTTAATAAATCTTATCCGTTATATATGTAAAACCCTCTCCTTTATATATTTAATCATCAGAGCGCAAATAAAAAAAATATAGATTTGTTATTAAATCTTATCCGTTGTATATGTAATCGTTAAAGCGAATAAGAATTTGAGAGATTTGCCTCTGATAAATTCTATCCGTTATATATGTAATTATTATGGTCAGTAAAATGTTTGATGGATTCGCTAAATAAATTCTATCCATTATATATGTAATCATTAGAGGGGTTACATATTTGAAATATTTATTTGTTTAATAAATCCTCTCCGTTATATATGTAATCAGTAGAGGAAATGAAAGTTTTAATGTATTTGTCTAATAAATCCAATCCGTTATATATGCGATCATTAGAAGAAATGAAAGCTTTGATGGATTTGTTTAATAAACCCAATCCGTTATATATGCGATCATTAGAGGAAATGAAAGCTTTGATGGATTTGTTTATTAAATCCTGTCTGTTATATGAGTAATTATTAGAGTGAATGAAAGCTTTTATGGATTTGTTTAATAAATTCTATTTGTTATACATGTAATCATTTGACCAAATAAAAATTTTGATGTAGTTGTTTAATAAATCATATCCGTTATACATGTAATCATTAAAGTGAATAAAAGTTTTGATAGATTTGTTTAATAAAGGTTAATCATTAGAGGGAATGAAAGCTTTGTTGGATTTGTTTAACAAATCCTATACCTTATACGTGTAATCATCAGAGTGCATGAATGTTTTGATGGATTTCTTTAAATCCTATCTGTTATATATGTAATCATTTGACCAAATGGAAATTTTAATGGATTTGTTTAAGAAATCTTATCCGTTACAAATGTAATCATTAAAGTGAATGAAAGTTTTGAAGGATTTGTTTATATATGTAATCATTAGATTTGTTTATATATATATGTAATCATTAGATTTGTTTATATATGTAATCATTAGATTTGTTTATATATGTAATCATTAGATTCGTTTATATATGTAATCATTAGATTTGTTTATATATATATATGTAATCATTAGATTTGTTTATATATGTAATCATTAGATTTGTTTATATATGTAACTATTATATTTGTTTATATATATATGTAATCATTAGATTTGTTTATATATGTAATCATTAGATTTGTTTATATATGTAATCATTAGATTTGTTTATATATATATGTAATCATTAGATTTGTTTATATATGTAATCATTAGATTTGTTTATATATGTAACTACGAGATTTGTTTCTATATGTAATCATTAGATTTGTTTATATATATATGTAATCATTAGATTTGTTTATATATGTAATCAATAGATTTGTTTGTATATATATATATGTAATCATGAGATTTGTTTATATATGTAATCATTAGATTTGTTTATATATGTAATCATTAGATTGGTTTATATATATATGTAATCATTAGATTTGTTTATATATGTAATCATTAGATTTGTTTATATATGTAATCATTAGATTTGTTTATATATATATGTAATCATTAGATTTGTTTATATATATATGTAATCATTAGATTTGTTTATATATGTAATCATTAGATTTGTTTATATATGTAATCATTAGATTTGTTTATATATGTAATCATTAGATTTGTTTCTATATGTAATCATTAGATTTATATATATATGTAATCATTAGATTTGTTTATATATATATATGTAATCATTAGATTTGTTTATATATGTAATCATTAGATTTGTTTATATATGTAATCATTAGATTTGTTTATATATATATGTAATCATTAGATTTGTTTATATATGTAATCATTAGATTTGTTTATATATGTAATCATTAGATTTGTTTTTATATATATGTAATCATTAGATTTGTTTATATATATATGTAACTGGCTAGATTTGTTTATATGTAATCATTAGATTTGTTTATATATGTAATCATTAGATTTGTTTATATATGTAATCATTAGATTTGTTTCTATATGTAATCATTAGATTTGTTTATATATATATGTAACTATTAGATTTGTTTATATATGTAATCATTAGATTTGTTTGTATATATATATGTAATCATGAGATTTGTTTATATATGTAATCATTAGATTTGTTTATATATGTAATCATTAGATTTGTTTTCTTATATATATATGTAATCATTAGATTTGTTTATATATGTAATCATTAGATTTGTTTATATATGTAATCATTAGATTTGTTTATATATATATGTAATCATTAGATTTGTTTATATATATAATCATTAGATTTGTTTATATATGTAATCATTAGATTTGTTTATATATGTAATCATTAGATTTGTTTATATATGTAATCATTAGATTTGATATATATGTAATCATTAGATTTGTTTTATATATATATGTAATCATTAGATTTTGTTTATATATATATATGTAATCATTAGATTTGTTTATATATGTAATCATTAGATTTGTTTATATATGTAATCATTAGATTTGTTTATATATATATGTAATCATTAGATTTGTTTATATATGTAATCATTAGATTTGTTTATATATGTAATCATTAGATTTGTTTATATATATATGTAATCATTAGATTTGTTTATATATGTAATCATTAGATTTGTTTATATATATATATGTAATCATTAGATTGTTTATATATATGTAATCATTAGATTTGTTTATATATGTAATCATTACATTTGTTTATATATATATGTAATCATTGAATTTGTTTATATATGTAATCATTAGATTTGTTTGTATATATATATGTAATCATGAGATTTGTTTATATATGTAATCATTAGATTTGTTTATATATGTAATCATTAGATTTGTTTATATATATAATGTAATCATTAGATTTGTTTATATATGTAATCATTAGATTTGTTTATATATGTAATCATTAGATTTGTTTATATATATATGTAATCATTATATTTGTTTATATATATATAATCATTAGATTTGTTTATATATGTAATCATTAGATTTGTTTATATATGTAATCATTAGATTTGTTTATATATGTAATCATTAGATTTGTTTATATATATATGTAATCATTAGATTTGTTTATATATATATATGTAATCATTAGATTTGTTTATATATGTAATCATTAGATTTGTTTATATATGTAATCATTAGATTTGTTTATATATATATGTAATCATTAGATTTGTTTATATATGTAATCATTAGATTTGTTTATATATGTAATCATTAGATTTGTTTATATATATATGTAATCATTTGAATTGTTTATATATGTAATCATTGATTTGTTTATATATATATATGTAATCATTAGATTTGTTTATATATGTAATCATTAGATTTGTTTATATATATATGTAATCATTGATTTGTTTATATATCTCAATCATTAGATTTGTTCATATATGTAATCATTAGATTTGTTTATATATATGTAATCATTAGATTTGTTTTATATGTAATCATTAGATTTGTTTATATATGTAATCATTAGATTTGTTTATATATGTAATCATTGATTTGTTTCTATATGTAATCATTAGATTTGTTTATATATATATGTAATCATTAGATTTATTTATATATGTAATCATTAGATTTGTTTGTATATATATATGTAATCATGAGATTTGTTTATATATGTAATCATTAGATTTGTTTATATATGTAATCATTAGATTTGTTTATATATATATGTAATCATTAGATTTGTTTATATATATATGTAATCATTAGATTTGTTTATATATATATGTAATCATTAAGATTTGTTTATATATGTAATCATTAGATTTGTTTATATATGTAATCATTAGATTTGTTTATATATGTAATCATTAGATTTGTTTATATATATATGTAATCATTAGATTTGTTTATATATATATATGTAATCATTTAGATTTGTTTATATATGTAATCATTAGTTTGTTTATATATGTAATCATTAGATTTGTTTATATATATATGTAATCATTAGATTTGTTTATATATGTAATCATTAGATTTGTTTATATATATATATGTAATCATTAGATTTGTTTATATATGTAATCATTAGATTTGTTTATATATGTAATCATTAGATTTGTTTATATATATATGTAATCATTAGATTTGTTTATATATGTAATCATTAGATTTGTTTATATATGTAATCATTAGATTTGTTTATATATATATGTAATCATTAGATTTTGTTTATATATGTAATCATTAGATTTGTTTATATATGTAATCATTAGATTTGTTTATATATGTAATCATTAGATTTGTTTCTATATGTAATCATTAGATTTGTTTATATATATATGTAATCATTAGATTTGTTTATATATGTAATCATTAGATTTGTGTATATATGTAATCATTAGATTTGTTTATATATGTAATCATTAGATTTGTTGTATATATATATGTAATCATTAAATTTACATTTTATATATATATGTAATCATTAGATTTGTTTATATATGTAATCATTAGATTTGTTTATATATGTAATCATTAGATTTGTTTATATATGTAATCATTGATTTGTTTATATATGTAATCATTAGATTTGTTTATATATGTAATCATTAGATTTGTTTATATATGTAATCATTAGATTTGTTTATATATGTAATCATTAGTTTGTGTACATATATGTAATCATTAGATTTGTTTATATATGTAATCATTAGATTTGTTTATATATATATGTAATCATTAGATTTGTTTATATATGTAATCATTAGATTTGTTTATATATATATATGTAATCATTAGATTTGTTTATATATGTAATCATTAGATTTGTTTATATATATATGTAATCATTAGATTTGTTTATATATGTAATCATTAGATTTGTTTATATATGTAATCATTAGATTTGTTTATATATATATGTAATCATTAGATTTGTTTATATATATATGTAATCATTAGGTTGTTTATATATGTAATCATTAGATTTGTTTATATATGTAATCATTAGATTTGTTTATATATGTAATCATTAGATTTGTTTCTATATGTAATCATTAGATTTGTTTATATATATATGTAAATATTAGATTTGTTTATATATGTAATCATTAGATTTGTTTGTATATATATATGTAATCATGAGATTTGTTTATATATGTAATCATTAGATTTGTTTATATATGTAATCATTAGATTTGTTTATATATATATGTAATCATTAGATTTGTTTATATATGTAATCATTAGATTTGTTTATATATGTAATCATTAGATTTGTTTATATATGTAATCATTAGATTTGTTTATATATATATGTAATCATTAGATTTGTTATATATGTAATCATTAGATTTGTTTATATATGTAATCCCATTAGATTTGTTTATATATGTAATCATTAGATTTGTTTATATATGTAATCATTAGATTTGTTTATATATATATGTAATCATTAGATTTGTTTATATATATATATGTAAATATTAGATTTGTTCTATATGTAATCATTAGATTTGTTTGTATATATATATGTAATCATGAGATTTGTTTCTATATGTAATCCATTAGATTTGTTTATATATATATGTAATCATTAGATTTGTTTATATATGTAATCATTAGATTTGTTGTATATATATATGTAATCATGAGATTTGTTTATATATGTAATCATTAGATTTGTTTATATATGTAATCATTAGATTTGTTTATATATGTAATCATTAGATTTGTTTATATATATATGTAATCATTAGATTTGTTTATATATGTAATCATTACGTTTGTTTATATATGTAATCATTAGATTTGTTTATGTCTGTGTAATCATTTAGATTTGTTTATATATGTAATCATTAGATTTGTTTATATATGTAATCATTGATTTGTTTCTATATGTAATCATTAGATTTTGTTTATATATATATGTAATCATTAGATTTGTTTTATATATGTAATCATTAAGATTTGTTTGTATATATATATATAATCATGAGATTTGTTTATATATGTAATCATTAGATTTGTTTATATATGTAATCATTAGATTTGTTTATATATATATGTAATCATTAGATTTGTTTATATATGTAATCATTAGATTTGTTTATATATGTAATCATTAGATTTGTTTATATATATATGTAATCATTAGATTTGTTTATATATATATGTAATCATTAGATTTGTTTATATATGTAATCATTTAGATTTGTTTATATATGTAATCATTAGATTTGTTTATATATGCTAATCATTTGATTTTGTTTATATATATATGTAATCATTAGATTTGTTTATATATATATATGTAATCATTAGATTTGTTTATATATGTAAATATTGATTTGTTTATATATGTAATCATTAGATTTGTTTATATATATATGTAATCATTGAATTTGTTTATATGTATAATCATTAGATTTGTTTATATATATATATGTAATCATTAGATTTGTTTATATATGTAATCATTAGATTTGTTTATATATGTAATCATTAGATTTGTTTATATATATATGTAATCATTAGATTTGTTTATATATGTAATCATTAGATTTGTTTATATATGTAATCATTAGATTTGTTTATATATATGTAATCATTAGATTTGTTTATATATGTAATCATTAGATTTGTTTATATATGTAATCATTAGATTTGTTTATATATGTAATCATTAGATTTGTTCTATATGTAATCATTAGATTTGTTTATATATATATGTAATCATTAGATTTGTTTATATACATATATGCTAATCATTAGATTTGTTTATATATGTAATCATTAGATTTGTTTATATATGTAATATTAGATTTGTTTATATATGTAATCATTAGATTTGTTTATATATGTAATCATTAGATTTGTTTATATATGTGATCATTAGATTTGTTTATATATGTAATCATTAGATTTGTTTATATATATATGTAATCATTAGATTTGTTTATATATGTAATCATTAGATTTGTTTATATATATATGTAATCATTAGATTGTTTATATATATATGTAATCATTAGATTTGTTTATATATATATATGTAATCATTAGATTTGTTTATATATGTAATCATTAGATTTGTTTATATATGTAATCATTAGATTTGTTTATATATGTAATCATTAGAAGAAATGAGATATTTGAATATTTGCTTAATAAACTCTTTCTTTATATATGTAATCATTACAGCGAATTAAATTTTGATGAGTTCGCTTAAAAAAATCATATACATTTTTTATGTAATTATTAGAGTGAATGAAAGTTTTGATGGATCTGTTTAATGAATCCCATTCGTTATATATGTAATCAGTAGACCGAATGAATGTTTTGATGGATTTGCCTCATAAATCCTATCTGTTATATATATAATCATTAGAGGAAATGTGATATTTGAATAGTTGCTTAATAAACCATATACGTTTTATATGTAATCATTAAAACGAATGAATTTTTTTCGATTTGCTTCATAAATCCTATCCATTTTATATGTAATCCTTAGAGGAAATGACATATTTAGTGTTTATAAATCTTATCGTGATATATGTAAACATTAGACTGAATGAATATTTTGATGGATTTGCTTTTTATAAATCCTATGCATTATATATGTAATCATTATAGTGAAAAGATTTTTGATGGATTTAGTTAATAAATGCTATTAGTTATATATGAAATCATTAGAGGGAATTACGTATTTGAAATGTTTGTTCAATATACCTTATCGTTTATATATGTAATCATTAGATGGAATGAAAATGTTAATTGATTTGTTTAAGAAGTCCTTTCCTTTATATAGGCTATTATTAGGGTAAATAAAAATTTTCATAGATTTGTTTAATAAATTCGTTTCGATATATACCTAATTATTAAAGTGATTGAAATGTTTGTTGGGTTTGCTTAATAAATTCTATTCGTTTCCTATATGATCATTAGAAGAAATTAAATTTTTGTTGTATTTATTTAAATAAATTGCCGTCATATATGTTAGGTCGTTCGGGAAGTCCATGCTGGTTTCTAAGGGAAATTATATATAAGACAAAATATGTCATTAAACATTTATTTAACTATATAGGCACCAATTTGTTGTTGAACATTTTTTTATATTTTTCTGAACTTCAGTTATATATGCAATCGTTAGTGGCAATGACAGATTTGCCGTATTTGTTTAATAAAACCTATCCGTTATTTATGCAATCATTAGAGGGAACGACATATTTAAAATATTTTTTTAAACACTCCCCTTTATATATGTAATTATCAGAGCGAATAAAAGTTTTTTTTATGGATTTGCTTATTAAATGCTATCCGTTATATATGTAGTCATTAGAGCGAATGAAATTTTTATGGATTTGCCTCATGAATCCTATCCATTATATATGTAATCATTATAGTGAATGAAAAGTTTGATGGGTTTGATAAATTAATTTTATTCATTATATATGTATTCATTGGAGAAAATTACATATTTGAAATATTTGTTCAATATACCCTATTCGTTATATATGTAATCATTAGGGGGGATGACATTTTTGATAGATTTGTTTAATAAATCCCATCTAAAGTTATCTAAACTTATTTATAAAGGGAACATTGTCTCTGTGTGTGTGTGTCCGTTACCTATAGACTCCGAAACGGCTGAACCGATTTTCTTGAAAATTTACACAGTTGTACTATAAGCGTCTGCGAGTGTTCTTTGCTAGGTTTTGTGTCGAGGTACCCCCGATAAATATCGAAAATCGATAAGCGAAAAAATCGGGTTATAGAAAGAGTGGTCCGATTTTAATCAAATTTGATACACTCATAGACAAAGACATAAGAAACGATATTCAGAAGTTTCAAGGTTGCAGTTCTTACAATAGTGCGGAAAATCGATAATATATATATATATATATATATATATATATATATATATATATATAAAAGACAAGATGTTTGTGTGTGTGTGTCTGTTTATCTGGCTGTATGTCTGTATTTTTTCAGCCCTTTTATTTTAGTTTTTGCTTCTGGTTTGGCTCTAAGTAGGTATAATTGTAGTTCTTAGTCTCAGCCATGATACGGTTTACTCAGAGGACTTATTTAGCCTTCAAAATCAGTTTACGACGAAAAAAACCCTATTTGATATCGATAGCAGGAAATCAAAATTGGACTTACATCCATTCCTTTTTTATTTCAGTCAACGGTTTCGCTTTAACTGGAAACAACAATTGCTTTTTAGTCTTTCGTGCCAACGTCCAAAGAGTATGAGACCCAGGACCATGGCTTAGTTTTAAAGCTTTCATTACACCCGAGCAACGCTGGGCTATACTGCTAGTCCGATATATATGTAATTATTAGAGTGATTGAAATATTTGTTGGATTTGTTTATTATGAAAGTATTGATAGATTTGAAACATTTTGTTGTACAATATTTTTTCATATTTCCTTCAACTTTAAGTTTTCGTCTTCCCAGAGTTTCACTGGTTTCTTGGCAAAAAACTCATTACAGTGTTTTTATGTCATCCAAAGAATTACATTTTTTTTACTGTTGAGATTATTTGTTAAGGATCTGAATAAATGAAAATTCGAAGCAGCAATATTTGGTGAATATTGCAGGTAAGTAACACATCCCCGCCAAGTCTTTCAACGTATGGTCATCCTTCACTGCTACTGCTGTCGTTAATTGCAGTGAGTTTGTGTGTGTGTGTGTATGTGTTTGTGTGTGTGTGTGTGTGTGCGTGTGTGTACCTGTAAGTGTGTTTGAGCATGTATGTGTGTGTGCTTATGGTTTATATATGTGTACACTGACCGATAGTAGGATTTAGCTTTTTCGTTGAAAGGCAGGGTCCACAAGCGGAAGGACGTGAAAACATGCTCTCCTACCATTCTGAAAATGAGATTTCGATCTCGAAATATTAATGAATAATAAATAATATCCAACACCTTCTTTACTTTTCTTTATTTTACTAAACGTATTGTGATAGCCTTCAAGATCTACCCATACGCAATGCTTCAAGCAAATTACAAAACTCCCCTATATATATATATATATATATATAGAATAAAAAGTGTGAGAAGCCGTGAACGTTTTCTTTAAAGAAAACGTTCACGGCTTCTCACACTTTTTATTCTATACTAATTACTCTCGTTGGAACAACCCTAGAGTAGATATTCTGTTTATAATCAGACAGTATTATATATTTATTTCTACCGGAATGATTATTTACGATAAATTTTTGTTACGAAAATGTATGTCATTGGGTAGGATTCGAACCTGCGACGCCTATTCATCCGGTACAAATATATATATATATAAATATATATATTTGTACCGGTTAGATAATATTGCTATTAAGAAAAATACATTTACTAATCATAAATGGAATATTTTCAAAAAATCTTAAATTTCTTGGTATGTATAAACGTGTCATTTTTAAAAAAATACGAACGTCCATACTTGTCATAATCAGGACATAAGAGTAATAACTATAGTAAATTTGAAGCCAAATTATCTAAGATTCAATAAAACGTTAGATTAAGGAGAAGATTTCTCTAAAATCTTAAGATTACTGGGTAGACAAGTACATTTTATTTTTTAAGTATCTTTTAATAAAAAGTATGATACTGTGATGACAGATTGCTAATATGGTACTAAAATTAATGATTTTATCTATTTCAAAAGAAAACCTACTTCCAGCCAATTAAATTAGTTTTTGAAATACAGCAAAGTATTTTGCTTATTGAAAAGATAAATTTAATTTATTAGCTTGAAATAAAAATTAAAATAAAAGCTTCAAAGGTTTCATTTTTTTAAAAACGCTTTTTAACACTTAGGCATCACTTTTTTGTTGTGGTACCTAATTATACAAAGTGTGTGAGGGGTAAATTGTCGCCATTTTACATTTTTAATTTCGCGCATGCGCGTTGTTTGTATTTGATTTTGTCAAATGCACAGAATAGTAGTTGGACACTGTCTGTGAGAAAAATAGCACCATGACGCAATTCACTCCGTCAGAAATTTAGAGTTTGAGTTTGAGTTTTGTTTAACGGCATATCAACCTCTGTGGGTTATTTAATGGTTATTTAAAAGGTGGGGTTTTAAGGTATTTTTCTTTTTAATGTTCGGTTATAGTGAGAAGGTTGATTTAGTCAGATTTTGATGAAATTTTTTATTTTAGAAATCGAAAATGTCTTCTAGTTTTGTATTAAAAATCTATTGCTGGTAATAATTTTTTTTTCTTCAAAAATGTTTTATGGTGATATTTTTTTCCTTCAAAACTGTATTGTTGGTAATATTTGTCATTCAAATATGTATTTTTTCTATCTGTCTATCTTTATAGTTTCATAGTTTTTTGACCCCAGTTTGGAGGTTAACTTTTTGCCCATAGCTGGGACCCTAGCAGGTGATACCACCCCGAGTCAGGGTGAACCTGGGAACAATAGCAACTAAGAGGTGGTTACATGCTTCTCACAACCTCTCAATCAGAGGCCTTGCTGCCGGATGCAGTTTACGGTCATACCAGAAATTTAGAAACGTCTTGCTGTACTGCTTGGCATTTGCGCCGGAAGCTCCAATACGAGCATTTCACAGTGTTTTGGGTGTCAATCTGACGACAGTGCAGAAGAATCGGAAAGAGCTGGAAAAGCCTAATGGGAATTAAATAGGTACGCTAGCTCGGAAAACACACTCTGATCGTTCTGATAAGAAAAGAACTCCTGAATCTGTCGGTGAGGGCCTCAGATATCAAGACGATGGCCTACAAGTAGTGATGCCCTGGGTCAGAAGGGTTGCTTCTTGAAGACCCTATGTCTTGCAACAGAACTCTGCGTCATAACACACAAGCAAGAGAACCCTGTCATGTCTGTCAAACAATTTCTGCGACCACATTACCCCTGACATCGTGCCACCTAACTCCCCAGACTGCAACCTCCTTGATTATTATGGGTGGGCCGCAGTTGAGTGAGAGACCAACAAAACTCCTTGTAACACCAAAGATTAACTGAAAGCAAGGGTTATGGCAGTAGTCACCAACTTAAAGAAAAAGACCACCCAGAACAGTTTGGAGATTCTGAAGTCGTCTGGAGGGCCGTGGTTAAAACCAATGTCGATTTTATTGAATAAATTTACTCTTTAGTCTTTCAAGCTTTTTCTGTGTAACTCTGTTACAATATGTTCTCTCCAGATTTTAAACAATATAAGATACGCATATGATACAGTGCTGATAGCAGACACGGAAAGGAAACTACAAGACCTCCTACAGAAGGTAGCTGAAGAGAGTGACAAGAAAGGACTACAAATAAACCGCAAGAAAACCGAATGCATGGTCATCAGTAAAAAGGGCAGCCCAAAATGTCAAATACAGGTTGAGGATACTAAAATCAAGCAGGTACAAAAACTTAAATAGCCGGGAAGTGTTCTAACAGAGGAAGGAAAGTGCGACACAGAGATCCGAAAGCGAATTGGCATGACGAAGAACGCGATTCAGAAGTTGAGTAAAGTGTTAAGAAACAGAACAATTTCTCTAGAAACAAAGAAGAGAGTACTAGATTGCTATGTGATGTCGATTCTTCAATATAGCAGTGAATGTTGGACAATATCTTTGAAGATGAAGGAAAAACTTGAAGCAGCTGAAATGTAACTTCTACGGAAGGATGCTGCGGATATCATGCACCGAGCATGTGAGCAATGACGAGGTTTTGGAAAGGATGGAAACGATAAGGGAATTAATAGTGAGCATGTTCTGGAACATGCAATGAGGAAGGAGGGCTTAGAGAACCTGATAGTAACAGGCCAGATAAAAGGAAAAAGAAACCGGGGGAAAGCAGCGGATAACATATTTGAAGGACCTGATCAGTTGGATGACGGAACGAGGGTTGCATGGTACAACAGGAGAAAGCGTGCTAAGAGCCACCAGGGATAGGGAGACGTGGAGAGCTATGATCGTCTCCGTTCTGAAAGGACAGGGCACATAAAAGAAATATTATTTTCATTTTTGCGTACTTTAGACCATAATCTATTCATCTCACCTTGTATCTAATCATTTGAATTTATGATTTTTTGGCTTTTATGTTTTTAGTCCTTACACTAAATGTTTTAACATATTTTGGCAAATAAAATCTCATTTTGTTACAACGTGATCCATTATCAACCAATCAAAAATATTTTGATCGGTTTCTTTCCATTTTGTATAAATCAGTGCATTTGCTGAATGACAATATTCGCAAATATGCGGTCCACAGAGAAAATCTATAATCATGAATAAAAATTCTCTATGCATTGGAGAAATAATCTTTACAGGGAAATTAATTTTATTCTTACGGGAAATGAAGATTGACCGGTTGGTCGTGCCTTGAAAGTGAATCGTTGTGTCCTGACGATTCTCTTTCGTTTCATATTTCATTTGATTTCTCGGTTTATCCATAAAGACAATGTGTTTATCTGTTTTACTAGAAGGCATTTTCTTTAGGCAAAATAATTTTTTTCACCTTAGTGAAAAAACCCGCCACAACATTCCAGACTTTTTATACTGACAACGTACTTAAAAAAAGAAAAAAGATTTTCTTACGTATAAATCTTTATTGGCCCAGCTAAATATATAATGCGAAATATACTTAAAAGGTTATAAATCGATAAAAACATTCAATAAAAAAAATTAGCTAATTCCCTCTGTTATAATAAAGTCCATTGTGTGTGTGCATATATATATATATATATATATATATATATATATATATATGAAAAACTACTAAAAAGTTGTAAGTTAAAAATGTATTTTTTTTACAGTATTTATTTATTTCTATTATTATATATATATATATATATTTGATATTTCAGATCGGCCTCGGCCTTTCATCAGAAACAAAAAAAAAATCATTTGTTTCTGATGAAAGGCCGAGACCGGTCTGAAATATAATATATATATATATATATATATATATATATATATATATATATATATATATATGTTTTTATGTATTTTTATGTTGTAATATTTGAGTAGATATTCTGTTTAATTAAAAACAGAATATCTACTTAAATATGAGTATGGATTAAAAATAATGTTCAAACAAATAACTATCAGTTATATCAGATTAAATAAATTCCACACATTGTATCTGCTTATTTTTAATAAAATCCGTTCATACTCACGGATAATCTTTCGCGTATTATAATTGAAAGATGTAATTGTCTACTTCTCTGTAATGTTTGCTTCAGTTTTTTCGAATTAAACTATTGTAATCTTTAGGAGTGATTTTGTAAACGTTGGCTGTTCTGTCCGAGTTGACTAAAACGAATTACAGACCTTTACAACTAAGTCAAAATATCTTTGAAAATTATTTTTAGGTTTATGCAAAGAGTTACTGTTAATAATTTCCAATATATATATATATATATATATATATATATATATATATATATATATATATATATATATAACGTAGAATATTTAGTACTTTTTGTCAGGTAAATTCCAATAAAACCAAACTCAAAAGGACTCAATGTTAGGTTTTGTATTTTATTTAACAGAGTCATATAATCCAGAAAAAATTTCGCAGATAAGCAGCCGCTCCTCAGACCCAAATCATACAACAATTAATATTTCAAATCATCCAGAAAATCGTCATATACAGACACTCACGTACCCATTATATATATATATATATATATATCCTTCCTGTCACGCTTAGGTGGGGGTGGCGATTATTATACTTTTTCTTATGTTTTAATGTAAGACACTTAATAATCTATTTAAATCATAGATGGAGAGAGAAGATGTGTAATCAATTGACTAATTGATTTGTTTTCTAAGGTTTATCAATCTTTTACTGATTATTTAAAGTCAAACAACATTTTTAGACTGTAAAAAGTTTTGAAAGGTAATAATAATTTACTGATGCAAGTCCCACTAATTAGCCCAATTCTGGAGGTTAAAGATATCGGTTCATGTCTTTCCCAATTATATGCGCATGTCTCTGAATAAAACGACCCTAACTGCAATTAGAACTCGGCTCTCAGATTTTAAATTCTGCACCGTTACACATTACAGCAACTGCAATCCAATCTTACAGCA
Organism: Ascarosepion bandense; assembly: GCA_037127315.1. Classification (NCBI taxonomy): domain Eukaryota; kingdom Metazoa; phylum Mollusca; class Cephalopoda; order Sepiida; family Sepiidae; genus Ascarosepion; species Ascarosepion bandense. The sequence continues at coordinate 669,546 of JBBBDQ010001174.1, read as the reverse complement.
CCTGGTATTCCCAATTAACCACCCTTCTAGAATGACGTAATGCAGCCGTGAGCCAACCCCCAAAATGGCTGTCGTTATCACAACGTCTCAGCCATGTTTCTCTCGCCTTGATTCAGCTTTAAAAATCATGAAACCATTTTTCTGCAACAACAGGTTAAATATCAAGGAAGACTAAGCTATCTTGTCCTGGGTATCAGCCAGTTTAGGAAAACTATGAATTCAAATCATTGTAAATAGTAGGACAGATTACGTAGATAGGGTAGTCGGTTTAGGAGGGGGACAACTCTAAATTCAAACTCTTGTATTGATGTTGTACTTAATTTTTTGGGGATTGTAGCTATTATGGCAAGTGTGAGAAAAGAAACTATTAAACTAGAAGAGGCGGTTGTATTTAACTGTTTCGGCGATAAAAGAGTGGGACCTTAATACCAATCTAGTAGTACGCGTAAATTCATGTAGTCAAGGAACCAGGTAAAAATGCTCGTCAGACCAGATGCCATGAGAATACTTGTAGAAAAGACAGAGGGAAGCCACATTACGTCGGTGAAAAAGTGAATGAATGGCAATTCAGGCCGAAAATTGAGTTATTCAAATTACAAACCCAATGGAACTTTAACTGAATCGAGTTCCTCAAATTTGAACCGAAATTCAAATTCAGGCTGAAATGTAATTTTCTCTGTTTTTTTTAAATCGTGTCACCCCAAGCAAGGCATTCCACTGCTACTATAGCGCAGGGGGTTACATAGAGGGATCATAGAGGGATTGGGTATAGGAAATGTCAGAAGGAGGGTGATAGACGACTTAGGATGTACATAGGGAGAGAGTGGGTGTGAGTTAGTGTGTTAGGAAGTGTCTACTGACCTTACATTTAAACTCCTGGAGGTTGTAGCCGTCAGGGAAGCAAGCATGCGGTAGGGAATTCCACAGGCGGGAAGTGCGAGGAAAGAAGCTGTTGGAGTAGAAATTGCGGTTACATTTCATCGGTTTCACTGTAAAAGGGTGGGACCGAGTTGCCAATCTAGTATCTCGTGCAAATTCACATCTGGGGGGCACCGGTGATTTAAGTTCGTCAGAGCAGAAGCCATGAAAGTATTTATAGAAGAGACACAGGGAAGCCACGTCACGCCGGTGAGAGAGATACTGCAGGCGGTCAGCGAAGTCGGTACCAATCACATTACAGATTGTTTGCTGTATTTTGTCAAGAACCCCGAGGAGAATAGAAGGTGCACCCGACCAGATGTGGCAACAGTACTCAATACACGGGCGGATGGTGGATTTATATAATTGCAGGATAGATTCAGGCGGGAAGAAGTTAATGCAAGGAATTCAACTGGAATTCGAACTCGGCTCCCAGATTTCTCGTTCTGAGCCAATAGCCACTGCACCACAACACATATCCACATTCACAATTATTGATTCATATATAAAAACTGCAATTTTTCGCCACGAGGAATTCAAAAAGTGATTAATTTAAAATTGTGCTGCGTGTAACGTTTGATCACTCCTATTTATTTTCATAAAATATTTATCTTCTTAATCTAAGTTTTGTAGAGAAGGGAAGAATTTCTTTTAATTTTAATTTCTCGTGTTTTATATCTAGTATATAGCTTTAGAAATATCTAAGAATGATGGATGAAGTTTGACGAATTTCTTTTTGCCTTATAGCTAGTCTTTGATAAATCACTGAAAGTTGAAAAAAGGAATAAAACAAAAACAAAAACGTGAGAAAGCAAAATTCGTATTAGCAGATAGATAAAAACAAAAAAAAAAAAAGACGCAAAAAACAAAAATAACCGGACTTCTCGTACAATAACTATCAAACATCTGTCATTACGATATACGTCAGTTATTTGAGAACAAATTTAATTTGTGGTAATCATTATATTTAGCAGAAAAACAATATATATATATATATATATATATATATATATATATATATATATATATATGTACCAGATCAAATGGTAGCTTCCCCTATGTAAATAGGGGTCGCAGGTTCGAATCCTGCTGGATAGCACACATTTTCGTAATAAAAATTTATCGTGAAATAATCAGGCCGGTAGATATAAATATAAAATACTGTTTAATTAAAAACAGAATATCTACTTAAATACGAGTATCGGTAAAAATAATGTTCAAAATAATTCATTATATATATATATATATATATCCGAGTGGGTACAGAACGAAGAATTCTTTCAACGTCCAAAACATTAATTTAAAACAGTGCTCGATATATAGTGTTAAATATAAAAGACAATGAATGTCTATTATGTTTAATCATGCGCCGTTCTATACGTCGTATTTTAGCTTTAATTTCAGCTGAAAATAAAGACAAAAATTCCCCAACATTTGGATAATTTTTTATTAATTTGGTTCTAAGCTTTCGGCTTACATGAGCCATCTTCAGAGAGGTTATTAAGACGGTAACACAATAACATCCACCATCCCCGACGATTTTATTTTGTGTTGACATAAAACTCCGCTAGACAACGACAATAGTTACCAAAAATAACAAACGCAGTTCGCAAATTTGCAATGCGGTTCTATGACGTCACACCGCGTGATAGCGCGAAATGACAACAGAACCATGTATTCAAATACAATGTAATGTGTTATGGCCAGATTTAAACGTGATTTTATTAAGTGTGGGTTGTTTGGATTTAATGTATATGGCCTCCAATATCTGAAGGTTCTTTTTACTGTGTGTATGAGTAAGGATTATTGGATTACCTACATGTTTATGTTTTTCTGAGAAATGTTGTTTAAGTGTACTCTGATCAGAAAGGTGACATGTAAGTCATATATAAGTGGTTAAATATATATATATATATATATATAGCCACTTGACGCTTTTTGTAAAATAGAAGGGATTATTTATAATATAAAGAGAAATAATTATTACAGTTATCATTACACACCAGATTTACTTATTTTTTCTGAAGAAAGTCATGGATTTTTCTTAATCTGACAGATTTGTAATGACTTCAAACGCTTTTTCATAATTTTACACTTTCGCAACCAAACATAAAGTGATTCTTTCTAAAAAAAGTTATGGATTTTTTTTTTATTAATCCGACAGAAACATTACTTGAAATCTATGACGAGAGAAGTTTCGCTTAAAGGCACAACTCGCCCTTGCATTATCGACTGGTTCTCTGTAAATTAGTTGTTTACTACGTGTCGAATCTAACTCCCTCTGACCAGAAGCATGCAGGTTTGAATCCTACCCGTGAGAGTAAACATTTCTTTGATAAGGTTTCTTGAACATTCAATCTGGTAAACGAAAATAAATAAATATAGTGTTTAATAAATAGAGAGTCTACTCCGATACTAGTATCCTCTAAAAATAACGTTAAAAGTGATAACAGATTTAGTATAGAAGTTAAAGAAATTGAATTGGATAGATTGCACTAAGGGTACCCAGGAGCATAAGATTCTATTAAATCAAAATATTTAATTACAAACTCAAGTAGTTTAAATAGTCTCCGTCAGAGCTAAACTCTCATAGTATAAATTAAATGTTTAAAAAATTGCCATTCATGGTGTTCAACTCTACGCCATACATAGTATATTTAGAAATGTTAGAGCCGACTGTCAATTATTTACAAGGGTTTAATTTTAGAGTTTTTGTTCTCCCAGATTAGTTGTCCTAGTAAGTCTACAGCCTAGTCTCTATTATTTACAAGGGTTTTAATTTGGAATTTTCCCTCCTAGATTGGTTCTCTTACTAAGGTTAGAACCTCGTATTTATTATTTACAAGTGGTTGATTTTGAAGTCTTTCTCCTTCCAGATTAGTTGCCATACTGAGTCTAGAGCCTAGTCACTATTATTTACAAAGGTTTGATTTTGGTATTTTCTTTCACATAGATTATTTTTCATACTTAGGCTAATGCCTACTTTCTTTTATTTACAAGGGTTTGATTTGGTATTTTTCTTTCTGCCAGGTACTTACGGCCTATCACGTTGAATACACCGGTTCTCGCTCGATCACCGAAGTTAAGCAACGTTGAGCCTGATCAGTACTTAGATGGGTGATCGCTTGGGAATACCAGGTGCTGTAAGCGTGTAGTGACGGATGTTCGTTGTGGTGCAGTGGATATCGGCTCGGAAGGAGAAATCGGTGAGCCGAGTTCGAATTCCAGTTGAATACCCTGCATTCAAGCACTGGAACCCTTGGGAAAGGTATTAATCCATCCCTTCCTTCCAGTTATGGGTTAAATAACAAGGGTAGGACTTGGGGACCCTGCTCTTAAAAACAAATCCCAATGAATCTTGATACTCGAAAAGAAAAATGTTGTAAAATAGCCTTACCCAAAATCGTTGGTTATGACCTTAAATGATCCCATAAGGATTGATAGGTTCGTTAAACCTCGAAACAAACAAAAAATCTTTCGCCCAGACTGGTTTTCCTTATAAAGCTAGAGCCTAGTTTATTTTATTTACAAGTGTTTAATTTTGGATTTATTCCTGCTCCCACATTAGTTGTCTTATTGAGGCTAGAACCTAGTTTTTATTATTTAAAAAGGTTTGATTTTTGAGTTCTTCTTATCCCAGATTAGTTGACCTACTGCCGTTAAAAACATAGCGTATAGTATAGTAATTTTAATTAATATCTAATCTCCTATATGGCTATGAATACTGTACAATCTCTTTACAGATGAAGAAGAGAAATGAGTAAATAGAAATGTTGTTCTACAGAAGGATGCTGAGAATATTATAGACTAAACAATTAGGTAACAAAAAAAATAGAAAAAATATATTTATATTCAGAAAGAGACACTTGAAATTTCTGAGACACATAACGAGGAAAAAAGATTTAGAGAAAGTGACATTCACAAGGCAAGAGGGACAGAAGAATACAACGTAGAAAATGTCTAACGAGCTTGTTTAAAAAACAGTAAAACATGCACTGGGATTGAGGTTTGATATACCCCAGAAATGGGTATATATATCATTTGAGGTAGTTAAGCGGTTGAGGCAAATGTAGACGTAATGGACAGTACTCGTCGTATGCAGTATCCTGAGACGTAGGCGTAGTCAATAGATGTAGACCAATAGTCGTAGACCCGTAGACCTCTAGTCGTATAGACGTAGACCTCTCTGCATTTTCACCTTCGTCTGTATTTATGGCTGACACCAGCCAATCACATTACTATGAGAGGGAACGAAGGTGTATGCATATTCAATACATATTCATTGCATCAATGTTTAAAAGTCAAACCCTACTAGGAGCTACTAAGGATAGGAAGTTGTGGAGAGTAAGGATCTCTCATACCTTTAACATACCCGCTACACAGAAGATGAAGAATTAAACTTTTGTTTATTTTGAGTTATAGCAACAAATTGGGGTGGGGTCAAAAAGAGATAGGACAGAACCTTCAAGAAAAACGAAAAATAAATTCTATAGGCACGCGTAATTAATTTAGCAAGAAAAAGGACATTTTTTAAATATATTCCACCTAGCAAACAGCCAATTTATTCAGTACTCTCACAACAGATCTCAAGTGGAATGGCTATATAGAATCCATATCTAAATGGGCTGCTAAGAAAGTCGGTTTTCTGTGTAGGGCCCGGAAGATTTTTTTACGCCTGAAACAATCCTGCACATATATGAATCTACCATCCGCCCGTGCATTGAATACTGCTGCCATATCTGGTCGGATCCTCCTGCTATCCACCTAGGTGTCCTTGACAAAATCCAACGGAGAATCTGTAATGTGATCGATCTCGGATTGGCAGCTCGGATACAGTCACTTTCTTACCGGCGCAATGTGGCTTCCTTGTTTCTCTTTTACAAATACTTTTACGGCTTCTGCTCCGATGAACTTATTTCCCTGGTGCCCCTTATATATGAATTTACTCGAGCCACAAGATTAGCAACTAGGTCCCACCATTTTACTGTGAAACCAATAAATTGTAAACGCAAATTCTACTGCATCAGCTTCTTTTCTCTCACTTTTCGCCTGTGGAGTTCCCTTCCATTTACTTGCTTTCCCGACAGCTACAATCTCCAAGAATTTAAATGAAAAGTCAATAGTCATCTTCTATCTCAGTAACCTGCATCCTCTCTCTCATGCTCCTTTCTCCGTCCAATCATCAGTATTCTCATCCTTCTCTTACCCACTTTCTGGCACCCCCTATAACCTGTCACTCTTTCTCATGACTTTACTCCTATGTAACCCCCTGCGCACCAGTGGCAATAAAATGCGTTGCTTGGAGCGATATGATTATAAAAAAAGAAAAAAGTAAAGAAAGAGCGCTCGAAGAATCAATCAGGCGCCCGAAGAATCAATCAGGCGGAAGGAAAATACGATGAAAATACTGTCGATCGACAGGGTTTTCCAGAAAAGGCTTAATTTTGGCCGAATCGAGTCATATGCTTTTTCTGCATATATTTTGTTCGACCATTAAAACTTCTTCCGAGTATGTGAGGGATTCTGACGTCTCTTATCGAATCTTAGGTTTTCATATAACTTCATGTTATCTAGTGTTGATATATTCTAATTTCAACTGGGTTCACTTCCTGTTGATGTTGGTGCACTCACCGACATCCTCTGAGGCCTGATTTCACGCTCGGTGCATTTGAGGTTATCCGCTAGAATAACCCCCGACGCGCCTAGATTTTTTGATGCTCTGAGATGAAACCAAGTATAATTCTTGTTGCGACATTTTCTGAGTTGAACCCAGTGTATGTTGGGTTCAGCACGCATCGAGGTTACTAATGGATATTAAATTTGATTAAGATCTCATATATTTCCTGGCTTGACTATAGTTGTTTATTTCTATGAAAGTTACGGTCGGTAGAAGATGGCTTCAGTTTTAAGGATTTGATTGAATTTGTTACATCAAAGTTTGGCCATGTCATTAATCATCACATCCACGGGCAACTCAAACTGCCGCATAAGTGGCTTCTACGAAGATTCACAGCGAAAAATAATAGTTTTGCTGCCGTTTTTGTTAAACCATAGTCAGTCAGTTAAATACCATACGTGATATACGCTTTGGCAATCATGTCTCGAAAGAGACATGACTGACTTGGCAGATTATCTCGCACTAGGTTGCCATTGCTTTTTGCAGTAGACTGGTTGCCAGCCAAGACTATAGAACCCAATCTGTCTTATTATTTGACTCATAGCTAGAGGGGGAAGATATGTATTATATTATTAAGTAGTAATTAGTGGGGGATCAGTTTATTACTTCAAAACAATATAAAACTGGTCCCCCGCTTTATGACCAGTAGAAGCCTTAATCATGTTTTCAACAATTATATTCAGTCAGTTAAGTGCCATACGTGACACACGCTTTGTGGGATCGTGTCTCGAAAAAGACATGACTGACTGGGCAGAAGATTATCCCGCAGTAGGTCGCCATTGCTTTCTGCGGTAGACTGGTTGCAAGTCAAGGCTATAGAACCCAATCTGTCCCAGAACTGGAGGGAAGAAACGGATTTATACCTTTCCCAAATATATTTGTGCGTAAGTGAACGCAAGGAATTCAAATGGAATTCGAAATCGGCTCCCTGATCTTTCGTTCCAAGTCGATATCCATTCCGCTAAAACGCACATCTGTTAAGGTCTCTAGAATTTCTCGTAATTTCTCGTCTCTTCTATCGAATACTAGCTCGGACAAAATACTAAATCGGACAAAGGGTTTCGGAGGATGAAGATGAAGACACACAGACAGACAGAAATATCCATTTTTATATATATATATAGTTTATATACGGTTTATACGAAAATCAGTTAGACATTTTATTTTTTATTTTTCTTTAATCAATGTGATTGCGATGCAATGTAGGTCAAAGTCTGTTAACGTTTGGTTATTGTAAATTTTTTTTCCAGAAAAGAGATTTTGTCGACGCTTTTTTGAGTTATTGTAAGTTGTAAGGAAAAAAGAAACCCCCTCAGAGCAGTTGCCATCAAAATATTTATGTAAAAACAAAGGAAAACCACGCCACGTTAGTGATTAAGCGACTGAAGTCGAAATGCCAGGTGAGGATTGATTACATAGCAGATCTTTTTATTTTATTTTATCAAGAACTACGTGGCTTCTTCGTAGCTTCACTGCGAAAAATCGTTGTTAGTGAGCTCTTGCCGAGATTTCTCTTACATTTGTTCAGCCATAAGTTCTCTAGAATTTATCAAGGACTTTTAAATAAAGAAAATGCTTAAAGATCTCATTGATAATCTTCGTGTAAGAGTCATACACTTTTCCTGAGATAGACCCTTGCTTTCGGTAGACGTGACTATTTGGTCTACGTTCCTTTTTAAAAAACTTTTTTTATTTGTTGAGTCCGTTTTTTTTAAAATTTATAACTAGTGCCAATGACAATTTTTTAGCAACCAGATGAAAGGCAGTATCATTATTTTTAACTTTGCATTCATGCTGGTTACATCGACTACATATAACACAAAATAATTTTCACTAAAAGAGTTTTTTCTTCTGAATTGAAGCAGTCTTAAAATTCTTTCTATAATCATTGCTAAATTATCAGTTCTACCGTTGGCAAAAAGTCGTTTCCGCTTTGCTTTCGACATTGATTCGAAAAAATAAAAATTAGGGGTTAAAAATATGCATTCGGCTTTTCTTTTATATCCACTGGAATATTTTACAAGTAATGTGAATTGGCAGAATTCTATGGTCTATGTCTAATTGATTTTCCTCTCTGTCCATTTGAAGAGATAATGATGACTTCTTACGAGGAAAGCAAATGCGCGTTAGTGGATTTTATTTTAGTCTTTTTCAGGCCCATACCCGCCTTCTCGACTTCATGACAACGTCAAGGTGGGATCCAAAGGTTGGGAGCAGATCACTTTTCGCGAATGACCAGACTAAGCATAGATGTAAAAAAAGTACCTTTTCCGGCCTCTTGGCATGTCTATAACAGATCATTTCCGAGATTGGCTCTCACTTAAAGATAGAGAGCTAAAATTGCACTGCTATTGGACGCAGAATTCGAAATACATTTATACGTATTTCAACGGATTATGGTGTTACAGGCACAGGCGGAATTTGAATGCAGAGTCAGATTTCACTACTTTGTGCCCATAACGGCTAAAAAAAAAAAACAAAAAAAAAAACAAAAAAAAAAACAACAACAACAACAAAACGACTAGATTTTTTTTCTATATTTTTCAATGTATTTTCATAATAAAATTACTTTCCAGTATCTTTTCATCATAAAATACCTTTCCGATGCATTTTCATAATAAAAACACTTTTCAATGTATTTTTTATAGTAAAATCCGTTTCCAATGTATTTTTATAGTAAAATCTGTTTTCAATGCATTTCATAGTAAAATCACTTTCCAATGCATTTTCATAGTAAAATCACTTTCCAATGCATTTTCATATTAAAATCCCTTCCCCAATGCATTTTCATAGTAAAATCACTTTCCAATGCATTTTCATAGTAAAATCACTTTCCAATGCATTTTCATAGTAAAATCCCTTTCCAATGCATTTTCATAGTAAAATCACTTTCCAATGCATTTTCATAGTAAAATCACTTTCCAATGCATTTTCATAGTAAAATCACTTTCCAATGCATTTTCATAGTAAAATCCCTTCCCAATGCATTTTCATAGTAAAATCCCTTTCCAATGCATTTTCATAGTAAAATCCCTTCCCAATGCATTTTCATAGTAAAATCACTTTCCAATGCATTTTCATAGTAAAATCAATGCATTTTCATAGTAAAATCCTTTAATGCATTTTCATAGTAAATCCCTTTCCAATGCATTTTCATAGTAAAATCACTTTCCAATGCATTTCATAGTAAAATCACTTTCCAATGCATTTTCATAGTAAAATCCCTTCCCAATGCATTTTCATAGTAAAAATCCCTTCCCAATGCATTTTCATAAGTAAAATCACTTTCCAATGCATTTTCATAGTAAAATCCCTTTCCAATGCATTTTCATAGTAAAATCACTTCCCAATGCATTTTCATAGTAAAATCACTTTCCAATGCATTTTCATAGTAAAATCACTTTCCAATGCATTTTCATAGTAAAATCCCTTTCCAATGCATTTTCATAGTAAAAATCACTTTCCAATGCATTTTCATAGTAAAATCACTTTCCAATGCATTTTCATATTAAAATCACTTTCCAATGCATTTTCATAGTAAAATCCACTTCCCAATGCATTTTCATAGTAAAATCCTTGTCAATGCATTTTCATAGTAAAATCCCTTCCCAATGCATTTTTCATAGTAAAATCACTTTCCAATGCATTTTCATAGTAAATCCGCTTTCAATGCATTTTCATGAAGCAAAATCACTTTCCAATGCATTTGCCTGTAGTAAAATCCCTTTCCAATGCATTTTCATAGTAAAATCCCTTCCCAATGCATTTTCATAGTAAAATCCCTTTCCAATGCATTTTCATAGTAAAATCACTTTCCAATGCATTTCATAGTAAAATCACTTTCCAATGCATTTTCATAGTAAAATCCCTTCCCAATGCATTTTCATAGTAAAATCCCTTCCCAATGCATTTTCATAGTAAAATCACTTTCCAATGCATTTTCATAGTAAAATCCTTTCAATGCATTTTCATAGTAAAATCACTTTCCAATGCATTTTCATAGTAAAATCACTTTCCAATGCATTTTCATAGTAAAATCCCTTCCCAATGCATTTCATAGTAAAATCCCTTCCCAATGCATTTTCATAGTAAAATCACTTTCCAATGCATTTTCATAGTAAAATCCCTTTCCAATGCATTTTCATAGTAAAATCACTTTCAATGCATTTTCATAGTAAAATCACTTTCCAATGCATTTTCATAGTAAAATCCCTTTCCAATGCATTTTCATAGTAAAATCACTTTCCAATGCATTTTCATAGTAAAATCACTTTCCAATGAATTTTCAAGCGTGTCCATTAAAGACAACCTTCATTACACGATGCTTTTTGAAAGATTAGAAAAAGCCAAATATTTGTTGAGAGGCACTGTGGCTTGTGGATAAGGCCCGTATACCAAACCCTACTGAACACCTTATAGATATCTAAAGCCGCAACCCGTAATGTTTCGACATTCGTTAAATGATTGTAAATATAAATTTACTTGTTATTCCATTTTTTTTCGATTTCCTCACGATCTATCTAGGGTATTTTTATTATTCGCCGATGGAACTACATTTTTGTTTCTTCAAGACTCTTTTTCATCTGTGCGTATATTGTCCAGCATTCACTTCTATGTAAGAGATTAAACATTACATAGCCGTCAGATATTTTTCGTTTGATTTTTAACAATTTTTTTCAGATTAAAGCCAGATCACGTTGAAGCACCTATTCTTGTACAATCAACGAAGTTAAGCAACATTGCTGCTGATCAGTACCTAGAGGGTAACTGTTTGGGACTATCAAGTACTGTGTGCTTGAATGTATGGGTGGTTTAATAGATAATAGCATGGAATTGTTTTTCGGAGAGTGGAGGTTCAATTTCAGCTGGGTTTGTTATATTCACTTACTTAACCTTAAAAAAGGTATGAATCCAACTTTTCATCTCCCAGCTATGGGTTAATCAGTAAGACAAATAAAGCGGCCTATATCTTTTGATATGTGCATATATTCTGCAACATTTACACTACAGCTGCAGAAGTCACAAAAGATGGACTCAGCGGGCTAGTGTAAGAACTTGAAGAGAAGACAGGCGCCGCCAAGTTATTTGAAAGTCCATTGAAAATACCAGAGCGATGAAGAATCAAAGCAGTAGCAGTAATCGGATTGGTCGAGGCCCAGATCACCAACGACCAGCGCGTCCCATTGACTCATCCCAAGACGAGTATGACAAGTGGGCTCCTGGAACGACGAACACCATCAAGCCACCAGCTTAGGGTACAACAATCAGAAAGTTGAGCGTGTCGCACCCTTTACGGTACTAGAGAAAGATGAGACGAACATGACAATGCCGAAACGACTGAAAGCCTTTGCCAACCGATCGGATTAGAAGACATTGTTTCTTCTACCCTCAGTCCCCACCGGATGATTGAAGTGGTAGAGAGACTGATAATGATGTTGATGATGATAATGATGATCGACCACATTCAAAGAACGTATTTCTGTAGCCTTATTCAAAATTGGATGTTTACCGCAATTCAAATTTCAATAAGGATATTTTAAAGACCATTTTGCTAGTATAATGAATTCTCTTATTAGCTTTCTAAGTTCTGTTTCACTTAACGATGGGCTTAATCAATAGCTATAATGGGCAAAAAATCTTTTGACATTATTTTATTGCTTTTTAATGATCCTGTGCAAATCGATGAAGGGAAACATTTTTTTCAAAGAAAAAAATATTTAAGGAAACAAGTATAAAACATTTAGTATAAAACATTTAGTATAAAACATTTAGTATAAAACATTTAGTATAAAACATTTATAGAAAGTGAACTGAAAAGTCATGTGCAATATATAAAAATAAAAATTGATAATTTTACGATCTAAATGAATTATTCACAGTGATGTACCGTTTTGAAAATGTTTGTGAAAACGTCGATGTAATTTGGGTCTTTTGCCTTTTTCGATTCGTTGATGGCAGCAGACGAGATTATCGATTCTTCGATCAAACGAACGGCTGTCGAAAAAAATCTGAGAATTTGACTATAAAAAAGTACTTATTTTAGTACCTATTTTCCATCGTCACCTTCGAAGTGGTCTTATTTTATCTAGCCTTATTTTCTTATGTTCTTTGCACAGTCGTTAAGCTCAAAACAAGAATAAAAAAGCATACTACATTATGTTGTGGCCCAGTGGATATCGGCTCGGAACGAGAATCCGGGGAGCCGAGTTCGAATTTCAGTTGAATTCATTGTATTCACTTACGCGCAAATACCCTTGGGAAAGGTATTAATCCGTCTCTTCCTTCCAGTTATGGGTTAAATAGCAGGACAGATTGGGTTCTATAGCCTTGGTCGGCAACCAGTCTACAGCAGAAAGCAATGACAACCTACTGCGGGATAATCTTCTGCCCAGTCAGTCATGTCTCGAAAGAGACATGATCGCCCAAGCGTGTATCACGTATGGCACTTAACTGACTGACATTATACTTAGCGCTTTCCCGACTTTAACAGTTTGACTAAGAACTCATCCTATTACAAAAGATTGTTTGTGTATAATGTTTTTGAACGAAAGTTCACCCGATGCTGGGCTCGAGAGCCACTTAAGGTTACTGAATCACGTGCGTAAATGAAGTTGGTAAGATATTACATATTGTGGTGGAAGATATTTAATGCATAATAATATTGTATAATAGTATTTGTATTATGTTAACAGTTGTGTTTTGATTGTTTGTGATGTGCTCAAATTGCACTAAGTTTCCACTGGTGACAAGTTAATCAGCGAGAAAGTGGAGACTGTGGACCCGATGTAAGAATTTAATACTTTTTTTTTTATTATCAAGATTACCCACTTCATATATATATATATATATATATATATATATATATATATACACCTGTTAGGTTGATACAAGCATGGATGAAAACGTTGTAATTTTAAAAATAGCGCGTTCAAAAATTTCCCGTTACGTGACCGTTCAAAAACATCACTGTTATGTGAGCGATCTTAACAACAACAACAACAACAACAACAAAAACGGTAAAATCTGTTATTGCAAATCTCCTAAAGGCATAACTCATGGTAGAAACCTAGGTCTACAATTATATTGTATTGAACACTTTTTAATACAACTGTGTAGTGGCCTAATTTTATTATGACCAAAAACTAGGTAATTAAACAATAAATCAATCAATCAATATATATATATATATTTAGTGTATCGAGGCAGCAAATAATTTTCTAAACATATACTGTTAAATATAAGAGACAATGAATGTCTATTATGTTTAATCATGAGCCGTTCTAAACGTCGTATTTTGGCTTTAATTTCAGTTGAAAATAAAGACAAAAATTCTCCAACATTTGGATAATTTTTTATTAATTTGGTTCTAAGCTTTCGGCTCACATTAGCCATCTTCAGAGAGGTTATTAAGACGGTAACACAATAACATCCACCATCCCCGACGATTTTATTTTGTGTTGACATAAAACTCAGCTAGACAACGACAATAGTTACCAAAAATAACAAACGCAGTTCGCAAATTTGCAATGCGGTTCTATGACGTCACACCGCGTGATATCGCGAAATGACAACAGAACCATGTATTCAAATGCAATGTAATGTGCTATGGCCAGATTTATAATAATAGACATTCACTGTCTCTTATATTTAACAGTATATATATATATATATATATATATATATATATATATATATATATATATATATTGTCATCCGCAGACAGATCTGTTTCGCTGTATCACAGCTCATCAGTACGGTTAGACTCTGATTTCTCCCGGAATATATATATATATATATATATATATATATATATATATATATATATATATAATACTAGTGTACTAGTGCGTTTATGCGATTAACATGTTAATATTTATTGATCTCAGTCGTTCATATCTTTCACATTTGTACATACATTCTTACATACACATAATCACATGTAATAATTATATACGTATATTTGATTTGAAATATGGATTAAATTCGACAGAAAGAATTAAATAAAGAATAAGCGGGAAAAATATCCTTAATTAAATAATTTAATGAATTATTTAATGAATTAATTGATGGATTATCTAATTAATTATTTTATGAATTATTAAATATGGATTTAATGAACTATTTTATAAAATTATTCAATGAATTATTTTAATAGTTATTTTTAAGTAATTATTATTTAATGAATTGTTTTAGGAATTATTAAATATTGATTCAATGAATTATTAATGAATTATTTAATTCATTAATTTAAATTTAAATATAGATTTAATGAATTATTATATGTTTTATTTAATGAATTATTTTTAATAGTTTTTAATGAATTATTATTTAATGAATTATTTTATAAATCCCCTAATGAATTATTTTATGAATTATTAAATATGAATTTAATAAATTATTTAATTAATTATTTAAAAAATTATTCAATGTAGTAAGCAATTTGAATTTTAAAAAAAGAATTTAATGAATGACTTTATGAACTATTTAAGTAATTATTTTTAATAATTATTTTAGTGAATTATTACGTAATGACTTATTTTATGAATTATTAAATGTTTATTTAATTAATTTTGTATGAATTATTTAATGAATTGAATAATTTTAATTCAAATATGGATTAGATGAGACAGAATGATTAAATATGGAACAAGTAGAAAAATATTTATAAATTCAACCTGCTTCACTTTTTATTTAGTTTCATCAGAATTTTTAGGGAAATGACTTATGGCGGATGTACGTTGTGGTGTAGTGGATATCGACTCGGAACGACAAATCGGAGAGCCGAGTTCGAATTCCAGTTGAATTACTTGCAATCACTTACGCACAAATACCCTTCGGAAAGGTATTAATCCGTCACTTACCTCCAGTTATGGGTTAAATAATAGGACAGATTGGGTTCTATAGCTCTTGGCTGGCATCCAGTCTATCGCAGAAAGCAATAGTAAACTACTGCGCGATAATCTTCAGTCAGTCATGTCTCTTTCGAGACATGATCGCCCAAAGCGTGTATCACGTATGGCACTTAACTGACTGAGTTATGGAATTGAATTTGTTCTGTATTTCGATTTCAGCACTTAGTATTCATTGCTGAAGTAGATTTCGCGTGTTTATGACTTGTGGCTTTAGAGCCTGTGTTTGTCTGGTAGTGTCTGCGTGTATATATATTTAATTCATGAAGAAGTATGTGGGTTGGAATAGACAAAATATTCCTGTATATATATATCTTCTATGTGCCCTATCATTTCAGGACGTAGGCGACCATGGCTTTCCACGTATCCCTATCCCTGGTGGCTCTTAACACGCTTTCTCTTGTTACACCACGCAACCCGCGTTCCGTCATCCATCTGAGCAGGCCCTTCTAATATGTTAACTGCTGCTTTTCTCTGTCTCTTTAACCCTCTATCTGGCCTGTTAGTATCAGGTTCTCCAAGTCCTCCTTTCTCATTACATGTCACAGTAACTTTAGTTATCTCTTCCTGATGCTCAGTATTAATTTCCTTTTCGTCTACATTCTTTCCAAAACCTCGTCATTGCTCACATGCTCAGTCCATGATATCCGCAACATCCTTCTGTAGAACCACATTTCAGCTGCTTCAAGTTTTTCATTCATTTTTGAAGATATTGTCCAACTTTCACTGCCATATTGAAGAACCGACATAGTAATCCAGTACTCTCTTCTTTGTTTCTAGCGAAATTTTCCTGTTTCTTAATACTTTACTCAACTTCTGGAAGGCAACCTTCGCCATGCCAATTCGTCTTCGGATCTCTGTGTCGCACTTTCCGTCTTCTGTTAGAACACTTCCCAAGTACTTAAATTTTTGTACCTGCTTGATTTTAGTATTCCCGACCTGTATTTGGCATTTTGGGCTGCCCTTTGAACCCAGATACACTCGTGGTGACTTTTGGCGTAAACGGCCTGTGCAGCAACGTGCCCCGTCGGCTGGGAGGGCGGGCCGTTGAATTTTAGATGGAGGTACTCCCACATGCTTCACAAAAGAAATTATCTTACAAAGTGTGGATCTGATTTTACACAACAGTTCCTTCCAGTTCGAAGGCTTACGGCCATATCACGTTGAATACACCGATTCTCGCTCGATCACCGAAGTTAAGTAACGTTGAGCCTGGTCAGTACTTAGATGGGTGACCGCTTGGGAATACCAAGTGCTGTAAGCGTTTAGTGATCGATATGCGTTGTGGTGCAGTGGATATCGGCTCGGAAAGAGAAATCGGTGAGCCGAGTTCGAATTCCAGTTGAATACCCTGCATTCACTTAAGCACCGGTACCCTTGGGAAAGGTATTAATCCGTCCCTTCCCTCCAGTTATGGGTTAAATAACAAGGTAGGACTTGGTGACCCTGCCCTTACAAACAAATCTCAATGAATTTTGATACCCAAAAAGAAAAAAGTATTACTAGACACAAAACTTATATAAAGACAACAATTAATTGTTGAAAAAAAAGGTATTACCAACAATAAATAAATAAAAATTTAGTTGGCAATAAATGACCCACCGAGGTTGATATGCCATAAAACAAAAACAACCAGCAACTTCCAGTTTGACAACGAAAATTATATGCAGGCGGTGGGTGCCGCGTGTGCAGCACTCACGCTAGCATATCTGGAAAAGGACCTGTACAGTCAAATAGGGCCTAAATATGGGGAAAACATAAAAACAAAATTCACGAAATCATGGAGGAGATTCCTGGATGACTGTTTTATCTTTTGGAAATCAACATGGAGGACATAAAAAAACTACACAATATACTACAACATCTGCACCCCAAGATCAAGTTCACGCAAGAATATAGTTATAAAGAATTACTGTTCTTAGACATATTCATAAAAAACGAAAACAATCACAGACATTTACCACAAACCCACAGAAACCCAAAAATACCTCCACTTCAAGAGTCGCCACCCCAAAAGTTGTTTAAAATTCATCCCCTATTCCCTAGCACGACGAATTTGCACGATAGTAACTGACAAAACCCTCCGGAAAATACACCTAGAAGAACTACGAAAAACATTATAAATAAGAGAATACCCCATCTCACTAACAGACGAGGCTTTCCAACTTGCAGAAAAAATACCATTAGAATCCTCCTGGAACCCCCCCCCCCCCAAAAAAAAAAATAATAAAAAAACAAAACAAGAAAAACACGAAAAAGAAGAAAACATTCTAGCATACGTTTCCACTAACAAAAAAAAAAAAACACAATCCAGAATTATTCACAAAGATCAAAACCCACATGGAATTACTCAACAATAATGAAAAAATAAAAGAAATCTCAAAGAGAACCAAAATAATTAATAGCAAACGTCAGCCCCAAAATTTAAAAGACATCCTAACCTCATCGAAATTCGAACAACAACCCTCAACACAGGGTGTCACAAAATGCAACGAAAAAGATGTGGATTATTTAACATAATAATAGAAGGAAAATACTTCCAGTTCGAAAACGCAACTACATTCGAAATAAAATCGGATCTGAGCTGCAACTCGAAAAATGTTGTTTACACTCTAAAATGCGACAAATGCGCAAAGATATACGTGAGAGCGACACAATGCTTGAATAATAGAATTTCCCTTCATAGAAGCAATATAAGATTATCATATAACAGGAAATTATATGTTTCCCAACATTTGCATGAATGTAGTGATGGCAAATTCAAAGTTATACCTATATATCAAAACACAAATTACGGAATACTAATAATGCAGGAAGAAAGATTTATAAAAAGTACAAGCCTTCGTTCAACAAAACAACACACACACACACACACACACACACACACACACACACACACAAAAATACACAGTCACACATACACACACCCACATACATACAGACACACCAAATGCAAAAGATAACCACAAACAATAAAAAAGAAACAGATAACCCACAAAAAACAATTCTAAAACATAAAGACGAAATAAAAAACGCTCTCAAACACACACACACACACACAAACACACACACACACGCGCGCGAACACACACACACACACACACACACACACACACACACACACACACACACACACACACATTCAAAACACCGTCAATGCAATAAAAACTGACAACCAACTGACCGACGAAAAGGATTATAGATAAACAAGGGCGACTAGAAGATAATTTTAACATATTAAAAAGGTAACCCCAGACCAATATCATTTCAAAATGGAGTAAGCACTTGATTCATTCATCTGTTTATTTATTTATCCATTTATACACGTGCTGATGTGAAAAAACACAGACCATTCAACGTGCCAACATTTGATTTATTTTATCTTATTTTATTTTATTTTATTTTACTGATTTTATTTATTTATTTATTTTTTCTACTTACTTATTTATAAAACAACAACTTGCCGATCAGAAACAAAAGGAACTCGATACGTACAGCCACAAATTTATTCGCCTGAAGAGAGTCAATTTTAGATTTGAAACCCGTATAGCGTCACAAATACCATGATGGACACTTAATGTATCATAACATGTACAATAACAGCAACAATAAATATACACTTTAAAGAAAACGTTCACGGCCTCTCACACATTTTATTCTCTCTCTCTCTCTCTCTCTCTCTCTCTCTCTATATATATATATATATATATATATATTCATTTTGAATACAAGCGAATATTTAGTTACTATGCTTTCTCTTCTTACGGTCATAACACGTGGGAATCACAGAAGTTAATTTATCTTGAATTTGGTCAATAACTAATGGGTGACCATATGTGAAGAACAAGTGCTGTACTATTAGATGATCAGGAGGCGTGATAGATGACGATTCAGAATGAGAAGTCGGAAAGCTAAGTTTGAATCTGTCTCTTCATCCCAACAGCTACCAGTTATGGCAGACTGAGTCCTATAGCATTGATGGTAGCTTAGTGCGGGAATTCTTTTGCCAAGTCAATCATGAATCGAAAAGAGACATGATCGCCCAAGCACGCAACACACATGGCATCTAAGGAAGGATATTAATATGTAGAAATTTAGGGGATATCGATTTAGTGCTTAATGACAATAGCAAACCGATCCGCCACTTTATGTCTCGTAGAAACTTTTATGAATAAGTCAATCATATATAAAAAAGAGACAAGATCGCCCAAACGTGCATAACTTATGACACCTAAGGAAGGATATTAATATGAAGAAATTCAGGGGGTGATCGATTTATTGCTTAATGACAATAGGAAACCGTTCCCCTACTTTATGTCTCGTAGAAACTTATATGAATAAGTCAACCATAAATCTAAAAAAGACATGATCGCCCCAGCGTATATCACGCTAAGGAAGGATATTAATATGAAGAAATTTAGGAGTGATCGATTTACTGGTTAATGACAATAGGAAACAGTTCCCCTACTTTATGTCTCGTAGAAACTTATGTGAATAAGTCAACCATAAGTCAAAAAGAGACATGATCGCCCAAGCGTGCACCACGCATGACACCTAAAGAAGGTTAATTAATATGAAGAAAGTTAGGGGTGATCGATTTACTGGTTAATGACAATAGGAAACCGTTCCCCTACTTTATGTCTCGTAGAAACTTATATGAATAAGTCAACCATAAATCTAAAAGAGACATGATCGCCCCAGCGTATATCACGCTAAGGAAGGATATTAATATGAAGAAATTTAGGAGTGATCGATTTACTGGTTAATGACAATAGGAAACAGTTCCCCTACTTTATGTCTCGTAGAAACTTATGTGAATAAGTCAACCATAAGTCAAAAAGAGACATGATCGCCCAAGCGTGCACCACGCATGACACCTAAAGAAGGTTAATTAATATGAAGAAAGTTAGGGGTGATCGATTTACTGGTTAATGACAATAGGAAACAGTTCCCCTACTTTATGTCTCGTAGAAACTTATATGAATAAGTCAATCATAAGTCAAAAAGAGAACACGATCGCCCAAGCGTGCATCACGCATGGCGCCTAAGAAAGGAAGCGTAGTTTTGTCTAGCTCAGAATCTTAAAAGCTCGTGAAGATCGAAATCCCCTCACAGCACCATTTTCTTAAAAATTGCTCTACGGCCAGCGCTTATCGGTCATGAATATATATTTATAAAGTATTTGAAAGTTTTTATTTGTTTACATTTTTTCTGTCCTAGTTTTTTTTTCTTTCTTCATCTTGCGATGTCTTTTTTAACGTTTTACGAATACTTTCCCAGTAGTTTATCGAAGTGAAAGGTCTTCATGAAAATTCGGCTGGTTATCACCGTCTTGATGTCATTTTTTTCATTTTTCTGTCAGTATGACGTGACGTCTGAAGAGACAATTTTTAATCTCTTCATCGTTCCAGTAAAAAAAAAATAAAAATGTCTGCTGGTTACACTCTCATGAAATATTAGCAAAAATGCCAGATGCTGACCCTTGAAAAAAATCGTGTATCGTTCCTCCTTATCCGCAATTAAACACCTAAAACCGCAGATAAAGACAAACCAATTTTACGTTTTAAGTTGTAACAAAAGAAAAAAATGAAGATTGACCAAAACTCAGAGCTAAATCCCAGACAAATATTTAATTTAGAAAAAAAATCAAATAAAATATTTACAAATATACAATTTTTGTTGCATTCAAAACAGAAACATAGAGTTTACTACTGGCGAGTGTTACGAGGAGAGAATGGGAAGTTTAGGAGTCAAGTATCTTTACCCAGTTAACTTAGCGAATTAGCTTAAGTGCTATACTTTATGGAAGTTTTCAAATGTGTTTATAAAGAATAATTTCCAGTATGGTCAATGAAAAGCCAAAAAGATCTTTTTGTTCCATGAGGTTCTCTTTCAGGTTTTAGTTGGTCGACAACTTTTCTTTGAGATTCTTTCAGCTGGATGCACAGATCCCCGAATCAGGCCGGAGTTGATAATGTCAGCAAATCCTTTTAATAACTGACTACTCTCTTCCCAAAACTTATTTTTATAGGGGCTAAGACCTAATTTACATATTTCTAGAATCATTGAGAATTCTCTCGATATTACTGGAATTTTCTACAATCTCCCAAATAGTTCTATTCCTAATTTCTCTATTTAACAACTACTTCATGAATTAAAACTTTTTTTTTGTAATAACAAGAAGGACTCAATAGAATCCCTAACTATAACTTTTTAGACATTATTAATATTATTTTTTATTTAAATGCATCCTCGTAACACCATATATAAACTATTTCATTGCTATGAAAATGTTCATTTTATGAATGAGCCACAATAAAAGGTTAACTTCAATAACCATTAAGATGGAACACTTATAAAAATATACTATTAAAAAACGGAAGATTCGATCATATTGTAGATATGCGGGTGATGCAATGTATAGAAACTCGGAATGAGTAACCGGAAAGGAGAGTCTGTAATGTGATAGGTACTGATCTGGCGGCTCGACTGCAGCCACTTTCCCAGCGTCGAAATGTGGCCTCCCTTTGTCTGTTCTATAAATACTTTCATGGCTTCTGCTCAGACGAACTTAAGTCACTGATGCCTCCTCAACAGGTGTTTACTCGTGCAACCAGACTGGCATCTGGGTCCCACCCATTCACAGTCAGGTTAGCCAAATGCAGACGACAATTCTACTCCTGCAGCTTCTCTCGCATTTCCTGCCTGTGGAACTCGCTCCTGTATTCTTGCTTTCCTGACGGCTACAACTTCCAGAAATTTAAATGCAAAGTCAATACTCATCTACTAACCACTGGACTTTAGCTCTCTCCCCACCCCTGTATAACCTTCCCTTTCTCTCCACCTATGTCTCTGTCATCACACCTGTTTTCTCAGCTTTCTATTGTTCCTTTCTAACTAGTTTGTACTCCTCACTCTTTTCTAATTAATCTTTTTACATTTATGTAGCCCCCTGCACATCAGTGGCGTTTCCGCCTTGCTCGGGGTGAAATGATAAAAAAAAAAAATTCGAGTACGACTTCCAGTCGGATTCGTTACATTCAGTTACGCAAAAATAAAATTAGTTAAGCATGAATCAATCTATTTTAGCTATCTCTTCCAGCTATGGATTAAATAGTAGGAGTTGTATTTAGAAAGTTTGGAATTGTTATTCGAAAAAGAAAAAGCTGTTAATGTAATATTTTCACGCAAAAAACAAATGTGAATATAAAAAGAATTATTCTTACAACCAAAAACAAATTACTGCCTTAAATAACCCATAAGAGGTTGATAAGCCTTAAAAGCTCAAATCAATCAATCTCATGATAGATTTTAGCAAGCTCATCATACGTTTTTTTCTTTCCTTAGAAAATCGAGGATTTTCTTTATACGAAACAAACAACCCACTTTAAATAAAAAATAATTTTAAGAATTTTAAAGTCTCTATGTCTGCTGGAGCATCATGAAATAATAATAATAATAATAATAATAATAATAATAATAATTTGAAAAACTGTCAAAATATAAAGACCTGGAAATTGAAATAGAAAAAATGTGGAAATTGAAAACAAGAGTTGTGCCAGTGATAGTAGGTGCACTTGGAATGATAAAAAATGGAACAAAACAACACATTGAAAGAATCCCTGGAAACCCCAGCTTAAGAGATATACAAAAAATTGTCTTATTAAGTACAGCCCACACACTAAGGAAAACGTTATCTATGTAATGCTGGGGATGATAGGGAAGATAGAAAAACATGAAATGGTGTCATAACAACACGCCACTACCTGCCTTAGGTCTTCCCGCAGACTTGGTTGGTAGTGAGACCAAAGCAGAAATCGAAATATGATGAAAAATGACATAATAATAATAATAAATATATTGGGAATTTGTTTTCAGTGTGAGAGAGAAATAATATGAATATCAGCTCGAGTCAGTATCAAAATATGTGATTTTCCCGGTCCAGGAAGATCATATTACTGAAGCACGTAGAACCAATCTTATTGTGACAAAGGAAAGTAGCAAAATTATTGATTTCTCTGTTCCATACGATACAAGAATGAACTGTAAATAAATGACAGAGATGAAAAAATGTCGTCAGTTGAAGAAGCATCAGAACATGAGAGTTGAAGTAATTTCCGTAGTAATAGGAAGACTTGGAATACCGCAAAAGAAATTGAAAGCGAGCTTAAGAAAAAATGGATTTGAGACATCCAGAAAATTGCCATCCTTTACCTTTCGAGGAATCTGCGAAAAGTTCTTGAGTACTGCGGAGACGTGTTAATATAAGGTCGGAAGTACCACATTTCTATGGACTACGTCACTACGTAACATTAACATAAATGTCAATAATAGCTCTGATGCTACACTAAATATGGCTTTCATGGTGTGTAATCTTAAATAGTTGGAGGTTTTATTATGTACTAGTTTTGTTTTAGTAAATTAAGATGCATTAGAATAACTATCCTTTTCTGTATCGTAGATTTGCTTGTCCATTTAGTCAGTAATATGTGATACCCTCTTGGGCAATCATGTCTCGAAAGAAGCATGACTGACTGAGCAGAATAATTTTCTGCAGTAGGTTGCTATTAGTTTTTGCGGTAGAGTGTCAGGAAGAGACAACTGAAGTTCCTGGGACATGCAATAAGGAAGGAGGGCTTGGAGAACCTGATACTGACAGGCCAGATAGAAGGAAAAAGAGACAGAGGAAGGCAGCGGATAACATATTTGCAGGGCCTGATCAGGTGGATGACAGAACGGGGGTTGCGAGGTGTAACAGGAGCAAACATACTAAGAGCCACAAGGGATAGGGAGATGTGGAGAACCATGATCGCCTACGTCCCGAAGGGACAGGGCACACAGAAGAAGAAGATTGGCAACCAAGGCTATAGAATCCAATATGTTCTGCTATTTAACCCATAGGGAGAAGCGACGGATTGATACCTTTCCTGATGGTATTTGCGCGTAAGTGAATGTAACGAATTTAACTGGAATTCGAACTCGGCTGTTAGAGTTCTCCTTCCGAGCCGATATCCATTGCACTACAACACACATAACCTTTGATTAACCTCAATCACTCGGTATGTTGAGATTCACCATTAATCTCTATTTATAAGCATCAAACAAATAAATATGGATTAGGGAAGGTTCATCTTGGCATTAAGAGTCTTTTCTTTTCAACTTTGAAGAATGAATCAAGTAAGGCAGTTTTGGAGTCACATTATCTGAACATGGGAACACTCTCAATCGAGGGACGTTTTAGCGGACTAGGTTACCCGCCGCCCGGGAGATATTTTAATTGGTCTCCGCTTATGCCGTGCGTTTTACAAAAAAAACTATCACATTGTCGCACTCATTTAGCTGTGATACATTTGCACCTTGTAAACACTTATCAAACTGGGAGTCATGCTGGGTATATTAAGTGCCATACATGATACACGCTTGGACGATCATGTCTCGAAAGTGAAATGACAGAAGATTATCCCGCAGTAGGTTGCCATTGCTTTCTGCGGTAGACTGATTGCTAGCCAAGGCTATAAAACCCAATCTGTTCTGTTTTTTAACCTATAACTGGAAGGAATAGACGGATTAATACCTTTCCCAAGAGTATTTGCGCGTAAGTGAATGCAAGGAATTCAACTGGAATTCGAACTCAGCTCTCGGATTTCTCGTTCCGAGTCGATATCCACTGCACCACAACGCACATACAATTGGGTATATTAGGCTTCATATATTTGTGCCCTGGTTTTGCTTCGCGCTCATTATCTGAATCCTGATGAATGGAGAGCGAAGCAGAATCAGGCCGGAGATAGGACAAAAACAGTCGTCAAAGACACTGGGACAAGTAATGTAATATTTATGCTTAGGATACTATCAGAAAGGGCGATACGAATAAAAAAGGATGTCTAACTATGTTTTGTAGACTATGTCAAGGCGTTCGACAAAGTACGCAACAAAGAATTGATAGAAATGCTCTGCAACCTTGACATATTTGGAAAGACATTAAAGTAATCAAGAATCTCTGCAGCAAACCACCTGCATAAGGACAGGAAACGAATTCATCAAACATACAAAGATAGAAAGGAGCGTAAGACAAGGATGTGTCTTTTTACTGGATCTATTTTACTTGAACAGCGAGACTATTCTGAGGATCCTGGAAGATATGCCAGGATTCGTCATCAGTAGTCACAATCTGAACAACATAAGATACGCTGATGATACGGTGCTGATAGCTGATACGGAAAGAAAACAACAAGACCTCCTAAGATAGGTAAATGAAGAAAGTCGAAAGAAAGGACTACAACTAAAGAAAACCGAATGTATGGTCATCGGCAAACAGAGGAGCCCAAAATGCTAATTACAGGTAGGAGATACTAAAATCAAGAAAGCACAAAAATTTAAGTACTTGGGAAGTGTTCTAACGGAAGACGGAAAGTGCGACACTAAGAACCGAAGGCGAATTGGAATGGCCAAGGACTCATTCCAGAAGCTGAGCAGAGTATTAAAGACAGGTAAGTTTCATTAGAAACAAAGAAGAGAATACTGGATTTCTATGTGATGTCTGTTTTTCTGTATGGCATCGAATGCTGGACAATATCATCAAAGATGAAGGAAACACTTGAAGCAACTGAAATGTTGTTCGACAGAAGGATGCTGCGGATAACATGGATCGAGCGTGTGAGCAATGATGAGGTTCTGGAAAGGATGGAAACGAAAAGAAAATTTATAGTGAGCATCAGGGATAGACAGCTTAAGTTCTTGGGACATATAATGAAGAAAGAGGGCTTGGTGAATCTGTTACTCACAGGTCAGTCAGAGGGAAAGAGAGAAAGGGGAAACAGAGGATAAAATATTTGACGGGTCTGAGCAGGTGGATGGCCGAGCGAGGTTTGGTTGGAGTAACAAGAGAAAGCGTGCTAAGAGCCACCATGGATAGGGAGACGTGGATGGCCATGATCTACATCCTGAAGAGCCATGACACATAGAAGAAGAATATTTGTCCCTAGCATCACTTTGTTGGCGTTCTGTTTCCTTACTCAATAACAATAATAATTGACTCAGGTTATTCTTCTTCTATGTGCCGTGTCCCTTCAAGACATAGGAAATCATGGCCTTCAACATCTCCCTCTCCCTTATGGCTCTTAACCCCCTTTCTTTTGTTACCCTTTCCGAAACCTGCCCTACAATCCATTTGATCAAGCCATAAATCAAGAATATTAATGTATAGAAAATAACATGGCCACAAAGTGAGGGATTTGTTTATATAATGATTATAGTATAGAATTTATACCCCACTTTATATCCACATTATAATTTCTTATCTGAATATATAAAAAGCAAAATGTTTGTGTGTGTGTCTGTCTATCTGTTTATATATCTGTCTGTCTATCTGTCTGTCTGTCTGTATTTATGTCCGTTATACAAATCCACAATTTTTATCCGATTTTCACCAAACTTCACACAAATATTTTTTAGGCTTCCGGTCAGGTCCTGAGTTACTTATTTTTCCGATTCGATACCCCAATATCCGTTCAGGTCTGATCAAGATCAGGATTTCAGCCCTTTTTTCGTGGTTCTTGCAGCATAATTTACTCTAACTTGGTGAAATTATAGTTTTTAGTTGCAAACATTAGTAGATCTTCTCAGACGACTCATTTTCCCCGACATCGGAAATCGATACCCTGATATTCTATCGGATCTGATCAAAAATCGATATTCAGCCATCAATATGGCTAATTTTCTCCAATTTTACTCCCGATGGGTAAGATAAGTTTTCATGGACTTACTAAGGTTAGTGTATCCTATGATGACTTATTTGACTCCGATATTGGAAATCGATACCCCAATATCCTAAGGGTCTGATCAAAATCAAGTTTTTAGCCCTTTTATTTTGGTTTTTGCTTCGGCTTTTGCTCTAAGTAGGTATAATTGTAGTTCTTAGTCTCAGCCATGATACTCAGAGGATTTATTTAGCCTTCAAAATTCAGCGACGGAAAACTTAATTGACGTCGATACCGGAAATCAAAATTTGATTTACATTCATTCATTTTTCTTTCAATCTACGGTTTCGCTTTGACTGGAAACAACTATTGCTTTTTAGTCTTTCGTGCTAACGTCCAAAAAGTCTGAGCTCCAGGACCATAGATTAGTTTTAAAGCTTTCATTACACCCGAGAAACGCCGGGCTATACTACTAGTTTGTTTATAAAATTCTAATTTGTCATGATTCCACCTCTTCTTAATGCTGATTAGCGACACAGGCATGGCTTTTAGATTTATTTCTTCTTCTTCTTCTGGGTGCAGTGTCTCTTCAGGATATAGGCGATCATAGCCTTCCACATCTTCTTATTTTATGTAACTCTTAACACCCTTTTTCCTGTTATTCTTCCCAAATTCTGCTCTGCCATCCATTTGCTCAAGCTTATCAAGTTTGTAATGCGTTGCTTTCCCCTGTCCCTCCCTCCCTCTTTCTGACCAGTGAGTATCAGATTCTCCAAACCCTTCTTCCTCATTACATGTCCCAGGAACTTCAGCTGACTTTTCCTGATGTTGAGTATTAGTTTCTTTTCGTTTCCATCCTCTCCAAAACGTCATCGTTGTTCATATATCCGGTACATGGTATCCTCAGCATCCTTCTGTAGAACCACATAGTATATTCATTCAGTGTCAGTCAAGAGGAAACAAGTCTCTTCAATAACCATGGGACACTTCTGAGAATTCTAGCAAATTTCAGTAGTTCTGTCATCTGGAACACCAGTTTATTTCCTTGGTTCTTAGTTTCTTCAGAGATCTCTAGGACCGTCTCCAGCACCCGGACATGCTACATATATCGCCACTCGAAATCATAACAAATCAGCTGCAGTACGTGACAGTCTCATAACTGCTTTCTGCATGTCAGATTCTATAAGTGACGCAGAGGAAAGCGATGAAATCAGGTTAGTGGGCCAATCACTGACGAGTTAAGGTCCACCTTAAAAAAATTAAGGCTATAGGCAATTTCTTCTACTCTGATTCCTTTCATCTTCGAGCAACTCTTGCAAAACAAGAATGCGATAGTGAATAAATGACGGGAGAATGTTTTGATGAAGCTGGAAATTTATACACTATTTACATTATTTGAACGATTGTCCTCACCTTTGTTGCCATCTGTACGACGTTTCGGTCGTTTTACGCTCCGGCCTTCTTTAGAAATTTTGAACCGAGCCCTTTATGACGATTTGATGAAACTTGAAGTCTGTAGACTTGAACTTGAAATGTAAGTCATCAACATCATGATTATAATGGATGCTATCATCAAAGAAGAACAGCGGTGGTGCATGGATGACGGGAACATGTTTTGGTGAAATTGGAAGTCTCAACCTGGAATGAAGTCATCATCACCATAATTATAAATTAAGCGATCGGCTAAGAAAAAAACGACGGAGGTTATAGCCGTCGGGGAAGCAAGCATGTGGAAGGGAATTCCACAGGCGGGAAGTGCGAGCAAAGAAGCTGTTGGAGTAGAAATTGCGGTTACATTTCATCGGTTTCACTGTAAAAGGGTGGGACCGAGTTGCCAATTTAGTATCTCGTGCGAACTCACACTTAGGGGGCACCAGTGATTTAAGTTCATCAGAGCAGAAGCCATGAAAGTATTTATAGAAGAGGCACACGTCGGTGAGAGAGTGACTGCAGGCGGTCAGCTAAGTCGGTATCAATCGCATTACAGATTCTTCGCTGTATTTTGTCAAGAAGCCCGAGGAGAATAGCAGGGGCACCCGACCAGATGTGGCAACAGTCTACAATCAAATCCGTTAAATTAGTTTATGTTTGTAGATTTATGTTAGGCTATTCAGCTATTTTTAATCCATTTATTTCTGGTAAGACGATTAATCTTTTAGAACGAACCGGATCAACTATTCTAAGTAGTAAACAAAAGTTAAACTCTACACCTGTTTAAAAGACCATGGAGAATTTTGAACCGGACGATAGCCGGACATATTTCTTCATATATCGGCTAAATAGCAGAACAGATTGATCTCGCTTCTATTGATTGACAGCTTGTCTTGGAGGACGAATTGTCTGATTTCAAACACCCGTTGCTTTTCGGGTACAGGGTAGGATTGACTTGTTAGCTTTGTCTAGAAGCAGGAAAATTGTAATCTCCAACCTGGGTAGATAGAACTTAAAATTAAATTATAAACTGTCATCTCCAGAAGGAAAGTTTTACTATAGTACGATATCGGATTCGTGTAAGGTCAACATTTAGAAAAGCGTTTCTTTGTTTTGGTCCTATTTTCTCTTTTTACCGAATATTGCTATTTTTGTTTTAACGGCACATCAACACACTTATGGGTAATTTTAATACTGAAAACTAATTATAATGCTTGATTACAGCAATAACTATTCGAATAGAATAACTGTCAAAAGCTTCCAAATAATTTACCTTCCACAATTTAAACGATAGGACTTGGGTGTAGCGTAGATTTCAGGCACTTCAGAACATTGTCGCGAGCTGAAGTCGTCTGATATAAAGAAGAATTCATCTTGACAGATCAACAAAAGTAAGATTCGAACACGTCTCTCATAGACAAATGATCCCTCTAGAAAAAAAATCTAAAGTAGGATTCGAATTAAGTTATGGTAATTGTAGAGAATTGGCATGGCGAAAGAAGCATTCCAGAAGTTGAGTAAAGTATTAAGAAACAGGAAAATTTCACTAGAAACAAAGGAGAGAGTACTGGATTGCTATGTGATGTCGGTTCTTCAATACGGCAGTGAAAGTTGGACAATATCTTCAAAGATGAAGGAAAAACTTGAGGCAGCTGAAATGTGGTTCTACAGAAGGATGTTGCGGATATCATGAACTGAGCATGTGAGCAATGACGAGGTTTTGGAAAGAATGGAGACGAAAAGGAAATTAATACTGAGCATCAGGAAGAGACAGCTCAAGTTCCTGAGACTTGCAATGAGGAAGGAGGGCTTGGAGAACCTGTTACTAACAGGGCAGATAGAGGGGAAAAGAGACAGGGGAAAGCAGCGGATAACATATTAGAAGGTCCTGATCAGGTGGATGACGGAACGAGGGTTGCATGGTGCAACAGGAGAAAGCGTGCTAAGAGGCACCATGGAAAGGGAGATGTGGAAAACCATAATCGCCTACGTCCTGAAAGGACATGGCACATAAAAAAAGAAAGAAGAAAAATTGTAGTTTTATGTTATAGTGATATAGTCAGAAAGCCCAAGTTAGATCTGAAGAAATCAACTAAGGTGAGATTCGAATCCATGTCTCATGGTTAGAATGCCCCAATCTGAAATTTAAAAGAAATCTTCTCTATTTAAAATCGACTAGGGTGAGATTCGAACCAATGTCTTATGGTCAGAAAGCCGCACTCTGATATTAGAAGGAAATCATCTCCTTGATAAATCGACTAAAGTTAAATTCGAACCCGTGTTTCATGGTCGGAAGACACCACTTGATTATCCTGAAGAGATTGATTAAGAGTGAGATTCGAACCTGTAAGTTATGGTCGGAAGAAACCACTCCATTATCCGCAAGAAGTCGGACTAAAGTGAGATGCAAACGCATTAACCACCCGGCCAATAACGACGTCGTAAAGCTGACAAAATCAGACAAGCCACTGAGTATTCTTCTGAAATTGGACAGATTAATCATCTAAATAATTCATCGATTATGCAATTCTTACAGTATTCATTCGAGAAAGGATTTTGCATAAATTGTTCCATTAGTCGTGGACACAGCCAATGCGACCATATTAGAAACTTTACACGCAAATCTAAATTTATTTATAATGAAACTTTGTCTGTGTGTATGTGTGTATGCGTGTGTGTGTGTCTTTGTGTGTGTGTGTGTGTGTGTGTGCCCGTTACCTATAAACTCCGAAACGGCTGAACCGATTTTCTTGAAAATTTACACAGTTGTACTATAAGCATCTGAGAGTGTTCTTAGCTAGGTTTTGTGTCGAGGTACTCCTGATAAATATCGATAATCGAAAAAATCGGGTTATAGAAGGAGTGGTCCGATTTTAATCAAATTTGATGCACTCATAGACAAAGACATAAGAAACGATATTCAGAAGTTTCAACGTTGCAGTTCTTACAATAGTGCAGAAAATTGATGATATATATATATATAAAAGGCAAGATGTTTGTGTGTGTGTCTGTTTATTTGTCTGTATGTCTGTATTTTTTTCAGCCCTTTTATTTTAGTTTTTGCTTCGGGTTTGGCTTTAAGTAGGTATAATTGTAGTTCTTAGTCTCAGCCATGATACCATTTACTCAGAGGACTTATTTAGCCTTCAAGATTCAGTTTAAGACGAAAAAAACTTAACTTATTTGATATCGATGCCAGAAAATCAAAATTTGACTTACATCCATTCATTTTTCTTTCAATCTACGGTTTTGCTTTAACTGGAAACAACTATTGCTTTTTAGTCTTCCGTGCCAACGTAAAAAGAGTCTGAACTCCAGGACCATGGATTAGTTTTAAAGCTTTCATTACACCCGATCAACGCCGGGCTATACTGCTAGTAAACTATAAAATTCTCTTTGAGAAATTTAAATAATGTGTAATTGTTGGAAAGGCCGAATTTGTTTTAAACAACGGAATCACTATAAGCCTTTTATTATTGGTACACCCCACTGCTTGCACGGCCGCTATCGCCCACCGGAATCACTTCTTTCGGCTTTATCGGAGCCACGTGTCTGACCATAACAGGCTCTTTTTGCCTCTGCTCGTAATGAGTGCAAGAAGATACTGAATGACCCTAAGCTGTTTGAGGACAGAATGAAGTAGCGTATAGCATCTCGTAAGTTTGGCTCCAAAGACTACTGGCTGCTCTGTAAAAGTGTACATTTTGCAGTGAAACCAATAAAATGTAACCGTAACTTCTACTCTAGAAGCTTCTTTTCTCGCACTTTCTGCTTGTGGAATTCCCTCTCATATACTTGCTTCCCTGACGGCGACAATCTCTAAGAATTAAGATGTAAGGTTAATTGCCAACTCTCCGACTCGCATCCTTTCCCTCATGTTCTTTTTCCCGTCCACTCTACTCTCTTCAGCTCTCTTCACACCGGTGTTCTCGTCCTTCTCTTACACATTTTCTGACAACTTCTATAACTTATCCCTCTCTCTCATCACTTTTCTCCTATGTAACCCACTGTGCACCAGTGGCAGTAAAACTGCCTTGTTTGGGATGAAATGATTATAAAAAAAAAACACGGACATGTCAAGATTAAACACCTGTTCACCTCCAATTGCCGGAGGTGAACAGGTCAGTACCGAAATTAGTGAGTGCTCGGAAATATCAGCAGCTGTAAGTTTGGATATGCGGTTGGTGTAATGTATAACGTTTCAGAATCAGAAATCGGTGATCTGTGTTCCAGTCTTGTTCGTTATGTAAAATTATGGGCAAATACTGTTGGAAAAGGTATAAATTCACTTTCTTCTCCTCCAAGCTATGGGTTAAACAGTTGAACTTGTATCAGATAATTCTTATTATCTCAAAAACGTACTTACATAAAAAAAAATATGTTTCGGATTTAAATAACCTTATAAAGATTGATGAACCGTAAAAACAAATCAGATGAAGACACTTTTATTACTTTTACATTTCCCGGAAGTAAAAAGATGAACCGAATTAAATAAATTGAATAACGTTTAGAAATCAAACCGACCTGATGATCTTAAAATTAGTTTTGTTTGCGCCATTTTTAAAGCAGTACTTTTTATATGACAACAGAAGGGACTCTAAATAAGATTTTAAAATATAAACTGAATGGAACGTATAAGCACACACTGAAAGCTCTGCTGAACATCTAACGGAAAATGGCATCACACAAATAACCAATTATCCGGTGACCTAGCATTCCAAATGCTAATGCGATTTGTCGGACATTGACGGCATTCCACACGCGAACTGTCTAGCGACTTGATGCGTTGGAAATGTCGACCCGGTTACAATGGTGTAGGTAGATCTATATTAACATATGTCGACCAATTATGCTTAGTTACTATGCAATCTCTCGAATTTAATGCAGGACCACGATGGGTTTTCTTTATGTGCCATGTGCCCCCAGGACTTGGGCAATCATGGCTCTCCACAATTTACTGCCTCTTGGAACTCTTAATAAACTTTCCGTTATTTCTACTAATCTCTGTTTCGCCATCAATTTACTCACGCTCACTAAGTATGTTATGCAGTGCTTTCACCCGTCTCTCTTGCCTTTTATCTGTCCCCCGTGAGTATCAGGCTTTTCAGAGCTTTCTTATATACGCGAAAATTATTTTCATTTTCGCTTTCATTTTCTCTAAAACCTCGTCGTTACTCATATGTTCGGTCCGAGGTATCCTCAAAAGTGCTCGAGTTATGGGTGGCCAAGTTAGCTCGAACATTGTCTATTTACAACAAAAGAAGAAATTATAAAAGTAAATACCCAGACGAACTAACTAAATTGAAATAATAACATAAATCATTCCTTAATACACATAATATATTGGGATGCTTCGAAAGTAATTCTTTAAATTTTAATGCATCCGCCCACTCAATTAGAGGCGGATGTTGGTGAAATAGGTCGAACTTTCAACAAACATCATTTTACAGGTGCGCAAGGTTTTACAGTGAGAGGTAGTGGATATACCGAAAAAAAGGATGTGATTTAGGAAGGTGGATGGGATGTATGGAGGTAGAAGATAACAATTGACGTCGCATGTAAACTTCAAGAAATTGTAGCTATACAGAAAAGAGTTCCACAGACTGGATGGGCGAGAAAAGAAACTGTTGGAGTAGACGAGACGGTTATGTTTAACTATTTTGACAGTGAAAGAGGGAAACCTTGATGCCTAACTAGTAGCACTCTTAAATCCATGTCATCGGAGCAACAGGGAAAGAAGTTGGTCAAAGTAAAAGCCGTGAACATATTTGTAGAAAGAGCAGAGGGAAGCCATTTCCCATTGGTGAGAAAGTGACAGAAGGTGAGCCGCCAAATCAGGACCGATTACGTTGCAGATTCTTCTTTGGATTTTATCGAGAAGCTTGAGATGAATAGCAGGAGCACCCTACCAGATATGGCAACAGTATCCAATGTACATACAAATGATAGATTTATAAGCGTGCTGATAATCGTGCTTTTTCTCGTCAGATTCCATCAGTAAGATCTGATGGAATCTGACGAGAAAAAACTTTCTGGTCTGACACAGTGAACCAAACTAACCAGCGGTAGATGCAGCTATAGATTCGATGTATGTTTCCCATTTGAGGTTAGTTGAGAGTGTGAGGTCGAAGAGGCGCAGTGTGTTGTTTTTAGGAGACTAGCGCTTTCCATATTGATGTGGTGGTTAAAGGAGTGCAATTATAATTTACGAGCCATTTCCTACTCCATTCACTCACTGATTGGAAGTCTTTTTCAAGAGCTGCAGTGCTATTTACTTTGTCAGTCTTGATAGATTTCTCATTGAGATGAAAGTAAATAGTGGTTTCATCTGCATAGATGCCAACTTGGGAACTGATTACATCAGGAAGATCATTGATAAAGATCAGGAAAAGCGTAGGCCCAAGGATAGAGCCTTGAGGGACGTCCGCATTCGCGCGAAAGGACTAGAAGATTGTCCGTTAGATACAAATAAATAGAAACATGATTTTATTATTGAAAAATTAACCGTAGAAATATTGAAATTAGTCAAAATACGAACCATGAGCATCGATGCGCGTCTGCCATCGATCGACGAGATTATTTCTTTCTCGGAGATAAAAAATTATTGGCTGTGATGCAACGAAATCTTTGAAAGCTGATTGCACCTCTGGTATAGAAATAAACGTTTCACTATTTAAAATGTGCTTAAGTGCATAAAAATGATAATTAGTTATGGGAAATATCAGGAGAATATGGAGGATGTAAACATTCATATGCCAAGTCTGTGAGTTTTTGCAACGTCATTCTAGCAGCATGTAGCCCCGAATTATCGTGGAGCGGAATTGGGCCACGATTCACCGATGCAGGTCTCATTTTTTGCAGGCGTGCATGCATTTCAACGAGTTGGTTGCACTAAAGCTCTGCATCAATGCTCTGATTGACTTCCAGAAAGCTTTAGTGCAGCGATTCCCAAACTAGGGAAAATTTCCCCATGGGAGGAAATTTGAAGCTACCAGGCGGGGCGGGGGGATAATTACACTACCTACTAAATAAAAAAAAATCTCAGATAGATTTTCTCATGTTTGAAAGAGAGAGAGAGAGAGAGAGAGAGAGAGAGAGAGAGAGAGAGACAGACAGACAGAGAGACAGAGACAGAGACAGAGACAGACAGATAGAAAGAGTGAGTAAGAGAGAGAGAGAGAGAGAGAGAGAGCCTGTTGTAGATGGGTGGCGTCGTACCTACCAGTCGGTTCACGTTCAAACGTTTCTGAAAGGAAAACTAACCCTGATATTGATACACTAGTACACAAGAAACAGCATCATCCTTCTCACTAATTTAATTCTGAAGTAGAAGAGCAAACAAAAGTCCTTTTATTTGTCACTAAGCGCTCTTTATGGCTATGCTTAGTTGGTACTAACTGCTCTCTATCCACTTTACTCTGTAACTATAAGTTTATCAGTATATTTGTACATTTGAATAATTAATTTAATAGTCTCAGTGTGTTTTTACTGTTCTTTCTCTCACACAGATGAAGGGGGAAATCTGGATGTTTGAACTGGGTGTATGAGGGAATGACAGAAAAAAGTTTGGGAACCACTGCTATAGTGGATAACACTAATTACAGACCAACAGTCACCATAAACTTTTTTGCTGATGCAGTTTGGCATTGGGAAATATATTAGGGGGACTCATTACGATCAAATCATTGATATGATCGTCTACGGTTATCATAAAGGATCATCAAAAGCGACTATTCGGTCAAAAAAGAAAACATTGATGTTACGCATAAAGAGCATCGAGCACACTTCAAAACGCCAAAGTTTTTATTTCCATTGACATCATGAGGAATCCATATATCGAGGTTTTTTCCCTTACCAATACTCTGCAAATGGCGTGAAACTATTGCAGTGCTGACACCAAACGTCTGAGACAATTCTCTGATACTTTGACGTTGATTTTACTCAATAACTGCTTGCAATTGTTCGTTTTCAAGATTACATGACCGTCCTCCCACCTTCTTCATCTTTAAGGCCCTCATCAGTCAGTTACGTGCCATACGTGAAACACGCTTGGGTGATCATGTCTCGAAAGAGACATGACTGACTGGGCAGAAGATTATCCCGCAGTAGGTTGCCATTGCTTTCTACGGTAGACTGGTTGCCAGCAAAGGCTACAGAACCCAATCTGTCCTGCTATTTAACCCATAACTGGAGGGAATAGACGGATTAATACTTTTCCCAAGGTTATTTGCGCGTAAGTGAATGCAGGGAATACGACTGGAATTCGAACTCGGCTTCCTGATTTCTCGTTCTGAGCCGATATCTACTGCACCACGACGCACAACACACGTATAGAATTTCTGGAACCACCTTCGTACTGCCTGTTTACTTGTGGGCCCATCTTCTCAGGCTCTGTTGATATTTGCAGAAGTTTGGAAGGCACTGTTCCTAAGTTTAAACTCATCCAAGAAAAATAATCAAAGATCATGTTTTGTCATGTTCATAATTAAGGAGATCTATGCTTCAAGAATATTTCTGTCTGAAAATAAGTTAAAAATTATTAAACAGACCACATTAATTATTACGTATACCAAAATTATCTTATATATACCGTGAATACTATGTTAAAATGGCTTTTCAAAATACAATACTTCAAGCGGCCATTATGTTTGTAACAACCTAATAATTTCACTCTTCGGAAATATTTATTGTTTTAAAAAACATTGATTAGAATTGGAATAAAACTCATAAAATAAAAGTGAAGGTATACATTTTCTTTTGACATTTGTATAATCCTTTTCTTTCAACTTGTTACGGATATCAGTCTTGTAAAATGTCATCTAGCATACAAAGCGCAGATGTGATAAGGCAGAAACAATTACACCGATTGACACTCATCGTCACTTGCTGAAGATTTCAGTCAGTCAGTTAATTGCCATACATGATAAACGCTTGGGCGACCATGTCTCTTTCGATCCATGACTGACTAGGCAGATTTTCCTGCAGTAGGTTGTCATTTCTTTCTGCGGTAAACGGTTATTAACAAAGACTATAGAACCCAGCCTGTCCTGCTAATCAAGTCTTTTACCTCGATCAGTCAGTTAAGTGTCATACGTAATACCCATTTGGACAATCATGCTTCTTTCAATCTATGACTGACAAAGCAAAAGATTTTCTCGCAATAGGTTGCCATTTCTTCCTGCGTTAGACTAATTGCCACATGAACCTATTCTTTCGAACTCGTCTTTCTGATTTCTCAATCTAAGCTGTTATCCATTCTACACCAACGCTTAATGTTTACCGAGACCAAACAGTGGATGTAAACACAGGTAGTCGATAATTCATTTTGTGATTATGTGTTAAAATAATATAGCTAATAACCTATCTACTTAAAGCTGTTACCGTTTAAGTTTCCATGGAATGAAATAGATGGCATTTCTTTCGGAACGTCTCTCGTACGTATGCATAAGGATTATCATATGATATCAGTTTTATCAGAGTAATTGAAGCAAGTTTTTTTTTCGAATTGACAGGAAAATACCATTGAAGGTGTATGACAGGTTATGAAAGCATCAATTAAAAAATACTGAAATAATTGGCGTTAGTTCAACTTGAAACGCGCTGTGATTGGTTTCTTTACGTTGCATTAACGATTGGAAGGATCATGTGTTTTAAAAAATAAAGTCAGAACAGAAAAAGTTTAGTAGAAAACGTTGAAAGTGAAGGTAAGCGAAAAAGAAAAGCAGTGTTAACAAGAAAGAGAATAAAATAGACGATGGGAGAAAGAAGAAAACAAAGAGAAAGCGGTTGTAATTAAAGAAACATAAAGAAAATAAAGCGAGAGAAGGGGATAAAGATTTATTAATATTCATGGGAAATAAAGAGCCATAAGAAAGAACGAATAATATTATTACACCTTAGTTATCTTACTAATATAAACGATACTGTGGTCATTATGATTATGATTAGCAAGCCTGTCCTACTAGATCAATTACTTTTAAATAGTGAGTTCGATCCTCAACGGGTGCGCCATATCTTCAGCCACACGCTTAGATGTGGCACAAGGCCGAAAATAAGGAACACCCAGTGAGGATCGAACTCAATACTCAATTGTAATAGTTCTAGCAAGACATGTTTGGTAACCATTACACCACCTGGAGGTACCCATGCCACATGCTATACGAGGCGTTATTAATCAAGTAGTTCTGTACTAAATCATAACATTATTTGCGGCTGCTAATACACTCCTGATCAAAAATTTAAGACCACTGAAAAATCTTTAAAAGGAAATTTTTTTTTATGGATAAATTTTAAACTCCTCCCACTTAAGGTTACCAATACTACAATCTAAAAGGTTATGGAAACAAAAAGCTACATTCCAAACATTTTATTTAGAAATTTACATTTTTATAAAATGAGGCGATTTACACATGATCAAAATTATAAGATCAGAGACAAAAATTCTACGAAATTGTACAAAAAGTGTATGAAAATATTCAACAACCAAATTTAATAATGAAGTCTACCTCCAACGATATTGGTATAACAAAAACATGCCTCCTGAAAATTTCTCCGCACGTCATAGTGGTGGAGGGTCCCTAATGGTATGGGGTGCCTTTTCTTACAGAGGGACGATGGAGCTCCAGGTGATGCAGGGTTGTCAGAGAGCGGCTGGTTGTGTTAACATGGTATAAAAAGCATCTTTGATGACGGAGGGCCATCGTTTGTGTGGGGATGGATGGTTATTCCAACAGGATAATGTTGCAATCCATGCTGCAAGACGGATCTTGACCTTTCTACAAGAAAATGGGGTCCATCTCTTGGGACATCCTACATGCACACCGGACATGAACCCAATTGAAAATGTTTGAGGATGGATGACAAGAGATGTTTATCGAAATGGCAAACAATATTCAACAAAAAATGAACTTCGTGAAGCTATCTTCAGAAGCTGAAGCAACATCCCCCGCACCTTAATGGAAACGCTTATTTCTAGCATGCCCGACAGAATTTTTGAAGTCATCAAAAGCAGTGGAGGTAGACTTCATTATTAAATTTGGTTGTTAAATATTTTCATACACTTTTTGTACAATTTCGTAGAATTTTTGTCTCTGGTCTTATAATTTTGATCATGTGTAAATCTCCTCATTTTATAAAAATGTAAATTTCTAAATAAAATGTTTGGAATGTAGCATTTTGTTTCCATAACCTTTTAAATTGTAGTATTGGTAACCTTAAGTGGGAGGAGTTTAAAATTTATCCATAAAAAAAAATTTCTTTTTAAAGATTTTTAAGTGGTCTTAAATTTTTGAACGGGAGTGTATATCGTAGTACTAAGGAACTTGGATGAAATTTCCGTATATACTGTCTCTAAAGTGTAAATATATTTTTGTCGAACATGTCTTGTTTAAAATAGAAAAGCTGCATTTTGTGTATTCGTACGCACAATCCAGATTATCAAAGGGTGTTGGCCTATCACGGAGTCCGGTGCCGTCTGTATCAGACAGGTACTGTGGGTAATAATAACATTGCCATTGATCAATACACTTTTGAAGGCGCTGATTGTTATGTCCTATGTAGTCAGCGTCACACACACACACACACACACACACACACACACACACACACACACATCTCTCTCTCTCTCTCTCTCTCTCTCTCTCTCTATATATATATATATATATATATAAGACATTTGGTTTGAAAAATTCTCCCAGAAGACGGAACACGTTGACTAAGAATAGTGTTTTATCTTGTCTTTTTATTCACACACACACACACACACACACACACACACACACAACTTCCGCAAAACCACCTATTCCAGTAAATTTTTGACAGTTCTCACTACTATAATATATATATATATATGATGTAGAGAAGTTTGTCACTTAGCTGAGCAGCGTTATTTCAGTCATTATGACTTAGAAGTTTCGTAAAGGTATTAATGTGACGCTTTCACACTTCAAGGTTTTGTTTTTTCAGTAAAAATCTGCTTGCCAAAAATGTCTTTCTACAGACAAACTACTGAAAAAGCAGCAAATTTGGTATCAAGCATCAGTACAACTTAACAACAATATATATATATATATATATATATATATATATATATATATATATATATATATAAAGCGTTCGACAGTGTCTGACACGCTGGCCTTTTGTGCAAACTGCGGAGCTACGGGATAACTGGACATCTGTTTGACCTCATCCAGTCATTCCTCTCTAACTGCACATTGAAGGTAGTATTAAATGGGCATACCTCCCAAAACTACCATACGAACGCGGGCGTCCCTCAAGGTTCTATCCTAGGTCCCACGCTCTTTCTGATGTACATTAATGATCTCCCCGACACCATTAGATCCCAAGTAGGCATGTACGCCGATAACACAACAATCTACTCTCGCATCGATCAAAAACCAGAAAACAAAGCGAACCTCGTTGCCGTGCTTGAAAAGGACCTCCAATCCGTAGTGGCCTGGGGTAGGAAATGGCTAGTAAATTTCAATGCTTCTAAAACGAAGCTGTTATCAACTAACCACCATAGAGAATCGCATCTACCTCCCATTAGCATGGGACAGGCTAGCCTCTCAGAGAGTAAAATACTACGCCCCCTTGGCCTTACACTTTCGGCGGACCTCAAATGGAATGACTATATCGAATCCATTGCCAAATCTGCCGCTATGAAAGTCGGCTCTCTGTGCAGGGCCTGGAAGTTTTTCCCACCTGAATCTATTCTGCACATATACAAATCTACCATCCGCCCGTGTATTGAATATTGCTGCCATATCTGGTCGGGTGCCCCTGCTGCTCTCCTTGGACTTCTTGACAAAATACAAAGGAGGATCTGTAACGTGATTGATACTGACTTGGCAGACCGGCTGCAACCACTCTCTCACCGGCGTGATGTGGCTTCCCTGTGCCTCTTCTACAAGTACTTTCATGGCTTCTGCTCCGATGAACTTAGATCACTGGTGCCGCCTAAGCAGGAATTTACACGAGATACTAGATTAGCAACTAGGTCCCATCCTTTTACAGTTCAACAGATAAGATGTAACCGTAAATTCTACTCCAACAGCTT
Organism: Ascarosepion bandense; assembly: GCA_037127315.1. Classification (NCBI taxonomy): domain Eukaryota; kingdom Metazoa; phylum Mollusca; class Cephalopoda; order Sepiida; family Sepiidae; genus Ascarosepion; species Ascarosepion bandense. The sequence continues at coordinate 627,852 of JBBBDQ010001174.1, read as the reverse complement.
CTTTTCTCGCGCTTCCCGCCTGTGGAACTTCCTTCCACAAGTCTGCTTTTCCGACAGCTACAATCTCCAGGTGTTTAAATGTAGGGTCAATAGACACCTCCTATCACTCTAACTCCCAATTATTCTCAGAACACTCTCATCTACCCAACCCTCATTCTCGGTATCCTTACCCGCCTATCACCCACCCTCTGACATTTCCTATATTTAATCATCCTTTCTCCACTCTATGTAGCCCCCTGCGCAGTAGTGGCAGTGACATGCCTTGCTTGGGGTGAAACGCTTATGATATATATATATATATATATATATATATATATATATACAAGTGAATAAGGAACGAAGAAAAATTGACAACGTTCAAAACATTAATTTAAAACAGTGCTCAATATAGAAATAGAGCTATGAATATTTATTATAAATTATAGTTTAGAACATGTTCAAATTACAATCTACTATAAAGTGTACAGTTTGTTTCCACACTGGGAGGACAATGTCTCATCAATAGTCGTATAATTCACTAATTAAAGATATATTTACCAAATAGCAATTTCTATTACCACTTTATCGTATCCACTCCTACTCCTCCCCACCCCATATACATTTCCTTATTTTTCCTATGGTTAAAACCAAAGAACTGACCATAAAAGCTGTAAAGGATCATACCTTAACTTCTCATGTTAAATCTGTCTGTAAACTTTTCAACACTCTTAATCACCTCTATCGCCTGCCTCTTCCCTCTTTTCGTTCAAATTGTAACTGACAACTTATAACCCTTATTTCGCATTTTCTACCCAACCTATCTCTCACATACAATTCGTCAATATAAGGTAAAGAATTTTCCATTTCCTTTTCACACACTACCTGATGAGACATTGTCCTCTTAAGGTCGAAACAAAATCTACACTTTGTAGTAGATGATAATTTGCACATGTTTTAAACTATATATATATATATATATATATATATATATATATATATATATATATATAATTCATTTTAAAATGAGTTATTTCCAAATGAAAATATTCAAATGTTCTACAATATAAATGTATTGAAAACTTTTTAATACAACTGTGTACTTGTCTAATTTCATTATGACCAAAAGTTAACGAATTATATATATATATATATATATATATATATATATATATATATATATGAGATTTATGTTGGGAATTTTGTCACTTAACTGAGCAGAACCATGACGAGTTCGACGTTTCGTGAAAGCTACCATATGTGACACACATCTCCACACTAATCCTATTAACGACCTGTCTCTATCCCGATATGGAACACTTTAAGAAAAACAACCTGATTGTTAAAATATCATTTTATCAGTAAACTACTGAAAAAAAAAAAACAATCTTGGCACTACGTATCATCACCACTCAACACTATATATATATTCCATTTGTAATTCAAAAGTTTTACAATATGATTGTAGTGAACAGTTTTTAATACAGATGTGCACTGATCTAATTTTATTAATAACCAAAAACTAAGTAATTAATCAGTCAATCAATCAATCAATATATATATATATATATATATATATAAGTGTGTGTGTGTGTGTCTGTGTGTATGTGTTTTCAGTATAACTGTCATTGCTATTCATCCAACATTTTATCAAGAAGTATTTTAATAGCAATGCTTACACTTTTTTATTCCACGACTAGAACTTTAAGGAATAAGGAACGATAACCAATTAGCTTTTTCGCCTCCTTATCCTCTTTTCTGCAACCTCCATTGTGGAAATGATATTTTTCACCCCTTTATTCTTGCTCCTTGTTCCTCTATTATATTGTTTTTAATATGTTTTAACTTGTTTTTATCACTTTATTGATATTCCTTGTCCACATTACTCTGATTATAGTCGATTATATCTGGAATAAGTCCAGTCAGTCGTTTAAAGCACATTGTAATGTTTACAAAGTATTTTCCTTTGATGTTATTTTACTGTTGTTTAGAAAACGGAAGTAAATTTCTCATCGAGGAACGACAATTATTTTCTGAACTTTACGTTATATAGTTTTTTTTTAATAATCTTTGTGCGATTCTGTTCAAGATGATAACACGGAATCATGTTCGCCTGTATTAAAGCATAAGTTATGCTTCTTAATATCTCGATACAAAAGATAATACGTACCGGACTAAGTCTAAAAAACACCATTATTATAGTTAATAATATATTTAGTAAATACATATATGTTTGAAATTGTAGACAATTCTCATGGAAACAAAAAAAAAAGGTAAAGTTTTCTTAAAGTATTTTTTCATTTTTGATTAAACAAATGTCCATCGTTATTCCAGGAAATAACGTGTTTCACATCAATAACTAAGTTTGTCTTTCGAAAGAAAAACTTGACGGTCGGTCAATGTATGTCTGGAGAAATGGTGTCAAGACCCACATTCTTTGTAATTAAAGTGCTGAATATCAAGACATCGAGTGTTAATGGGAAGTAATAAATATAATTAACTTATGAGTAGAGATAGACGTTGGACATTTAATATTATTTGTTGCTAATTCGTATATTGTTTAAATGTAGCTACTCTAATAAAGATTTTGTCTCCCTTTCGAATTGCTCGATTATAAAAAAAACAAAAAAAAACTGGCGAACCTCACTTATGGGCAGTAATCAAATTGCAGTGTTACACCCGTGCACAATCTTATCAGACTCTTTGCTTCCAGGTGGATAGGAACCCAGACAAAACTGTACTGAAGGTCAGAATCTCGTCTGTGGAGAAAAGTTAACGAGTCTGACCCTGCATATACAGGATCTACGGGAAATTTTTGTTCGATTTTACTGGCACTGATTTCCCACACTAAAAATCGGTCTGGTGCCACATCCGGCCTCAGTGCAGAGGCTAGTGGAAAATGCCCATTAGACAAATTGCAGTGTTCCACCCAAACACAACCTCATCGGACTCTCTGCTTCCGCGCGGAGAGGAACCCAGATGAGGTTGTGCCGAAGAGCAGAGTTTCGACTGGAAGAAACAGAGAGGAGCTTGACCCTTGCTTATGCAAGGTCTACGGGAAATTTTTGCCCGAGCAAAATTCCCCCATTAAAAAACAATCTTCTGTCAATTCCGGCCTCAATGGGGAAATTACTATTAAATACTCAATAGTCAAATTGCATGAAATAAAACCCCAATTCTTCTTCTATGTGCAGTTTCAATGGTCGAAAGTGAAAATTCAGCAACTCCAGCTAGGGCAGCAATACGCCATTTCTAGAGTTATAATGATAAAGCATGGCAGAACAAGTTGTCTCCTGAAGCGATGAAAGAAGCAAACCATTTTTTAAGGATTTTTGGTTCTTTCAGTGATTTTTCGTTCGCAGATTCGCTTTCACTATCTGTTGATTTCTATTTGCCGTGTCCCCTTCAGAACGTAAGCGATCATAGCTCTCCACAACCTCCCTTAATAAATTTTGTCATCTTGTTATCATTACTAAACTCTGTTCTGCCATAAATTTGTTCAAACTCGCAAGGGAGATTAATGCGTTTTCTTTTTTCTCTTCTTGCCGTCAATCTGTGTTGTGAGTGTCGAATTCTCCAAGCCCTCTTTCATCATTATGCGCCTTAGAAATTTTAATAGTCTATTTCTGATGCTAAGCATATATGCCGTTTTGTTTCCATTGTTTCTAAAACTTCGTCATTGCTTTTACGCTCTGTCCATGGTATTCTCAGCATCTTTCTGTAGAACCATATTTCTTTTGCTTCAAATCTCTTCGTTATCTGTGATGAGATTGTCCATTATTCCCAAGAAAGACTAATATTATGTAATTGTTCAGAACTCTATTCTTAGTTTCTAAAGAAAATTTCCGGTTTCTTAATACATTGGTTAGCTTTTAGAAAGCCTCACTCTAAGCTTATCTGTTTTTATGTTTTTACGGCTGCCATTCTCTTCAAAACTGTCACTTTGTAAATGTGAACACTAAACCTAACCAGTGGATAAATTTAACAGCAAAACATTCATGCTGAGGTTGTCCAGGAAGATTTCCATATCTAACAGAAGTCATAAAATTAAAAGAGTGGATGGATTTTCGGAAACTCGTATTAATGAGTTCAACAAAACTTTTCACAATTTCTGACATTATACTGTCGCTGGATCACCCTGAACGCACAATCATCACTCGACAAATCTTGAAACGCACAGGCTACTAAAAATTTTCTGCTACGAACTGAAAGTATGTTCGCCAGAAACGTACTAAATTATTTTGAATTACTCGGCTGCAAATTAACAGATCCAGAAATCACGTAAACCTTTCTGCTATGGTTTCCGATAAGATCGAAAATGGAGTATTGCTGTCATATTTGGGATTGAGCTGCCCAATTCACACATTCCAGCCTTGGCAGAATTTAAAATTGCTTACGCGGATTATTTGCCAACATCCAACACCATTCCCGCTCATGCAACATTGTACCCCTAAAAAGTGTATCACTATTTCTACTAAAAGTTTTTAAACGAACCCCATTCAGAAATTTACGGTCAACAATCGCGTTATTAAGTCTGCATGGTTGAATCATAAGAGTTTCTCCCAAGAAAACGACTCTTTCTTCTACAGAAACGACTCTTTCTTCTATAAACGAAACTCTACTGCAATTGCCATTTACCCAGGGTTGAATTAACATCCTTTCCTTCATATTCCATTTTTAACGACGAGATTGCATTTGGGCAAGGCTTACGGACATATCACGTTGAATATACCGGTTTTCGCTCGATCACCGAAGTTAAGCAACGTTGAGCCTGGTCAGTACTTAGATGGGTGACCGCTTGAGAATACCAGGTGCTATAAGCGTTTAGTAATGGATGTGCGTTGTGGTGCTCTTTCCGTAAACCAAACGTCCAAAACCTCTCGAATCCATCAGTTCAAACCTTTACAGCTAACACCCAACCCAGCTACATACACAGGGTTTTTTTCTGTTCCTATTCCATTTGAAAGAAAATTGTTCCATTTGGATGAGGTATTCCCAAGAATTGCTACTTTCGGAATCAGACACCCAAGAGCATGCTGTCCTATCACTACAATCTTTACCTCATTAAGTCTAGGGTCAACATAGCCTCAAAAATATATTTCTTCCATCTTTTACTATTCAACGACTTTATTTAGTAACTCTCTACCTTGAGTAGCTCTTGGGGCTTATATTGAGTGAACAATGGTAAAAATAATCTTCCATTTTGAAGATTATGTGATTGCATTTGAAAAATTGATTGTTCTTTGTCTAAACGAAAACTTTTGAATACTTAGCTCCCGAAACTTATTTTGAGTGTCTTCCTTAAAAATGATGCTTCCTTATTGTTCAACTGTTCCACATCGTCAGCTGGTATTTACCCACGCACCCAACTGAGAAGAGATGTGACAGAAGGTCGGGTTTAACGTAGGGAACCTAAGCGCTTGCACTCGGGCCAAAGGTCAAAATTTGCCTAGCCACTGCATACGCGAGATCGGTCACAAAGCTTATCTATTTTTATCAGCTAAGTCTCCGTCCGTAGATGGACCCCTAGGCTCAGTCGAACTCTGCTCGAAGACAGAGAATATTTATTCAATGACTCCCATTGAGATGGGTTGTGATACAAGGTTGGGGTATACGTGCGGACTCAGACCAAGGGTCAAACTTTTCCCAGCCTCCACATAAGCGACATCGGGCATTAAGACAGAAGCTGTGTCTGCATACGGAGCCCCGAGTCGAACTCTATCCGAAGACATAGGTGATGTTCTAAGTGCAGCTTAGATGTGGCACAAGGCGGAAATTAATAGGCACTCAGTGAGGATCGAAGTCACTACTCAGCTATAATGATTCTAGCGAGACAAGCTTGTTAACCCTTATAGCACGCCGAGATGCCCTTGTCCGAAGACAGGAAGGTCGTCCTTATTCCCTGACTTTATATGGATTCGAAGGTAGGTACATTAATCCGTAGGTGACATATCGTTATAAATGACGGAATAGGACTACCCCGATTTTTTTTTCATCATGGGGTCAATGGCGTCAGCAAGCGCACGCTCTCAACCTAGTTTTTTTTAAAGGTAAGTGCGTTTCTTATGCGCAATTTGTTACAGCTGGGGTCGTGCTTTATTGTTTAAAAGGAAACGTTTGAATAGTTTGTCGCAGGATCCGAAACGGATTTTAAGAATTAATTATTAGCTGCCATATCCTCTTAATCAGAACTCCTTGCTTCCTCCTTTGACACTCATATCAGTCAGTCAGTTAAGTGTCATGCGTTTGGGCCATCATGTCTCTTTCGAGTCATGACTGACTAGGCAGACGTATTTCCCTCGGCAGGTTGCCATTTTTTCTTCGGTAGTTTGGTTGCCAACCAAGGCTATAGAATCTAATCTGTCCTGCTATTCAATTCTTTTATCCAGATCAGTCAGCTAATTGCCATCAGTGATACACGTTTGGGCGATCATGTCTCTTTCGAGGCATGACTGACTAGGCAGACGTATTTCCCTCAGCAGGTTGCCATTTTTTCTTCGGTAGTTTGGTTGCCAACCAAGGCTGTAGAATCTAATCTGTCCTGCTATTCAATTCTTTTATCTAGATCAGTCAGCTAATTGCCATCAGTGATACACGTTTGGGCGATCATGTCTCCTTCGAGTCATGACTGACTAAGTAGATGATTTTTCTTCACAGTACCTTCCTATTTCTTTGTGATAGACTGGTTGCCAACCAAGGCTATAGAACCCAATTTTTTCTGCTATTTAACCCTTAGCTGGAGGGAGAAGAGTTGAATTAATACTTTACCTAAGGATATTTGCGCGTAAATGAATGCAATGAATTCCACTGAAATTCGAACTCGGTTCTCTAATTTCTTATTCCGAGCCGTAATCCATTCGCCTCGGACATTTATATCACACATCTCTTTCAGTAAAACTTTATCTTGTATCCGGTGAACTTAAATAAAAGAAAATTGTTTCTTGAGTTTTTTAGTTACTGTATCGAAGATACGCGCCGTTCGAACAGAACCCAAAGTAATAATTAAGCACCAGTAGATTGCGTAGAGGTTATTTGCAGAACGTCTCAGTACATTGGATTCTAACGAGCGATAGCTGTGCGTGTATCTTCGCTGATGGTTACAATCACAGTACGTTCAGTCTGCGAACTTTCCGATGCCATTTCGTCAAATGATTCTTTTCAAATCGCAACAGTTACAAAGATATATTATTTTTGGAAAATAAGAAAATGTGCTAAACCAGACGTAAAAAGGAAGGAAAGAAAAAGGGATAAACAGATACTACTACATCATAGTAGAGGGGCGTGAAAAGCTCTATTTTCATTGGCTGACGCTGACTGACATATGGCAATAAGAACGGTCGAATTCCGGCCTTGCTAGTTTTCTTATTCCTGCTCTTTGCAATGTCGCAGTACGTAGCCCAACGCTTTTAAGGGTGCGGCCTTACTCGTTTAGAATCAGGTCTGGGTTGCTGTTGGAGCCGATACGATGCGAAACCCGAAATCGGTGACGAGAACAGTGCATCCCTAAAGACTACCCTTGATGCATCTCAAATGTATGATTTGACTATATATATATATATATATATATATATATATATATATATATATATATATATATATATATGTATGAAGACACCACTATATAGTAGAGGAGTGTGAAAAGCTCTATTTTCATTGACTGACGCTGACTGACATATGTCAATAAGAACGGTCGAATTCCGGCCTTGCTACTTTTCTTATTCCTGCTCTTTGCAATGTCGCAGTGCGTAGCACGACGCTTTTAAGGAGCCGACCAGACTCGTTTAGAATCAGGTCTGGTTTGCTGTTGGAGCCGATATGATGTGAAATCCGAAATAGGCGACGAGAACAGTGCATCACTGAAGATCACCCTTTATGCATCTAAAATGTATGATTTGACCTCTCCGGAAAATGCAAACCGGTACAAGTGTTGCTTAAACATGCATTATTGTCATCTGTTATTTATGAGTTCAATCCCTAAATAAGGTAGCGAAGAGCTGATTCAGTAGGAATGAGCAATGTCTGGCACCACAGGGACAAAATAACTCAACAGCTATCTCATGTCAGCCAAAAATAATGAACCCCTGATGACGATCAGAAAGTATTTGGTCGAAATATTGTCTCTATAATAATATTTAAATACAACACGATGAGAACAATAATTCGAAATAAAGTATATTAAAAATTACTAATTTTAAAATCAAATGAAAATGTTTGACACTCTTTGACGGAGCCTTTTCAAAATTTTGTGTAATCTTTGAAACAAGTTGTGGCCATTTTCACCTTCGGGAAGTATGCATACGGACAGCATTGTCTTAAGCAGTGTCTTCCAGCTTCATTTGGCTTACAGAAATATCGCGTTGAAACATCGAATCTCGTACGATCAGCGATCAGTCAAGCTTGGTCAGTACCTAAGACGGGTGACCACTTGGAAATACCAAGTGCTGTAAGCTTGGATGTACAGATGAAATTATAGGCTTAGCCCACATCACGTTGAAACATCGGTTCTCGAACGATCACCGAAGTTAAGCAACGTCAAGCTTGATCAGAACCTAGATCGGTGACTGTTTGGGAATATCAGCTGTTGTAAGCTTGGATGTACGGGTAGTGTAATGGGCTTACGCCTATATCACGTTAAAACATTGGTTCCTGAAGGATCACCGAAGTTGAGCAACGTTTTTGAACTATAATGAACTCATCCCAATATGATGAATACCGGGAGAATATGTCTCTCTGGGTTGAGTGGAGTTGAGTTGAGTCATCTCAGATTTTCTACCAGACAATATCCTGGGTCGACAACATTAACCTAGATCGGCGACTGCTTGGGATTATCAAAAGGCTTTAAGCATGATATGTGAGGATGGTAGAAGAGATTTATATCTCGGAATTGGAAATCAAAAAGCCGAATTCTGAAAGGCGATCATGTTCTCCACAACTTCATGTCCCTTGAAGCTCGTAATAAACTTGTTCCGCCATCCATTTACTCATTAAGTATATCATGCCTTGTTTTCCTCTGTCCCTCTTGCCTTCAATCTGTCCTGTGTGTATCAAATTTTTCAAGCTCTACTTCTTCGTTATGTGGCCCAGAAATTGTCTCTTCTGAAGTATACAGGAGGAGGAGAGATATCACAAAGTTGTTTAGTACTCTTTTTTTTGTTTCTAGAGAAGTTTTCCTATTTCTAAATACAATGCCCAGCTTTTGGAATACTTCTTTGGCCATCGCAATGCTCCTTCGAATCTCAGTGTCACTCTTTCAATCCTCTGTCAACACACACACACACACACACACACACACACACACACACACACTACTCGAAAATACCCTTGAATTAGGACTTGCATCAGTAAACTCATTATCTCCAACAGATTATTAAACCTAAAATATATTCATTCTTTAAACAACCTTTAAAAGGTCGATAAACCATAAAAAATCCATCAATCTCGTGGCCTACGACAATATCACATCGAAACACCAGTTCTCGTCCGACCACCGAAGTTAAGGCAAACCAAGTCTGGTCAGTAACTAGATTGGTGACCGCTTGGAAATAACAGAATCTGCAACCTCGGATGTGCGAGTGGTACAATGGATAACGTCTCGGAATTTGAAATTGGGGAACTCGTTTTCAAATTCAGTTGAATTCCTTATATTCAATTATGTGTAAACACCCTGGGAAAGGTATGAAAACAATCCCCGTCCCAGTTTTGGGTTACTTAGTAGGATTGGTACCGGTAAAATAAGAATTTTTTCCAAAGAATTCTAAAATATGTTCTGTCTGTAAATAACCAGCAAAGGGTTCATAAGTCATAAAAAACTAATCAATAAATCTAGAAGCTTACGAACATATCACGAAAATGATTATTATCTAAAAAAAAAACTATTGCGTCCTATAAATATTTTCTGTCTTTAAATAACCTGCAGAAGGTTGATAAGCCGTAAAAGCATATCAATCAATTTAAAGGCTTACGAACATATCACTAAAATCATTATTATCTCACAAAGATTATTACGTCCTATAAATATTTTGTCTTTAAATAGCCTGAAAAAAGTTGATAAGCCGTAAAAGCATGTCAATCAATTTAGAGGCTTACGAACATGTCACTAAAATGATTATTATCGCAAAAAAATTATTACGTCCTATAAATATTTTCTCTCTTTAAATAACCCGCAGTAGGTTGATAAGCCATAAAAGCATATCAACCAATCAATTTAGAGAATTACGAGCATATCACTAAAATCACTATTTTCTCCAAAAAATATTACGTTCTATAAATATTTTCTCTCTTTATATAACCTGCGATATATATCAATCAATCTATCGAGAGGCTTAAGAACGTATCAATAGAATCATTATATGTCTTTAGATATCCTGCAAAAGGTTGATATACTGTAAAAATAAATCAAGCCAGAAAAATCAATCCTCGAGGATTCTATAGTTTATTCTGTATAAAGCCTGTATCATTTGAAAGCGTTTAAATCATTACTTGATGATATCCACTTATTTCCAGTTAAACACTAACTCTTGATGGTCGTCGTTTATGAAGCAACATTTATTTTTCATTTTTTTTCAATAGCCTTCCTGTCGTTTCTTGTGAATGTTCAGTTCCTGTTACGATAGCTACTGTTATTTTCTTATATTACTTTAACACCTTCATCCTTTACAGAAAGTGCTTTCATTCGTGGGAATTTTGTGTGTGTCTTGCTACAAAGTTGCCCAATTTCTGTATAAATCTTGCTGTTTATGAAAAGCTCTTATTGACTGAAATTAACGTCTGATAAAATTTCAATTGGCTTCGTGATTTCCCGCTTGCATATTTACGTGTTTCGGCGAGGCCTTCAATTTAAATGCGTGATCGACTCCAGAGTCAACATAACGGTCAATAAATCACTTCAGTATCATGACACGGAAAACCGGTCGCATTGTTTTGGCTGGAGTCGGGGACAATGAGGATATCACATGAGGAAGAGATTCAATTGAAACAAAGACCTAATCGGCGACGATAGATATCGGGTCTACAAGGATTGGATTATTTAATTAAAACTGATCTGGAAACTCTTTATAATGGCACCAGCTTGGTTCGAACTTGTAAGAGAACTGGCCAAGGATTTTTTATCACGAGTGGATGTACGGCGGAATAAGGGATAGCTGCTTGAATTGAGAAATCGGAGAGCCAAGTTCGAATTCTAGTCGAGGTCATTATATTAATTTATATACTAATAATGTTGGAAAAGGTATGTCTCCATCTCCTCGCGCTCGCTATGAGCAAAATAGCAGTACAGGCTATGCTCTGTAGCCTTGGTTAGCAACCAGTCTAGAAAATAGAAAACCGAATTCTGCCTTGTAGGTCCTGCCCCAATTCTGAGAGTTGCAAAAGAAACTGGGAAGCCGTCTGCCCTATTCTGTCTTAAGCGTCACCATGGACCACGTTTGTATGACAGTTGATTTTATAGGCACCGCTTAAATGTGGCACAAGGCCGAAAGAATTGGGTGCCCAGTGAGGATCGAACTCACTACTCAGTTGTAATAAGTTTCGGCCGTTGTACGCTCCGGTTTTTTCAGATGCTAGGCATTTAGTACTGAACTCTTTATTACTATCACCGGGGTATATCATTCTCATTCCTGTTCGAAGCCTTTTTGGTAGTCATGAGTTATTTCCCTCTAAACTGACTCTCTAAGTTACTTGTTCACCACTGCTGTAGACACATGGCCCAGTGAATATAGACGTTGGTTGCTTGACCCAAAAGAGTTGTGAGTTCAATACTAGGCTACAGCAGTGGTGAACAAGTAACTTAGAGAGTCCGGTTAGGAGATAACTCATGACTACCAAAGAGGAGATAACTCATGACTACCAAAGGGGCTTCGCACAAGGAATGAGAATAATATACTCTAGTGATCGTAATAATGGGTTCGGTTCGAAATTCCGAGCACCTGAAGAAGGCCGGAGCATATAACGGCCAAAAAGTCGTACAAATGGCAACAAAGATTAGGACAATAGTCCGAATAATGTAAATAGTGGCGTAATACTTGTATTGGTAAATCAATATTACCTCCCTAAAACACTCTTATCTAAAAATATTCTGACTAATCTTCAAAGAGTTGATAAGACGTAGAAACAAATGAATGAATCAATCAATCTACTGATTAAGCAGAAGAAATTAAAAGAAGAAATTAGTAAGACTTGTAAACCATTATTATCACCAAAATATTTTTTGGCTTTAAATGACTTGCCAAGGGTTGATAAGCCGTAAAAAACAAATTAATCACTCAATCTACTGATTAAACAGAAAAAATTAAAAGAACAAATTACTAAAACTTGTAAACCATTATTATTGCTGAAATATTTTCTTACAATCTCAAAATATTTTCTGGCTTTAAATAACCTATAAAAATCCGAGAAGCTGTAAAAAAACATCAATCAATCAAAGCATTGTTCCGCCATTCACCTATTCAACCTCACTAGGTAGGTTGTATTATCCTTTGTACCTCTTGATTCCAATCATTCCTGCAAGTATCGAAATTTCCAAGCCCTCTTTCATCAACAGCTACTCTAGAAACTTCAACCATCTCTTCTTCTTGATGTCAAATATAGTGGCCTTTTTTTTCCATTTTCTCTTGTTGTTGCTCACATGTTTGTTGGACGATATTCTCAGTATCCTTCTGTAAAACAATTTCTGTTGATTCAGATTTTTTTTACCTACGAATGTTGCTTGAAAAGACAGATGCATGTTTGCTGAACTAATGAAAAACAAACAACGCAAAAAAATATATTTTTTCTTTTTCTCCTTAATATTTAATTCTCTGGTGAAATTTACATAAAAGTGAAACATTAAATTTATAAACGTTTCTTATTTGATCCTTATCATATCCAATATTGGGTTTGACAATAAACTACAGCCAGAAACAAGCCCTCTGATCAGGAAATTGGGGATTTTCAGGAGATTAGAACTACTACTTAATTGTTGATGCCATTTTTTGATGCTATATATCTAAACAATAAATTATACTATTGGACAGTGAAAATATTACTGAAATATTTTGAAAAATTTCCAGTTATTCTTCTGGATGTGTAAAATAAGATGGTTTCAATATACGTGAAAAAATAAAAAGGCGCCATATTTAAACTGATATCTTCGTTTTCCATATATCTTGTATAAGATTATGAATTCCATTTTTAGAAAGTGTAAATATTATTGAAATATGTTGGAAAATTTCCAAGTTTTCAGTTGGAATAAAAAATACGATCCTTAAACAAAACGTTTTTAATATCTGGACAGAAAAAGACGCTGTTTATTTCAACTGACGTCAGAAAAAAACAGATTTAAGAATTAAAACACTGACTTTCAATCAGTAGACTGTGCAATTCGACGTGGTGTTATGGTTGGGGAACTTGGTTGAATCATTACAATTATCACTGGATGCTCTATGCTTTTGGCCTTGTGCCAAATCTAGTCTATACTCAGAAATCAACTTATAATCAGTATACTTATCTTCTCAAAATTAAGTTAATTAATTTGGTTTGTAAAATATCAGTCAATCAGTTATGAGTCAGACGTGACACACGTTGGGTGATCATGTCTCGAAAGAGACACGACTGACTGGATAGAATATTTTCCCGCAGTAGATTGCCATTAATTTCTGCCGTAGACTGGTTGCTTACCAAGTCTGTAGAATCCAATCTCTCCTGCTATTTAACCCAAAGCTGGAGAGAGAACCGACGGATTCATATCTTTCGCAAGGGTATTTGCGCGTATGTGAATGCAACGAACTCAAATTGAATTCGAACTCAGTTCTCCGAGTTCCTAGTGAGCTTAAATAGATTGATGTGAACGTGAAAAAGAATGAGAAGACCTTAGAAAGAAACCGGAAACACAATCCTAAACAATAAACAAGGGATAAATATCTACTCTTGTTCAAAAGACCGGAAGGGAGAGACGTTAGAAGTATAGAGTTAAAGTAGAATTTAAAAAGGGTCCGGAAACCCAATCCTAAACAGGAAAAAAGGGATAAATATCTACTCCTGTTCAAAAGAACGGGGGGTGAGGGACGTTAGAATTATAGAGTTGAAGTAAACTTTAAAAGAGACCAGAAACCCAGTCCTAAACGGAAAACAAGGGATAAGCATCTACTCCTGTTCAAAAGACCATGGGAGGAGACGTTAGAAGTATAAAGTTGAAATAGACTTTAAAAGAGACCGGAAACACAATCATAAACAGGAAAAAAAAAAAAAAGAGATAAACATCTATTTCTGTTCAAAAGACCCGGAGAGGAGACGTTAGCAGTATAAAGTGGAAGTAGACTTTAAAAATAAACGGAAACTCAATTCTGAACAGAAAACAATGGATAAACCTCTACTCCTCATTTTTCTATATTTCTAAGATGAGGTATTCTAACACTTTACACTATTTAAATTGTTAGGAGTGTTGTCCTCATTTTTATTGTTTTATTCACAATATTTCAGACGTTGTACGCTCGGGCCTTCTTCAGGTGGTATAAGTTCGAATTACGAATTTTCGGAGCGTACAACGGCCGAAACATCGTGAATATGAAAATAAAGATAAAGACAACAGTTTAAACAATATAAATGTTTCTACTCCTGTTCAAAAGACCGTAGAGGAGTGTGAACCGGACTATAAGAGAAAATATATAATTCTACTAAACTGAAAATAAGAACAAGACTAAATATCTGTAGACATGGGCAATGGAACCAGAATACTCTTCGGAATTCCATATAGGTTACCCGGATTGACATACACCTGAGGAAGGCTGAGAACGATCGAATCATTGCGATAACAAAAAAGAGGAAGATAAGAGTCCGAATATAAATGGTGTAGATACAAATGTATCAAAGCAAAGTAGGGATTTTTTTTGCTCATGTGCGTATAAGGATTGATAATGAGTTTATTCCTGTATCGATAGAAAATTCTCAGCATTGATGTTTTCAGAATTTCTAATTCAAGAGAAGATAGACGCATACGTCAAAACTAAGGGTTGTTTGTAGAGTTTTTTCCTATTTGAGAGCTTATGAATATATTGCTTCACCAGTAAAATTTATTTCATGCAAGTCATAAAGCCAATAATTCATGAATGTTTAATCTAAATCCATCTAGTGGGTCTTGCAATATCTTGACCACGGATGAACAAAAAACATACAAATGTCACCGAGTAAATTCCTCCACCTTAAGACATAGTTAATACCATTAATATTTTAAATTGTTTATAAATGAACCTGACATTGTTAAAGTTTATTGGTCCGCTAAGAAAAAAATTATAGTTTAGATTAATGTATCTTAGACGTTTTTCTATCCAAAATACATCTTTATTTTTTTATCCCTGTATATGAGAGAGGGTCTTGTCCATAATAAAAAAGGGTGTCAAATCAATTCCCGACTGCTTAGAGAGTTGCTTGTGTTTTGCTTTTATTTACCGATGTCAACTTTGAAATTGTACCTAAACCATTGATTATTGTGTATAAATATTAACTTAACCCCCGTTTTCAGATGAGCATAGGTATTGACTCCGCGACGCTATCGGCGACCCCTCACCATAGACGAACCCCCGCCATCAAAGACTCCTCGCCATCGACGAACAGATCGTCGATGCTTCTATACCTTGTATTTCTTACATGTAGAGGTGATTTTTATTATTCGAAAGAGATAATAATCAAACGACTAGCCGGTCCTCATTTTTATTTTCATATTCACGACGTTTCGGCCGTTGTACGCTCTGACCTCCTCCAGGAACTGTTTATATTTCTGAGATTAAGTATAAATAGTTATACTCCTGTTCAAAAGACCGTAGAGGATTGTGAAGCGGACGATAGGAGAAAATATATAATTCTACAAAACTAAAAATAAGAACAAGACGAGATATTGGCGGACATTGGCAGTGGAACGAGAATTATGTTATGAATTCCATGTAGATTACCCGGATAGATATACACCTGAGGAAGGCTGAGAACGGACGAATCCTTGTGATAATAACAACAAATATGAAGGTAAGAGTCCGAATATAAATGGCGTAGATAAAAATCTGTCAAATCGAAGTAGGAATTTTTGTGCGCAGGTGCGTATAAGGATTGATAATGAATTTATTCCTGTATCAAAAGAAAATTTTCAGCATTGTTGTTTTCAGAATTTCGAATTCAGGGGAAAATAGACGCATCCATCTTTGTCAAAACTAAGGGTTTTTTAGAGTTTTTTTTTTTTTACCTATGTGACAGCTTATGAATATATTGCTTCACCAGTAAAATTTATTGTCAGAAAGTCTCTTTGTATAATCGTCTTTTCTGTTTTTCACTCGTTCACGCCCACTACGCCCCCAGGTGACATACAGACATAAGACACACCAAAATCCTTAGCATACACGTGACAATATCTACTGTTGATTTGAAAATTTGCTAACAATTTTGATCTTTTTAATCGAGTGTCAGTTTCACCATTTGGAATTTAGTGGCAACAAAGCGTATTTATACAAACACAATAAACTGTCTCTCTCTCTCTGATCCTCTTCTCCCCCTCTCTCTCTTTATGTCTTTGTCTCGCTGACGTATACACATATGATAGACACGAAAAAAAAAATCAAGCACACATTCTTAACACATATATCATTGATGAAATAGAAAGATATCTATGTAACGCGTTTCTCCAAAATGACTTCATCAGACTAAAATAATATTCTTCTTTAAGGAATTATATATATATATATATATATATATATATATATATATATATATATATATATATTAAAGAATTATGTGCGTGGTGGTCCAGTGCATATCGACTCGGAACGACAAATTGGGGAGCCAAGTTTGAATTCATTGCATTCACTTACGCGCAAATACCCTTGGGAAAGGTATTAATTCGTCTTTTCCTTCCAGTTATGGGTTAAATAACAGGACAGATTGGGTTCTATAGCCTTGGCTAGCAACCAGTCTACCGCAGAAAGCAATGGCAACCTACTTTTTTTTTTTTAATCATCTCACCCCAAGCAAGGCATTCCAGTGCCACTATTGCGCATGGGGCTACATAGGGGAAGGTAAAGAGAAGGAGTGGTTAGACATAGGGAATGTCAGGAGAAAGGTGACAAATGAGTAAGGATAGCGAGGATGAGGGTTAGGCAGATGGGAAGAGTGTTTGATAGAAAAACTGCGGGATAATCTTCTGCCCAGTCAGTCATGTCTCTTTCGAGACATGATCGCCCAAGCGTGTTTCATGTATGGCACTTAACTGACTGATATATATATATATATATATATATATATATATATATATATTCACACTGTTTTTAACATCATTTTATTCCAAGCAAGGCAATAAAGATATTAAGATAGAAAGGGTTACCAAATTGAAAGTATAATAGAATAAAAAGTTTAAGGGGAGAAACCAAAAAAAGAACAAATGTTACGAAGACAGAAGATAACGATTGACATTGCATTTGAATCATTGAATATCCAAGTTTACCCTGAAGCAAGAAGCAAGAAGGGAGTTTCATAAGCAAGCCAAGTAACCGTCAGCATAGAACGTATAATTAGAAGAAGAAAACATAAATTAGGAGAGCGAACAATAAAATAATTGAAATTAAGAGAACAGAAGATTTGTTGGTTGGTTGGCTGATATTTTGACCGTATGTCAATTACTATGTCAATTACTATGGATTATTTAATACTAAAATCTAAAATTTAAAACAAGAGCATCTTTGATGTATCACAAGATTTATTTGACAGAGCTGAGGTTTCTGAGCTAATGGACTGGTGTGGCCCTGGAAAAAAGGTCACAAGAAAGACTCGGACACGGTTGGAAACAATATTATATTACTAAAGAAACAGTGTACAGAGGAAATAGAGTATAATAGGACTTAGCGCCGGAACGGCGTACTAACAAATGAATATCGTAGCTGCTGCTACTTACTACTACCCCCGAGAGTAGATAACACTCGGTATTTATGTAGTCCGGTAGAGTTCATATTAGTGTCTAGGTAATTCCACACAACATCCCCTCCCCAGCTTTTTTGACCGTAAAAAGCTGCTAGTACCTATTACGTTTTGAGTTAATAATTAGCGGGTCGGTAAACTTTCGTTTTCTGCCCGACCAACGTTGTTCGGGTGCTGATTGGGGTGGATCTAAGTCAAAAGTCTCAAAGATAACGTCAGTTGGTTCTTCTTCTACCGGGGGCGTGTCGCGCGTATCATCTGGGCGACGCCTCTTTAGTTGGTTCTGGTGGCGCTTATGTGTGTGTCGTAGGCCCTTTACGATGTACACTATGTCGCCTATTCGCTTGTCAATAGTGTTCATTTCCCAGAATGACATTATTATTTTTTGTAGTTTTTAAAGAAAAAAACATCTCCTGGTCACGCACACATATTTTCGTTAGGGTTTGGTGTAATCCTATACACCTGTAAGAACCGTTGAAGCGCTTCTTCCGTACGTGTTCCTTGGGCATTCTTCAAAGCTCTTTTTAAGGTGTCCACAAAACGCTCTGCCTGCCCGTTGGACCTGGTGTGGTACTGGGGATTGGTGATGCGTTTTATTTGAAACACATCACAGAACTCCCTAAACTTGGTTGATGTAAATTGCGTCTCATTGTCGCTCACGATGGAGTCCACCACGCCGAACCCCGCAAACAGTTCGTGCAAAAAGATGATTGTTGTTCCCGTGGTGGGTCTTCTACTTCTCAGGACTTCGGGCCACTTGCTATAACTACCGATTACACTCAGATAGTAGTGGTCCTTGAGAGGGCCTGTGAAGTCGACATGAATCCTCGAACAAGGTTGATCAGTTGTTGGCCAAGGCTTGAATGTAGTTGGTGGCGCTTTGGCCGCTAAAGCGCACCCCTTACAGGCGTCTGTCATTTTTGTGATGTCTTTATCCATATTTTGCCAATATACGAAACTACGCATCAGACTCTTCATCCGATTTTTCCCTGGATGTCCCGAATGAAAATTGCGTAGGATCCTTTTTTGTAAGTTCTTTGGTATTACAACTCTTTCGCTGTATAGCAATACTTCATCGCAAAAAAATAAAATGCAGCCGTAACTTCTACTCCAACAGTTTCTTTCCTCGCACTTCCCGGCTGTGGAATTCTCTTCCAAACGATTGCTTCCCTGACGGCTACAATCTCCAGGAGTTTAAATGTAAGGTCAATAGACACCTCCTAACACACTAACCTGCTCCCATTCTATCAAGCACTCTTCCCATCTGCCCAACCCTCATCCTCGCTATCTTTACTCATCTGTCACCTTCCTCCTGACATTCCCTATGTCTAACCACTCCTTCTCTTTACCTTCTCCTATGTAGTCCCATGCGCAATAGTGGCACTGGAATGCCTTGCTTGGGGTGAGATGATTAAAAAAAAAAAAAAAAAAAAAAAAAAGCGAGAACACACCTGACGCGTTTTTGTCAGTTGCTAAAATGTTTTTCATATCGCGAATGAAATGGTCTTTTACTGCCACCCTCTTTATTTCCGCTAGCGTTACCGGGAGTTCTCTGACTGTATTCGCGATCATTGTTTTGATCTCGCAATTTTTGCGGAGCGTCGCGATTATTGTGTCGTCGAAGGAGTTGTTTTTCTTTGGTATCAGCCTCGATAGGCTGTCTGCATGAGAAATTTGCTTCGGCGTTAAGTATACCAAGTTAAAATTGTAATCCAGCAAGATGGTGCCCCATCTAAGTAGTCTATTTGCCGTATGGCGAGGTAAACCCTTTTTTGACCTAAAGATTGAGATTAAATATTTGTGGTCCGTCTGAAGAGTGAAAGGTCTACCATTCAAATTACTATGGCACTTAGTCACTGCAAATATTATGGCTAGAGCCTCTTTTTCTATCTGTGAGTATTGCTTTTCCGCGGGTAGTAATGTCCTGGAAGCGTGTGCGATTGGTTTTTGTCTGCCTCAGGCATTCGGTGTAAAACTTGCTACGATAATGCCCAGTTTCGGGTCGTAATGGGTTAAGAAGAGATCAGATGTAAATGTGTCTTTAATTTTTTCAAACGCCGCCTGGCATTGGGGTGTCCATTCCCAGACATTGTCTTTCTTCAGTAGTTCGTTCAATGGGGTTTGCAGATCATGCCTATTTCTGATAAAAACTTGGTAGTAATTAGCCAATCTCAAAAAGCTTTGCAGAGCTTGTATGTTGTTGGGGGCTGTCATGTCTTTGATCGCTGTAGCCCTTTCGGGATCAGGACGTCTACCGCTTTCGTTGATGATGTGTCCGAGATATTTTATCTCGTTTAAACAAAACTCGCATTTGGATTCTTTAATTTTGAACCCACGCTCACGAATTTTCTCAAAAGCTCTATGTACATACTCCCTATGCTGTTCTGTGGACTGTCTGTTATTATATCGTCCAGATACGCCATTGCAAAGTCAAGGGCGCCCAGCATGGTATCCATGCATGTTGGAAAATCGCAGGCGCGACCTTGATCCCAAAGGGTAATCTGTCGAACTTGCACAGTCCTCTATGGGTATTAATACACAGGAGTCTTGAGCTCTCCTCTTCCACTTGGATCTGGAGGTAGGCGTCACTTAAGTCGATTTTAGAGAACGTCTTCTTAGTGAATACCTCCTCCGGGTTAGGTAGAGGGTAGTGATGGTCTTTTAGTGCTGCGTTCAGCGCGGTAGAAAAATCTGCGCAAACCCTTATTTCATTCTACTTCTTCTTAACATATACGGTAGGAGCTGCCCATTCGTTGAACTCGATTTTAGATAGAATACCAGTGTTAACTAGTCTATCCAGTTCCTCATCGATCTTGTTCAGTGCAGCAAATGCTACACTTCTTTATTTCTTAAAAATAGGTTGTATATTTTCCTTTACTTCGAATTTTGCTTGTATCTTAGCCAGCTGTGAAGACTTCAAGAAAGGTCTGTTTAAGTTTCGCTTTAAGTTTCTCCTCTTCTGATGTAATATTCTCAATTCTTTAGCAAAATGTGTTGATAGAGCAGTCCCACAAATTAAATTGGTCCAACCAGTCAGTGCCAAATAAATTTTCAGAGTTTTTAGTACGAACGCCTTTACTTTTTTGGTCGTACCGTTTAATGTAACTGACAGGTATAACTACTTCCAGTCACCGTGCGGGCTGATTTACTACATTTTTGTAACGTTTGCTTGTTTAGCCTTCTCCAAGTCTGTAGGCTTATAATAGAGAAATCTGACCCAGAATCTAACTGGAGCTTAACCGTCTTATTCAATATCTTGATGGTCACGTAATTTTGCAAGTTTCCACCTGGTTTCTTGCTTGACCTAGCGTGTCTGACTCGATATTTGACTGTTTTTGTACTTCTACAATGGGAGCCTTTTTGCATTTTTATTTAGGAAGGGGCAGAATTCACCGCAGCGATAGTACTGACTGGGGGGGGTAATTTTCGTGTGATTTTTCCGTTTTGTGAGGGGTCTCCGTTCTTTTTATTTGAGGCGTAATATTTTTGGTTATATTTTACTTTGTTGATGTGAGCTATACCCGATTCTTCTATATTTATTGAGTCGTTCTTTACGCTTATCACTTTTTCACAGTCCTCTACCAATTTCTGAAGTGTTACATTTGATTTACTCTCTCACTTTGCGAGTACCCTACGCCTAAATTCGACATTTTTTTCTGATACTAATACCTGAACGAAAATGAGGCATTTAAAATCGTCTGCTGTCAGATCCGCCAGCCTGAAATCGTTGCTGTTTTTGTTTACGAAAGTTAAGTAGTCTTCGTCGTCTTACTTTGTCAAATTAAAGCATTGCCATCTCTGATGAAAAAGAGACGTGTTAGGGATAAAAAGTTCTGATAATCTTACAGCTTCTGTAAATTCTAGTTCCGTGGTTTTCTTGGAATGTAATCCACAAATCTACCGTGTTCGGTAGTACCAAGCTTTCGCGGAAGTAACCTGACCTTTTTTGAATCAAGCCAGCTTTCACAGTCGACCTTGAAGAGATCTTCGTATCTTCTAAATTTTCGTCGAATTTCTTATCTTCTTTCAGCACATATGTGAAAATTTCCACTGTACTCCAGATGTTAGTTTGTGAGAACGCCGAGTTGTTCTCAGTGGGGTGGGGGGTTGTTATTCAGAACTTCGAGAAGCAACTTTTTTTCCAGTGTTTCCCTATGTTTGTCTTCATTTTTCTGCAATGTTTCGACATGTCTGTCTTCATTTCTTTTTTAAATATCTCTAACAAGCGTTGCTGCTGTTCTTTTTGTTATTGTTGTTCTATTAGACGTTCTGTTTTCTGTTGGTGGTCCAGTTGAGCTTTCATCATGGATGATGATGGCTTTAAAATCCTCCATTATGGACTTTTACTTAGAACGAGAAAGAAACAATATACATTACAGAAGGTTCTAAATATTTATGAAATGGATTAACAACCGACATATTTTATATATATATATAAATTTTCATGAAAGACCACTGAAAAATTATTGCGATTAAGATTTTTATTTATTTTTTCTTGTATTCGTACAAGTAATTTTCTTTTCTGGATGCAAAATGTGTACAAACTGTCAAAATTTCTGCTTATCCAAGCGCTTGTGACTATTTTTAGCTATTATCAATGACAACTTTTACTTTTTAGTTGAATGAGCAGTTTTTATGTATAAAAAGAAGGTAGCAAAGGAAAGAGAGAAGAAAAGACTAAGCGTAAACTAAAATCAAGCAGGTAAATACGTGAGAAATATTCTTACAGCGGACTGGACTTGCGACACTGAAATCTGTAGTGAGTGATGTGTTAAAAGGATGGCAAGGCAGAGTTTAGGAGAAATAGCAAGACAAATAGGATTAAGAGCTACAAGAGATAAAAAAATGTTGAGGGTCATGATCGACTACATCCTGAGGGGACATGGCTTATAAAAGAAGAAGAAATTGGAAAAGACATTTAAGATAGTATAGTAGAACATAGCGAGAAAAA